>JAPVLO010000824.1:0-381787 GCA_027257055.1 Cephalopachus bancanus
GTCTATCAATTAAAAAGATGAGCACATTTTTGGTGACTCGTTTGGATTTTGTGGATTTGTCCGACTTCTTCTCAATGCTGGGTGTCACCTCACTTGGACTGACTTTAGGGGGCTCTTTATCCATGACTGATGGACTCCACAAACCTAGGGAAGGCAGAACAACCAAAGAAGCAGGGAAAAAGACAAAATGCAAATAATCATTTGGTCTGGGGGCCTTTGTCTCACTGACCACTGCCACCTCTAAGACACACAGATGTGCATGTACACACACACATACACTTGCTACAAGCTGTAGTCACAAGAGATTGCTTTGGGCCATCATCTAACTTGAAATGTCAATGTAATCATTTCTTTCATTCCTTCCTATGCATGGTTCTGTGTTTAGAATCTGGAATCTGTTTCACTGACACATTTTTAAAATCTCTATTTCAGTTGCAAATGGTCCTTACCTGTTTTTATTGATTGACTGACTGACTGACTGATGGATTCTTCACACTCAGTAGGAGCTATTCTCCATTATTAGAAGTGTGATTAAGGCAGGACTTTTTCTGCCTTGCTCTCTGCATCTGCCAGAGCGGAGTTAAACAGAAACAACTACAGGCATTTTAGGAGGAAAGGACTGCAATGTCGGAAACTAGAGTGTGTACTCTGTACTGGGTGCTGTTGCCTGCATTACTTGTGACGACTGATTGAGTCCTCAAAGCTCTACAAGGCAGAGATGATTATTGCTGCCAGTTTGTAGGTGAAGAAGTTGAGGCAGATGAGAGTTGAACAACTTGCCATAGGGCTCCATAGCAGGGAGGAATGGGATTGGTTTCCCCACACTCTGGCTCCATCATTGGTGACCACAAGCAGTGTCACACTCAGTGGCTGGGGCCTGGTTCCCTGCTGAGGGCAGACTTTCTACTCCCTTCTTCATTACTTCACTCAAGAAACACACCCCCAGGGAGTGGTAAAACCCTGATGAAAGAGACTTCTTCACAATCAGGATGAGGTTGGGCATGTGTCCATGGACATTGAGAGACAGGCTGGAGGGACTCGCTCACACAGGGAAAGGTGACAGCAATCCTCCTCTGGGGTATTGTGGCTGCACTTCTAGGGGTGTGAGCACGGCACCAGACAGGTTGTTGTCTAGGGCATTCTCTGGAGTCAAGGGTCCATTTTCATTATGAGATTTTCAAAGGCACAGAAAGTTCATCTGCCCCCCAGCTCCCCAGAAAACAACTGTGAAGTTGCACTGCGCTGAGCCTGGAGAGGTGGGTAGACAGTGTGTGGGATGCAATGGAGGCCTCACAGCACCTACAAAGCAAGAGGGTAGTGGGGCCCAGGACTTTAGGGACACGTTGTTGGACCCCTCGTTCACCACCTGACATACATAGACTTGGAAGATTGTGGTCTAAGTGTCAGGTTACGTCTCAACTATGCACCCAGTCATTATACCCACACTCATTTTAATTTGAATGAAGATTGCTTTTATGCAGAGTTGCCTTCTTCTGACCTATGGGTTTTCCCTGTTCCGGTGGAGGGGCTTTCATCTGAGCTAGATTATTCATGCTATGCAGCAGGTTGATGGATAAGTTCTCAGTTGCTAAATCTCTCAGTAACAAAGTTCATTGCTTTCCATTTTAATTTACTTATTCTAAAGTGTATAGACTGCCAAAATTGGTTCCTTTATTCCCCAAAGTTTAAATTATGTTAGCTTCACATGAAATTTTCCTCCTTTGAACATCATCGGTGAAGCAGGCATGGATCTCTCTCCACAAATCCCTATGTAAGAAATATAAGTTAAAATTCTAATGTGGTTCCTAGTTTCTGTTTCCAGTGCTCATTCTGTGGTGTTTCCATCCTAGAAACTTAAACTCGGCAGTTTAAAGATTGTACTCACCTCTGATACCTGACTCACCTCAAAAAGCCCGATGTAGTATTTTATGTGAATCCGACACAGTGCCAAGTCTAGGGGCAGATACCTGTTGTTTTCTCGGTTTTGGGCTCCCATGAGAGAGACTGATGGACTTGTCTGAGGTTAAACCGAGGTGAGATTGGAACCAGGAAAGCCTGTATCTAAAGCCTGGGCTCCTTTTCACCTCTCCTTAGCGCATCTCTGTGTCAGTTTGAACACATGCCTGTCCCATACCCTCCCCTCATCACCAAACAGGACCGAGTTCATCAGGTGGAGTAGTTAGGTATTGGCACCGAAAGATGCTCCATTTTCTTAGTATATCAGGATGTTTACCTCTAAGACCACTGCGGTTTCTTTTGAAGACAGACCTGGATCAGAGGGTATGGAGGAAGAGGGCCGACTCTCTGTCTCCTTGTCTCTCTTTCCCTGAGTCCCAGGACCTGATTGGTTCAGAACCAAGAGGAGCCATGGCAACGACAGTGACTCATAAGGACCCTAACAACCTTGTGACCACACCCATCTGCAAGATTCAACTGTCAGTCACTGTTACTTCTGATGTTACCTGGATTCCTATTGGTTCAGGGCTGAACATGGAGAGTGGACATTGCTGGGAGAGGAAGCAGATATTACCCATGGGTGTGTACTACGTTTGTCTGTTCCCAGCATAGAACACTCTGCTTTCTTGCTCTTAGAGCACATCCCTGGCTTGTGCAAAATTCCTTCATTAAAATATCTCCTATGTGAGGAATTGACATTACCCAGTGCATCTCACCATGCCCCCTGGGCAAAGTTCAACAAATTTTACTTCATGTTCCCATCAGGAGCTTAGCATCAGGTAGAATTTTCTAATTACCTCTCTCTCTGCATCCAGCCTTGGTCATGATTTTGCAATTACTATTTTTATAATATGCAATTCACTTCAGTGTGGTGATTGCAGAAATTTTGGCTGTGAGTACCCGTTTGTCTCCAACCATATTCCCTTCTAAGTCTCTGATGTAGAACAACTATATTGTTAACTTTAAGGTGTGAACCATGTGGGTATTGTTAGAAGGCAGAGCAGGGAATTTTACAGGCTGTCTGAGGGATAGTGGTGGGGATTAGGCTTTGTGTTTTTCATAGTGCTGTTCTCTCGAGGAACTAAGATGACTGATGAGAGGCAGCTTCCCCCACACTGGGTGCCCCACTGAGTCCGCTGTAACCAATGAGGATATCGAGGCACAGATGCCTGCAGGAGGGACCCAGGTCACACACTCTTTTTCTTCGGTGGCAGGGAAGGCTCAGCCCTCCAGATTCCCTCCTACTAGTGTAGATTGCCCTGATGCCCCTTAGTGACCAAGACACAATGTAGAGGGATGAGAACTTGCTGGTATCGAGTATTTTATTCGCCAAAGAAAGTGGATAATGGCCCTTCTCTTTATAAATTGCCCTCCTAGAACACCATGGCAATCCCCTAGGATGCACGCCAAGAAGGGTTGGTTGATTGATATTAAATGTATAAAAAATGATGTAGGATTCTAATAACCAGGGATTATAATAGAAATAAAATATCCTATTTGCATTGTTCTCAAGCAGTATACAGCATCTAGAAATATGATGAAGACAATTATAAGGAAAATGCAACTTTTGATGACTCTCAAGTTTGAACACTATTATAATATTCTACTATATCATTTTTTTGGACAGAAAGACCAGCCTTTGAATTTTTATCCACTAAATAAATCAAGAAACTAAGTGCAGACTGAGTCACAAGACAATTTTGAGCACGTGGGTGGCAGTGGATGACCGTATAAAATTATCTTGAGGAAAAAATGTGAAGGCTTATCCATGTGAGGAAGCTTGTCCTGCCAGTTACCAATACCTCCCCTCCAGGATTAACAATTGAAACAGGAGTTGAAAAAAACATGTCCATGGACCAGAGTAGAGATTCTGAAAGTATACTCATGTATATCTGGAATAAAAAATTGTGATGCTAGCATTTCAAATCAGACATTGCCTCAGATAAGACTCCTCTCTCTCTCTCTCTCTCTCTCTCTCTCTCTCTCTCTCTCTCTCTCTCTCTGTGTGTGTGTGTGTGTGTGTGTGTGTGTTAGTGACAGGGAAGTACACTAGGACTTCCAAGGCTACTTAAAGTTAGTTTCTCCTTCTGGATGATTTCAACATTTTCCGGCTTTCCCTGTTGTGCTGCCCTTCAATTTTTACTTACACATTTCTGCATTTCTGATACATTTCATCAATGGAAAAACAAACAAAATACAAACAAAAAGAAAGGGAGCTGATGAGACCAGCAGAAATTCCTGGGAAAAAAGAATGAGGAAGGGCATGTCTTCCAAGTGTGCGTGAAAATCACACGGAGTACACAATTTTACTTCTGGCCAGACAGTCATGTGTGAGGTTGAATCAACATAGAACGTGTCCACTTGGGGGTTCACTGCAAGGAGACCTCGGGACCATTGGGGGAGTCCAATTCACTTCCTGGAGTGAGAGTCCCAGATAGTAGTGGCAAGGGTGTGGAGAAGTGAAATCTTGAAGAAAGGCAGTCAATTCGGGGGACAGGAGGGGATGATTCAGCAAGTTGTCACTGCAGGTCATTGGATCCAATTCCCAGGGGGACCCTATGAGAGACTGTGTAGAGCACATACCTGATTTATCCCATGTGTAGGGTGAGAACACTGAGGAATTTTATCCACCAAATACCCAACCATCCTTGTTAAATGACTTCTTCCAGAGATGATTAATCTGTGTCACCTCTAGATGGTCTTGCATTGTGTCCAGCATACTCCAAGGGTGAGAAAAAAAGCTCCTAAGGCACAAAGTCAAGCTTTCCTTAAGCTTATATTTGGGAGTCTAGTAATAAGTCCTTGTCATAGTTCAGACTTTGGTCCTGGGTGATTAGGGATAGAGCATCCTTGGATGTGCAAAGCAGAGCCCCAGTTCTTGAGCGCCAGAGTAAAAATACATCAGTCAGTTGCCGGAGCTTTTTCACATTGCCTGCTTCATTTGTTTTTTGGCTTTTATTTTTTGAGTTGGGGCTTCACTCTGTTGCCCAGGCTGGAGACCTGATGACGTTGGTGTTGAACACTTATCTTCTGAATTGGACAAGGAATAGTAAGTTGTGAACATGTACATTATGTGTGGGGGGGGGAAGCTAAGAGTTATTTCAATAAGGTCTGTACAGCATTCTCTTGGCTGGATATACCCCCAAGGGCAGAGTGAAGAGTTTGGCATTGCTTTTGGTTTCCACAGGGAGGCAGTGTTGCTGCCACAGTTCACATGAGCTCTGGAGCTTATTCGAATTTTGCTCTCAACTTCTGTCTGTGTGTCCTTACAAGCTGTTGAACTTTGGGCAAGGAGGCAACTCATTTTCATTGAGCTCCACTTTCCCCGTTGGCACAAGGGCATTGATGAAACACCCTTCTCGGTTTGTCTGGAGGATGAAAGGGAGAGCAGCATGTGCTTTGATCACTCTGAAGGCGCATAGTTGGTGCTTGAATCTGGGGACTGTTTGTGTCAGGTGCTGCATTCTGGTCTTCTCTGCAGAGCTGGGTCTCAGTTAAATGTCACCTTAGAAAGACAGTTTGGCACTGAGGCCATGAGGTCACTTCCTCCAGGGCCACTTGAGTTATCTTGTCTAGTCAGGAGAAATGGGAGCATCTGGAGAAGGTGGGAGAGAGACGGAAGATCTAGGAGGGACACAGGTGTACTGTAAAGGGCCCTCTCCCCACATCCTCCACACACAATCATATGCATATAGACATTCACTCACTGCCATGGCATTGAAAAAAGCCTGAGTTTAAGCCATACTTTTCTCTTGTACAGTCCCAGAATCATACTGTGGTTTTCAGTTGACTGTTTGCCCTCAATTTCCTTTAATATTTTCCTTATCTATGAGACCCTATTGTGATGAGAAGTGATGGCAGGATGGTTGCTGGCTCCCACATCATAGGCTAGGAATAGAGATGCTTTCAGAAGAACCTTTGCCTCAGGAAACAGCATGAAAGTCACCCAGTTTCCATCTGGAGCAACTGGAGACTGAGAGAATCCCTGGCACCAGGTTGCATTGGTTTCTGGGTCTCAGCTCCAATGGAGACCCAGGCGGTAAAGGAGAGAGATGAAGAACAGTTGATTGGGCAAACGAGAAGGAAGGAGGCTTTCGGAGAGCTTCATTGACACCAGCACAATGCAGCATATCCGCGGAGAAGACAGAATTTCTAAGTCAAAGTTCTTAAATGAGGGGAAAAGAGCTCAGAAATGGTCGGAGGCTTGAGGTTATCTGGTGGGGAGGAATCCCACAGTAGGATCTTTTAAAATTATTAATTTTAACTTTATTGTAGATTGACCTGCAGTGGAAAGTAAGAGAGAGGGCAGCTTTATCACTTTCCCAGTTGCCCTGATTTGCAACATCTTGCAATACTATAGTACACCATTACAACCAGGATATTGACATTAATGCTGTCCAGATATGGGAAAATTCATCACCATTAGGATCCCTCTTGTTGTTCTGTTATAACTTCACCCACATCCCTTTGATCCGCCTGTTACTCATTCCCACATGCTTCACCCTGGTGACCACTAATATGTTCCTGATTTTTATACTTTTGCCATTTCAAGAATGTTTTATAAATGGAATCATACCATGCCTAGCTTTTGGGTTTTTTTATTTTCACTAAACATAGTTCTCTGAAGATTCACCAGAGTTCTACTGTGTAACAATATTTATTGCTTTTATTGGCAAGTAGTATTCTATGGTGTGGACATACCACAGTTTATTGAACCATTCACCCATTGAAGGAAACCTAAGTTGTTTCCAGGTTTGGGGTATTACAGATACGCTGGGATGAGCATGCAATTGCTTGTTGAATTAATTTTATGATGGGTGCCTTAAGGGCCCTTGTCAGATAATTGTGGCATCTAACTCATAAGAGTAAGTGTCAGCAGATTTTCTTTTCCCTTTCAAGTTGTAAATTTTCTGACTTTTTGTATGAGGGATGATTTCCCATTGTGTGCTGGATATTCTAGGTATGAGGTTAGGAAATGCTGGGTTCTATTTCCATTTTTTGCTAGTGCAGATATGGTCTCTGTGTGGGTTTGGCTCGCAGGTCATGACTTTCTACTGAGGGCTGTGGTCCTCTCAACAGCACACATTTCGGGCCTTTGGGTGCCAGTTTGATGTGCTTGGTTGATCTTATGCTGCTGGGGCTCCCCTCATCTCTGCAGATGTTGCAGCTTGGGGGAGTGGAGTTTCCCTGAGGCAGGTCACCATGTGACTCTAGATGAACGGATGGATTCCACTGCCTTCAGAAAGGGGAAAATTTTTCCCAGTATTGGGAGCTACCGGAGACAGGATCCCCCTGACCAGTGTGGGGTGGGTACATTTCCACAGCTTGGCACTTGAGTCTGATTCTTTTTGCTGAAGTCTCCTAGCAACAGAGTGTCTCTGGGTGGGAGAGTCCAATTTCAGGCCCTGCGGAGAAACTGAGGACTTCCTGGGTCAGGCACTGGATTGTGGCAGTATCCCCCTATCTGATTTTTTTGCCTCTTAGTGTCTTTGCCTGGGGTAGGTGCATCCCCAACAAGGTGGGGGAAGAAAGGCACATCCCAAGCTGAGTCCTTCTTGTGGTGGTATCTACTTTGGCAATGGCCCTAAATGAAAAGTATCTCTGCATGGAGGAGAGCTCAAACCTGGTGGAAGATGGAGTTCTCTTCTCCATAGTGTGGGGTTCAGCTTTCTGACTGGAGACTTGAATCTCAGCAGACCAGCAGGGAAAGATGGCTGCTGTTCCTTTGCTATGACTCCATCATTTCCGATATTTTTTTTTTTTTTTTTTGAGTTGGAGTCTCACTCTGTCACCCAGACTGGAGTGCAGTGGCCGCTCCCAGCCACCGCAGCCTCGACCTGCTGGGCCCCGGCGATCCTGCTGCCTCACCCTTCTGAGTAGCCAGAATTACAGGCATGCGCTACCACGCCCAGCTGATTTTTTGATTTATTGTAGAGATGAGGTTTCGCCAAGTTGCCCAGGCGGGTCTCAAACCCCGCGGGCTCAGGCAATCCACTCACCTCGGCCTCCCAAAGCACGGGATTACAGGCTGAGCCACCGATATTCTTATGCCTCAGTTCCCCCTTTTAAGAGTGTTTAGTCCTAAGGAGCGGGGATTTGGGGGTTGAGGAAATGAACACTATATCGTAATGATTTATGGGATGCGAGGACTTAGGAATGCTGCTTCCCTTGTGTCTCTGTCACCTTCTGCATTCATTGCCCCCGACATTCTCTCTTTCGTCCTGAAGGGATTGAAGGCGAGAAGAATATGCCCCCAAAGTATGTCACTCACGCATATTGACTAGCTTGAGCTAATGGCACCTGAAAAACAGAAGATACATGAGATCATTCTGACCTTTGTGCTCTTTGTTAAAAGCAAGAGATGACATTTTCAGGTGAAAGAGGTCTTCTTCATAATACTCTAAGATAGGGGTTGGCAGTAGTGGGAAACTGCCATGGGAGGGGGAGTGGGTTTGGCAGTTGAGGGAAACTGCCAGGGGAGGGAGGGCACACCTCATCAACAAGGGTACCTGCATAATGAACATTTGCATATCTAACTCTACATTCTATTCCACATCTATAAAATAAAGAAGAGAGAGAGAAAAAAAAGATGCTCTCTCTCTACTAGAAGAAAGGAACATTCTTATCATCAAGGGTGGGAAGTTGAGGTCAAGATAATGCTGTATAGGACTTATTAAAATAACTCTTAGCTTTTTTACCCTCCCCACATAATGCACATGTTCACACCTTACTATTCCTTGTCCAATTCAGTAGATGAGTGTTCAACACCAATGTCATCAGATCTTCATTTCCTTACGAGGACACCTGTGTCATGTCTAACTTATATTACATCAATTGGCATGTTTTTCTTCAGCTGATCTGCCTTATGCTGTTTTAAATTTTTCCCAGCCAAACCAAAAAAAAATCCTAAGAGTGTAGAGGTAATTTTTTGCCTCCTCTTCAGGATCAAAGAAGAGAAGGAGATGACCGGATCCCATGCTCCTGTCTTCCCCCGTGTCCTTCCACCTCCCTGAATGTTCCTGTTGGAGTGGCCCTTTCTGTCACTTGCAGAGGATCTTTTCTCTCTCACCCAGATGTCTCCCTTGCCTTCTTCACTGGTCTCTTCCACTCCTCTCTTGTAGGCCTGCCTTCCTTCTGGCCCTGGCACCTATTGTCAGCCCCCCCCCCATTTTTGCCCCTTGATTCCATGAGTCTCTTGCAGCAGTGTTCTTGATGTACTTGGGGCTGAAGGAGATCTTGTGCTCTTTCAGTTTACTGAGTGCTTAGGGACGTGACAGTATCCATCTGCCTTAAGAAGTGGGCATCAGTACCTTAGCAAGAGGACCCTCCTCAGTGGCAAGTTGACGGACAAGAATGGGAATGTGGTCTCAATGGTAATGATGCCCTTTCCATGGAGGAAGGCCACACCATTTATGGCCTGGATCCGGTCCCTTACACCCCTCCCTGACATAGCTCTGTATTTTGCCAGGAAGCCCCTGCAGGGGGCAACCCTTGATCTCATGTCCCCTTGACTAGGACTGGTGATGCATCTGCCAAGCGACACAGTAACCTCAGACGCAAGTCCCAGCTGCCACAGCTTACAGGAGTGAGGCTGAACTATAGTGGACTCCCTAGGGCACAATCCACAGAATTCAGTGACACGCTCTCCCCCATCTGTGCACATCCACAGAGTCCCAGGAGACTGCCGAATAAGTTTGGATTCCTTACAACATCAGAGTACTTGCTCTTCTGAGTTCACTTACACATTGTATTCTCTTCGTATGAATTTACTTAGGCCGTTTCCCAAAGACCAACATTTCTGGGGCACTGGCATCACCATTTTAGCTTATCAGTTGCCATAGGCTTTAACACTTCCGGAAGGAAGGTCTGTGTGCTCAGAGGTTGTCATCAAGCACCACTACTTATGAGTTGGGGGACGTAGGACCCAGGATGCATCCAATATGGGAGAGTTGTGTAAATAAATTAAGATGTATTGATCTGATTAACCATTATGAAGAGGTTAAAAATGATGATCATAAAATGTGACCAAAAGCTAATAACTGGATTGTGGTCGAGGATATTCAAGTATTGATTTATTGTCCAGTTTCCCCGAGTTTTCTATATGTAGGAAAATTCCCATGAAACAAAGTTTAGGACGGTCATGAAAAACATGAAACAAGATGGATGATATATTCGTATCCTTACTGTGATATGATTGCTACACTGAGGCACACATAGCAAGAAAGAATGACACTTGATTTTGTTTTCAGGTATCAAGTCCACCAAGTGCATTACAGCTAGAGAACCATTTACATGAATTCTGAATTTGTCTCCATCCTGAGGACCGTCTCAACGTTCTCCCTATCACCGCTCAATAGCTGTGCTGTCCAACTCTTTTGGATCACTGCCCCTGATGTGTTCTCAGCGGCCCCCTCTGCGCCCTTTTATCCCCTGAGTTTCTGTGGAAGTGTTCTCGAGGCCCTTGGGGACGAAGGAGGTCCTGCGCTCTTTTAGGTGCCTGAGCACCTACGGGCCGGGACTGTGACTCTCTCCCAGGAGGAGTGGGCGCCAGCTCTTTCAGTGAGAACCAATTATGGTGAGAAGCTCAGAGCTTGGTGTCTTGAGGCTACATTTGTGTTCAAGTCTATGTTTGCTGGAAGGAGAGTGAAGATTTTGTTGTCTCCCTGTTTAGAATAGCATACCAATAGGACTTTTGGGTTTTATCCTCATTTTCCTTGGATTCCCAAACTGTTTTGAGTTTATCCATCATTTTACTTTTTTCCTCCTCTTTGGTTTTCCAGTCATATAAAGCTGTATTATATAGTTATATATAATAACGAAGGCTCTGGCTGGGCTTGGTGGCTCAGTTTGTGATCCCAGCACTTTGGGAGGCTGAGGCAAGTGGATTGCCTGAGCCAGTGGGAAGGAAGGAAGGAAGGAAGAAAGAAAGAAAGAAAGAAAGAAAGAAAGAAAGAAAGAAAGAAAGAAAGAAAGAAAGAAAGAAAGAAAGAAAGAAAGAAAAGGTCAGAAGTGGTATTGCATGCCTGTAGTTCCGGCTACATGGAAGGCTGAGGCAGAAGGATCACTGGAGCCCAGCAGGTCAAAGCTGGGGTGGTCGTGAGTGTACAACTCCAGCTTGGCAACAGAGTGAGACTTCAACACACACACAGAAAAAAATAAAAATAACTAAGGTTCCTTCATAATATTAACCTCACTCTTCAAGAGTTGATGACCCACATCGTGATCTTTTTATTGTTGATTTCATTGCAAAAATTATATGATCTTATTGCAGAAAAAATTCAAATAGTATGAAAAAGTGTAAAGGCCAAAACTGAAAGCCTCCTTTTCCTCATTTCTTTCTCCAGAGATTCACAGTGGGAGCAGTGTCCCATGTAGGCCCTGTAATCACAGTCAAACTCACTGAGCATTCTACATCTCTGTATTGAGGGCAGAAAACAAGACTATCTTGACTTTCCTGGCCTGATGGGAGAGGAAAGTACTGATATAGAAGCATATCTCTTTCGATGTGAACAGACTTTGAGATTTGTCAGAGGTTCTAAGCGCCGAGTTGAATAACGAGGAATGCCATAGGATTCAGTGTCTAGACTTATAAAAAGGGCCCCCAGAAGCTGGGCTCATGGCAAGGAATGCAGAGGAGTGACCACCAGCAAAGCTCCTAACCATTGGAAGCGGGGCAGTTTAGGAGTGTGAAGCCCCTCAGGTTAGGGCTACCAATGACTGCCGAGGGAGTGCACTGCTTACTCTGTCCCCACTGTCCACTCTATCTCCCTCACTAGGGTGAGGCATGCTAGCTTCCCAAGGTGAAAAATGTAAAAAGTCACCTGCTCTCAGGCTGGTTTGCCCCTCCGTATCCCTGTTCTTGCTCCACCCCATTCCTGAAAGTACTAAACTAGAGACTCAGTAGGAGAGATGGAAGGAGGCCCCATAAGAGAATTCCCCCACTTATCCCCTTCCCTACTCCTTTACTCTCCCTTGAAAAGGCCCAGTCACCTCTGTCAAACCAAGTAAGGCTATTGAGGCAGAACTAAGTTAATAAAGATTTATTAAAAGCCAGATGTAGCTGGGCATGGTGGCTTACGCTGCAATCCCAGCACTTTGGAAGGCCAAAGCGAGAGGATTGCCTGAGTCCACAGGTGCAAGACCAGCCTGGGCCACATGGTGAGAACTCGTGTCCACAATAAATTTAGAAATTAGCTGGGCATGGTGATGAATGCCTGTAGTTCCAGCTACTTGGAAGGCTGAAGCAGAAGGATCGCCTGAGCCCAGCAGGTCAAGGCTGAGTGGCCATGAGCATGCCACTGCACTCCAGCAAGGGCGACAGACTGAGACTCTGACACAAATAAATAAAAAAGGTCAAAATGTGAAGGGCGACCCAGGAAAACACAGCAACAAAGTTGAGAGTGTTCCAGAATTTGTTACAAGCTAGAAGACTTTTAAAGGAAAGTTTTGGAGAAGGGAGGGGGACACTGCATACCAGTCCTTCATTATGAGAGGGTACAGTTCAGAGGTTGCAATCATTGGCTACAGAGTGCAGCCTACAGCGTAAAATTTTATAGGGCAAGACAATCAGTAAAAGTTGATGGTTCTGAAATAAAGTCACATCTTTTTCGATGCCAGTAGATTATGAATTAATTATTAGATGAAGATTTGAGCAACTCAGGATAAGATTCTTTACTCAAGGACACGGTGTTACCATGGTTGACAAGACCTTCGCAAGGCAGGATAATTTGGAAACCTGTTTACTTTTCGAGGAAACTGTCAGATGTAGCCTGTATATTATCACCTCTGCACAAATCAAAGTTGAGTTCATTTCACACTGGACATTTCCACTATGTTGTCCAGACCTTGTATCCACAGAGCACTCAGGGGTTGTACCTATGACACCGGCCTCTGATTTTAAACCGCCTTTTAGAGGTTTCAGGGACACATCCTCCTTGCCGTTTTTCGAGTGCATTCTTTATACACACTACTTTATTCCTAGGTCTTGTGAGAATGGGATCACTGAAGGAGGGTTTGGGGAGAAACCAGCAGACCACTTTGGTAAGTGAAGTTTAATTAGGAAGGCCTGATGAAAGGAAACACAAAGAGTGGCTTTCCTGGAAGATGTGATGCAGAGTTTTCCGTCAATCAGGGGTGAGCTGGCCGGCTGTAAGGCTGAAGCAGATTAATGGTTGGGTCCTGGATGCCCTCCAGTAACAGTTGGGAGCCTTGGCTCAGGGAAATAGACACTTCTAGCAGTGAGTCCTGACTCACAGTTAACTTTTTGAGTGCTGCCTCTGGGCAAGCAGCCGCTTGTCCCTTGTGTGCAATTTGATCTGCACAGATTTAGTGAACTAGATGCTGTGAGTGTCCTCATGTTACAGACAGAGGCACTGTGTGTCACTGAAAATTGACCCAAGGATGTTGTGGGGATGGAAGGTATTGATGCTAGAAGACTGAGCAGAAAGAGCGTCATGTTTCTTATTCCTTGATTCCCACCTTGAAAGTCGACAGAAATAGGAGCTGTCTCAGCAAAAACAGAGAGGGGGACCCATAGCATACGGGTAGGTACAGATCTTAAAACCTGTGAACACATGTACATGACAGTTTCTGTGACCTCCAAAATTGCACTAAGAATATTTTGACATTTTTAGACATTCAGATTGGAGAAGAACATCAATGTTAACCTCATCACCATTTCCCTCCAGCATTTACCATGTGAATTTGGACAAGTTCTTCAACCTCCCTAAGTCTCAAACCGCAGCTCCCTCATCTGTATTTGGGAGATAATACTAGTACCCAGCGCCTAACCTTGGGTGAGTGTTAGTTGCCTAATCTATGCAGAATGCTTAGAACAGTACCTGGCACATAGCAGGAACTGGATAATTGTCCTTTATTAATGAATACAGAGCAAGTTCCTGAGGGTTTCCCTATTGCAGTGTTGGTTTTTCATAGTACAGCTGTGGGAAATGCTATGGCAAGAGAGGGGAGTGAGGGAGGGCTTGTGGTTACTAGTGGAATTACACATACCCTGTGAGGGGACGCATGAGGGAACTGATGATTTGCTATCTTTGCAAATCATGGCTCTAGCTGAGGTGCGATTGGTTGAAGGCTACTAAGAGTCCTTCAAAGGTAGACAATGTTCCGGGTTGTTTCACAGCACGGAAAGAACTCCTCTTTTCCTTTGGAAAATTCATAACAGAAGCCGGCCACCCATGCTAGCCTGGGAATGGGATCAGAGGCCAGCACAACCGTAGGAGGTTCTCCTTAGGGCAGGTGTCCTTAGCCTGGGGTCCATTTAAGTCTAGAGCAAAGCTGTCCCATATATCGGGCAATATATCGGGCATTCCAAATGTGACTAGGAGCAGAATTTTAAAGTCTAAGGAATTTTGACTTAAAAGGCCACATTGAGCTAGTGGCTACCATATTGGACAGCTCAGACGCTGAAGACCCACGGAAGGGCTTGGACATTTTGTAAAACTTGTGGAAATTGATTACACAACTGGGTATACTGGTATTGTGTATTTTTCTGGGAAGTGAGTTCATAGCTTTCATACAATTCTCTAAGGAACAAAAAAGCAAAAGCGCAAACTGCTGATTTAGAATTTTGGCAAAAAGTAAGTTGGTTCAGGGCAGTAAGTGAGTCTCCATATTTCTCCTTTTCTATTTTTCCCTGTCCTCAGCTGCAGGGGAGATTCGCCCCATTCCTTGCAATCTCAGAGAGAAACAAATTGGAATCTGAGATTTCAGGCCCAGATAAAGTGTGAACTGCTGGAAGGGGGCAATGGCCATAGCGCTGGGTTGTGCAAGCCAGGCCTCCCTGAATCATCACTAGATGTTTCAATAGTATGAAACTGACTGTGATGTCTTTTGACAGGATTTCAGGTCGTTTCAACAGAGAAGCAGCCAGGCCTCATGAAGCTTTCAACAAACTCTGGGAGTTTTGCTGGCAGTGGCTATAGCCAAAGATGCACTCAAAGGAAAAATACCACGGAGCTGCTCATGTTAGAGCAATTCTTACCTATCCTGTCTATGGAGATAGAGACCTGAGCAAAAGAACACTGCCCAGAATATAGAGAAAGAGTTGTGCCTCTGAGAGTAGACTTACAGAAAGATTTTGAGATACCAGAGCTGCAGGCTAGAAGAGTCTGGGATCTTTGTAATTGGCCCAAAGGAAGAAGTAGCTGAGGCAGCTGGAACTAGGCCAGACAGTTTGTCTGTTTCATTCCCCAGTCCATGGTATCTGCAGAGTCTTTTGTAATTTTTTTTTTATTATGCAGGAATCAGCATATGCATCAGGGCTGCTAACCCTTTCAGACCCAATTCTCCTAGTATTGCAAATAGTTTATAAAGTCCCCTTTCTCATCCTCAAATGAAATTCATAAATAGCATAACCTAGTCAAGTACTTCAACCAATGCATTAATATATTGCTCTACTGCCCATGGGTCAACTCTGACCATGGTCTGTTTTTGCTCATCTCGTGCTATTAACCTTGCCAAAAGAGTTGCTTAAAAAAAGAGGGAAGGACAATAGGAAAAGGCAACAGTGTATGGCCCACAAAGTCTAAAATATTCGGTATGTGACTCTTTATAAAAAAGTCTTGACAACTTCAAGTCATGCAGAATCTAGAGGAGATATAAAGGAAAAGGAATAAATAGCAGTTTTTAAGAATGTGATATGAATTTCAGCAAATGCTTTGTGGGCTTGACTGCACCAGAAGATACCATGAAGTCATCAGATGCTTGTGTCATTGCATAGAATGACTCTTGTGATTGCAACAGCCAGAAATTCTGACAGGGATGATGGTAATATTCTCCCATATGATAGCCTCCAGCAGTATGTAGTTAACCAGAACTTGAAATGTGGCTAGTGTGACTGAGGAATTAAATTTGAATCCGACCAAATTTAACGCCATTTTTAGCCAATCTAATTTGAAGTAGGTTACATCTAAATGTCTACATGCGGTAAGGGACTACCACAGTGCATAGTGAGACAGGAAATAGCCCTTGAAAAACTAGGCAGACAGGGTGAGTCCCCAGTAGCAATGCAGTGAACTTACGAAGGCCTCTTGGGCTGGGGCTGATACACTCAGGTTGGTAAACAAGCTCCCTACAAGTCTCTCAAGATAGAGCTTAAGTACTCATAGCTGTGAAACAAAAGCAAGCAATCAGCTTGCTGCCAAGTACCAACCAATCAGCTCACCGTTAGGCCCCTACCTCCTGCTGATTGGTCCTTAGGACTAACCAATCAGCCCAGCTACTGCCAACCAATCAAATCACAGCTAGTGCTAGCCAATCGACTCAGTCTTAGGGGTACATAAGCACCAGGGTTCAGCTCCAAATTGGCAACCCCTTTCAGGTCCCCTCCCACTGTGGGAGCTTTTCCGTCCTCTCAATAAATCCTGCTTTCTAACTTTCCAGTTGTCTGTGTCCCTCATTCCTCCTGGGCACAAGACAAGAACTCTGATCTGAAGACCTGCAGAAGATTTCCGGAGCCAAAGAGCCATGTACCCCAGAGGAGCCGGCAGAATCAGGAGAACTGCTAGAGTCATCAGAACCGGGAGAAGTCAACAGAACTAGGAGAGCTGCTGGAAGAAGGCGAGACTCAGAAGCTGAGACACCTCAGGGGGCTGCCACAATCTCAGGGCCTGGTTTGCCAACCCATGAGAGCCAACACTCCAGGGACTAGGCTTGCCGGCCCACCGAATCAGCAACACAACCAGGACTTGGCTTGCCAGCCCTTTAGAGACAACACTTCTGGTGCTGGGCTTGCCAGGCCATTGAGCCAGCTGGTCGACCCGTGGAGCTGACACTCTCAAAGGCCAGGCTGAACTGAAAAGTCCATATCAATAGTATGACTCTCGAGGAAAGAGGTGGGGGAGTGATACCCATCTTTGGTCCCTGGATTATGGCAGCTAGAGGATACTGAGACCCACAGGTAAGAAAGGCACACGTCTGTTTCTTTACAACTCCTTTCCTTACACAAGAGACAAGAAGAACAGAGTCCTCTGACCTGTTCTCCTCAGGCATGGGAAATTGGGCAGTGGGGAAGGAGGATACATTTTTAGAGGAGTTCAACTGATGCCCTCAGAGTCATTAGAACTTTGACTAGTTCCTTCATGCAGTCATTGGTTCAGGCCAGGCATGTCCAACCAGAGGCCCACAGGCCACATGCAGCCCCAAACAGTCAGCAATGAGCCCCACAAGATCTTTTAACATCATGTTAAAACAAACATTTCTGATGAGCACCTTAAGAAGTCTTATTGTGTATACACTAGCTGTTAAGTAATTTACGTGTGGCTCCCTTCATACTGGAAGCCAAAACTCTGTACACTCCTGCTTTAGGCTCTGCCTACAAGGACCACAGACTCAAGCTGGAGCTCTGACTGTGAAGTGAGAATTGTGGAGACAGGGATTTCTTCCCTGTGCACACAGTTCCTCTGCTCATGTTGTGCTTCTGCAGTTTACTCTGGGGCCTGTGCAGAGAGGCATTCCATCTACCTGCTGGGATTGGGCATTTCAGAGGTGGTGGTAATTGCTAAAGCACGTTATGGATCATAGGGAAGTAAAGTCTAGATAGGCTATGTAATAAATCAAATCACCAGACCCAGGGTTTCCAAGACAAATTATATTACCCACTTTGAGATACTTCATGAAGCTGAGAAAATCTGGCTCTACTATACTGTTAGAAAACTAACCTGAAGTGGAGAAACTAATATATTACAGCTACCAGTCTCTCTGGACAGTTTTACAATCAGTGGGTAGGGTATGAAAACAGAAAGATGCCAATAACATATCAATGTGCTATTCATTTTTCAATCTCTTTTATACTGCAGATTATGACAGTTTTTTTAACAGAAGAAAAAAACACAAAGTTGTATTTCTGCCACACCGTGAAAAAGATAGAAGCTTGAACTGGATGATAAAGAGCTGCCTCTTGTTCCACCTCCATCCCTCACTGCCAGGGAATAAAGTGATGGGACAAAGCAGGAAGCATTCCTACTTACAAATCGAAAGTTCAGGACCAAAAGGACCCTTGTGCAGAAGTTGACCTTCATGGACTCACCCCACTCTCCACCCCCTCACACCGGCAGTTCTAGGTCCCTGCTTCCCATACTTGTGGGCTCCATATCACCTTTTCTCTTCTCTCACCATACCCAAACCCACCCTCTGATCCTTCACTTGCATTAAGGTGTAGGTACATGATAATTCTCCTCCATCGATGGACATTGACACATTGATCAGAATCTTCAGTGGAAACACTGTTCTCTAGGGGTAACATCGTGGGCATTGTGCAGAGGGAGAATTTTCTCCATTTCAAAGGTCTTTTCTGAAGTTTAGAAAGTACAGCAGTGTAAGGACATGCCCACGGGGTGAGCCAATAACACCATGCCTCTTTAGCTACAGACATGACAGACCATTTCCTCAATGGACTTTGCCCAAATAGTTCCCCATATGTAGGAAATGCTCCCAGGTCCTTGTCAATTGGAACACGTGGGGTCAGCAGAGAGCAATTTGTCAGAAACAGGGACAAACATTTTGGACAAACTACAGGAACCATTCTGGGGAGAGGTTTGTGAGAAGGCAGGTTGGAAATGGGAGTAAGGTTGATGCCAAGAGAATAAAGGCAACCAGGGAAAGGGCCCAGGACTGGGGCTTGACCAAACGGCATCAGGCTGGGGGAATATGCAGAGGTTGAACAGGTCACAAAAGGGTAGTGGGGATATGAAGGGTGCTGAGGTCTCCGTGGAGGGAAAAACATTCTTTAAGAAGCTGGAACCAGCTACTGAATCTTGTCAAGCTCTGCAGCCAAAGACCAGCAAGAACAAACTTGTAGGTAAACAGGTTGAGCTGATTCAGTGAAGTGCTTATTACTTGATGGCAAGTTGCGTTTGTGACTCCATGAAGAAAAGGAGACTGAACACCATGAGGGAGAGCCCAATTTCAGGCCCCGCAAAGGAGCGGAGAACTTCCTGGGTCAGACACTGGGTTGTGGCAGAATCCCCCCATCTGCTGATTTTTTGCCTCTTGGTATCTTCGCCTGGGTGTGGGGCGTCTCCGCCATGGTGGGGAAGAATGGCACATCCCCATCTGGGTGCTTATTGTGGTGGTATCTCCTTTGTCAATGCCCCTAAATGAAAAGTATCTCTACATGGGGGAGGGCTCACACCTGGTGGGAGATGGAGTCCTCTTCTCCAAAGGTCTCTCACTTCTCTGTTAGGAAGATGCCGAGGTGTTTCCTTTTTTTGTTGGCTAATGTGAACGGGATTGTGCTTTTAATTTGGGTCTATGCCTGCTTGTTGTTGATGTATAGGATGAAACTGTTTTTTGCACGTTTGTTTTGTACCCTGAGACTTTGCCAAAGTCCTTTATCAGTGCAAGCAGGTTTTTGACAGATTCTCTTGGATTTTCATTTCATCAGCAGTAGACTTGGCTTCCTCTTTTCCTATTCGTATAACCCTGATTTCCTTCTCTTGTCTAATTGCCTGAGCTAGGACTTCCAACACAATGTTTAACAAGAGAGGTGAGAGTGGGTAGTGTTGTCTTGCTCCAGTTTTCAGGGGAAATGTTTTCAGTTTCTGTCCATTTAGCAATATATGAGCTGTAGGTTTACCGTAGATGGCACTTACTATTTTGAGGTATGTTCCTTCTATACCTAGGTGTTTGAGGGTTTTATCAAGAAGGGATGCTGGATTTTATTAAAAGCTTTTTCTGCATCTAATAAGATAATCATTTGGTTCTTGTTTTTACATTCGTTGATGTATTTAATTACATTTATTGTTTTGTGAATGTTGAACCAGCCCTGCATCCTGGGGATGAAGCCGACTTGGCCATGGTGTGTTTTGGGATCCAATTTGCTGCAATATTGTTGAGTATTTTTGCATCTATATTCATCAGGGATATTTGCCTGTAGTTCTCTTTTATGTTGGATCTTTACCCAGTTTGGGTATCAGTGTGATGTTAGCATTGTAAAATGATTTGGTAGAATTCTATCTATCTCAATTACCTGGAATACTTTTAGTAGTATTGGTATCAGCTCCTCCTTGTACGCTTTGTAGAATTGTGCTGGAAAGCCCTCTGGTCCAGGGCATTTTTTTTTTGGTAGGTAGTTTTCGTATGAGAGAGTAAATTTCCTGATTGTTATGGCTCTATGCAGTGTCTCAATGTCTTCTTGTTTCAAGCTGGGGAGGTGGTGTGATATCAAACAGTATTCCATTTGATCTAGGTTATCAAGTTTGTTTCCATGCAGGTGTACATAGTACTCTCTGATAATCTTTTTTACTTCTACAGGTTCAGTTGTGATTTGATTTTTTGTATTTTTGATTGTGTTTATTTGGGCTTATTCTCTCTTTATCTTGGTCATTCTGGCTAGGGGTCCATCGATCTTGTTAATTCTTCCAAAGAACCAGCATTTTTGGGGGATTGATGTTTACTATAATATTTTTGTCTTCTATGTCCTATATTTTGGGCTCTCATTTGGTGTTTGGATTCTTCTGCTAAAGTTGGGTTTTTGGTGGTCTTCTCTTTTCAGCACAGTTAGGTGATTTGTTAGGCTCTCCACTTGTGATCTTTCCATTTTCTTGATGTGTGCTCTTAGAAATATAAATTCTCATCTTAGAACTGATTTGATGGCATCCCAGAGATTTTGGTAAGATGTTTCTTCATTTTCATTTATTTCCAGGAATCTTTTATTTTCTGCTTTGATTTCAGTGTTGACCCAGTCGTTGTTCAGCATCATGCTGTTTAGTGTCCATGTCCTTGTGGGCTTTGGAGAAATGTTGATATTTGTTTTTATTCCACTGTGGTCTAAGACTGTGCATGGCAAGATTTCAACCTTATGGAATTTGTTTATGATTAATTTATGGCCAAGAATGTGATTGATCTTGGAGTATGTTCCATGTGGTGATGAGTAGAATGTATATTCTGTGGTTTTGGGGTGGAATAATCTGTAGGTATATATTAAGTTCATTTGGTTGAGTGTCAAGTTTAGGTTCTGGATCTCCTTGCTGATTTTGTGCCTTGATGATCTATCTAGGGCTGTCAGTGGGGTATTAAGTCCCCTGCTATAATAGTGTTAGAGTCAATATCTTTTATTAGTTTATTTAGTAGTTGCTTTATAAATGCTGATGCTCCTGTGTTGGGTGCATATATGTTTAGGATGGATATTTCTTGTTGATGGATTGAAGTTTTTATCATTATGTAGTGTCCTTTTGCATCTTTTTAAATTTTTGATAACTTAAAAGTTGTTTTGTCTGATATTTAGATCAGAACTCCTGCCCTCTTTTTTGTGATTTTCTTGCCTGGAAACTCATTTTCCATCCTTTAACTTTAAGTCTGTTTGCATCCCTTGTGTTGAAATGAGTCTCCTGGATGCAGCAAATAATTGGGTCATGGTTCCTTATCCAGTTTGCCATTCTGTGTCTTCTCAGTGGTGCATTTAGTCCAGTCACATTCAAGCTGATTATTGAAATGTGATTGTTTCTCCCTATCTTGTTGTTCTAATAAAGTTTTTTCTTTATTTGCTTGCATTCTTTTGGCTTTAGGGTTAATGTGTGTGTGTGTTTCAAGTTTCTTGTTGTGCCATGTTCTCTGTTGATTCTGTGCTCTGCTGTTCTCTTGGGAAGTGGTGGTCATTCTTTTTTTTTTTCTTTCTTCTGTGCTTAATACCTTTTTAAGTGTCTCCTGTAGAACTGGTCTGGAGGCTGCATAATCTCTTAGGGATTGGATGTCTGAGAAAGATTTAAATTCTCCACCACTGATGAAGCTGAATTTGGCTGGATAGGAAATTATTGGTTGAAATTGTATTTCTTTGAGGACTTTGAATATAGGGCTCCAGTCCCTTCTTGCTTGTAGTGTTTTGGCCGATAGTTCTGCTGCTATTCTGATTGGTTTTTCCCAGTAGATAGTTTGACTTTTGTCTCTTGCTGCCTTTAGGATTTTTTCCTTTGTATCTACTTTGCATAGGCGAATTATTATGTGTCTAGGGTTGGTCTTCTCATTTCATGTCTTGTGGGGATTCTCTGTATCTGTTGTGCTTGGCTGGTCACATCTCTGGTGAGATGGGAAAAGTTTTCTTGGATTACCTTCTGGAATACTTGCTCCAATTTATTCTCCATTTCCCTTTCTTCTGCTGGGATGTGAATCAGGCATAGGTTCGGCCTCTTGATTTAATCGCACATCTCTCGTAAGCTTTGTTCTTTCTTTCTGACTCTTCCTTCTATAGTTTTTACAGCTTGCATTAATTCCATGTTCTCATCTTCAAGTTCTGAGATTCTTTCTTTAGCTATATTAATTCTGCTTTCCATGCTTGTCATCTTGTTATTTATTTCATGAATAAAAATTTTGATTGCCAAAATCTCTGTTACAAGTTCTTTCAGTGTTGCATCTTGCCTTTCTTGAGTCTTATTCACTCTTTCCATCCATTCCCTAATCCCTGCCATATTCTGGGGACAGTCGTTGGTGATTTCCATTGTTTGGGCACCAAGGTCTGATTTTTCAGGAGTCTTGACTTTGGTACACTTGAAATTGCCTGAGGCCTTTCTTTGTTTTTTCCTCATTTGTGACAGATCTCTTGTTTTTCTCTTTAGTTCTGTTATTTGGTGTCAGTGGAAGAGGCTTTCCCTTCTGATTTGCTCAGTCTTCTATTCATCCCTGATCTGGACCCTGGATTTGTTGTATTTTGAAATAGGATGGTGGATGTGAAGCTTTACTGTCTCTTGGAGTTTTTGAAATTTGAATAAATTAGTGGATGGGGCTCTAGTAATCAGAAACTACTTGCACATTAAAATGTTCACTTATTGTGGTATGTGTTCCCTGAGACTCACTCCCTACCACCACCCTATATGATGACACAAAGCAGAAACCAATGCAAAAGCAATTGAACACATGCGCACACCCCAAAGGAAATTGAAACAACAAATTAAACAAAACAAACAGCAACAACAAAAAAGTCAAGAAAACTAAACACACAAACACATGCCTAACACAAAGTGAATAGTGAAGAAAAAATCCTCAATTCCTCATCCAACTCATCTTTGACAAAGCTTCCAACAACAACTACTGGGGAGAGGAAAACCTATTCAGTAAATGGTGCTCAGAAAACTGGCTGACCACATGTAGAAGACTGAAACAGGACCCCTACCTATCACCATACAAAAAGTTAACTCTAAATGGATCAAAGACCTAAATGTAAAACCTCAAACTGTAAGAATCTTAGAAAACGCAGGAAACACCCTTATGGAAATTGGAACTGGGAACCAATTGCTACTCAGAAACATAAAGGCCAGTACCTTTAGAAATAAGAGAGGTAAGTGGGACCTCATCAAATTAATGAGCTTCTGCAAAGCAAAAGAAACTATCAAGAGAGTAGGGAGACAGCCTACAGAATGGGGACAAAAATATTTGCCAACTATATATCTGGCAAAGGCTTAACATCTAGTATCTACAAGAAACTCAAACACACTGAAGAGAAAAAAACCAAACAGCCCCTTTAAAAAGTAGGCAAAAGACATGACCAGACACTTCTCCAAAGAAGATATATGGGCAGCAAACAGACAAATGTAAAAGTGCTCAGCCTCACTAATCATCAGAGAAATGAAAATCAAAACCACATTGAGATATCACCTAACCCCTGTAAGAATGGTCATCATTAATAAAACAAACAACAACAGATGCTGACGAGGATGTGGAGAAAAAGGAACGCTTCTACATTGCTGGTGGGAATGCAAACTTGTACAACCTCTCTGGAAAACAGTCTGGAGATTTCTGAAAGAACTAGAAATTGACCTTTCATATGACCCAGCAATCCCCTATTGGGAATATACCCAGAGGAACTCAAATCATTCTACAAAGAAGATACCTGCACAGAATGTTTATTGCAGATCTATTCACAATAGCAAAAACATGGAACCAACCATGTTGCCCATCGAAGTTGGACTGGATAAAGAAAATGTGGGACATATACACAATGGAATATTATGCAGCCATAAAGAACAACAAATATATGAACTTTGCAGCAACCTGGATGGATTTGGAGTCGATCATACTCAATAATTTATCACAGAAACAAAGAGCAGAATTCCATATGTTCTCACTCATAAGAGGAGCTTAAACAATTATAATGCTATAAGAAAGCAATTGGCAGTAATGGGAAACTGTTGAGGGGGTGGGATTTGCAGTTGAGGGAAACTTCTAGGGGAGGGAGGGGCATACCTCATTAACAGGGGTACCTGACTGATCAATGTTTGTGTACCTAACCCTGAATTATATCCCACATCTTTAAAATAAAAATTTTTTAAAAAACAGAAAAACAGGAAGACTGGAGGAAAATAATTTTTTAAAAAGGATTCAATTTGAACCCCACACATATATTGACATACACCTTACACTATAAGAAATGAATATTAAAAAAGCCAGAAGAAGCCGGGCTTGGTGGCTCAGCCTGTAATCCCGTGCCTTGGGAGGTTGAGGTGAGTGAATTGCCTGAGCCTGCGGGTTCGAGACCTGCCTGGGCAACTTGGTGAGACCTCATCTCTACAACAAATCATAAAATCAGCTGGGTGTGGTAGCGCGCGCCTGTAGTTCTGGCTACTTGGAATGCTGAGGTGGAAGAATCGTTGGAGCCCAGCAGGTCGAGGCAGCGGTGGCCGGGAATGGCCACTGCACTCCAGTTTGGGTGACAGAGTGAGACTCCAACTCCAAAAAAAAAAAAAAAAAAACCCAGAAGAACAAGAGTAAAAATCAACAACAACAACAAAATTGAAAGATGAACACTCAATCATTCACATAAACACATAAACAGAAAATGACAAATAAAAGAAGAAAAAAACAGAAAAAGAATAGAAAAAACAAATTTGGGGGGATGAAAATCAAACCCTCACATACACATTCATGCACAAAGTAAAAATATTTAAAAATAGATGAACAAACCAACAGTCAAATTTTTTTTAATTAAAAAATAATGGAAAATTTAATTTAAAAAAAAACCCTGTCCTGTTGTTGCATGTTGGGTGCCAGCCCTGACCAAGGGTGGGTTAGGACCACAACGGTGAATCAAGACGGAGAGAAGAAACAACTCAGAGGCAGTTATGGGAACAGTCTGATCAGGACTGAAGCCAAATTTTATTTGGACTCCTTTCAACTTATATACCTTTTTCTATACCCTCCATCAGTGTAATAATTACTTGCTGGGGGAGTACAAATTCCATGCAAATTACGCATCACAAGACCATCACAAGACTTGCAAGTTCCAAGCAAACAATTACAATTCCATGATGCATGACGTGCTTCACAAAACTTACATTAAATTCACAGGTGTACAATTTTAATACAGATTGTTCAAACTGTTTTCCATAATGTTCAATAAATCATTCATATTATGCTCTTTGTTTCAAACCCTGATTAATACAAAAAACGTTTCCAAGTTAAATCCAAGTTCACTGACTCCCAATATTCTCAACGATTAATACCATCAGCCCAACACTATACTATAATCCATAAGTTGACCTAGTTATTTCATTAGCCTACCATGATCCAACGTAGTGTCCTGCAACTCCACAACAATCAAAACTCATTCCCAAACTATAAAACCTTACCATGACTTAAATGAATTTTCTATGTCTAAACTTTAATTTTTCTAATGATTGACCTTTAATACTATGCTATATCCTATTAAGCTAATACCTTATCATTAATTCTTTTATAAATCGTATAGTAACTATTATATTTGAATAATGTAGCAAAAGGAAACAAAACAGCAAGCATAAATTTACTCAAATATACTCTAAAATGTAAATGCAACTATAAGTGTATATGTATATATTTTATCCTAACAAGTCTACTCTAGAAATCAAATAGTAGCTGTCACACTCTTGAATAAGGAAATTCATGGCCGCCATGGCCTCGGGCTGAAGCAAACAGAGTTTTGGTATGTAACGAAACTAAAGCAAGGAAATGCATGGCCGCCATGATGATGACCCCGGGCTGAAGCAGAGTTTCGGTATGTAACGAAACAAAATAAATCGTTCTGCCTGGCTAGGGGCAGGGCGATAAAACTATTATGGTAATTTAGTTTTTAGTTTTAGCTCTAGGGGAAACTGCTTTCGAGAACAAGAGCTGACTCACCAGTCTACCAGGAAATAGAAGTTTGAAAATATCTAGAAAGAAGTACAGCTTAGAAGGGACAAGGTCATATAAGATAATTTTGCTGTGCAACTTTCCATCAGGTGTATAGAGATTTACTTATAAGTTTTACTACCATGTATGCACACTGGTCACTAATCACACGCCAATATTATAGGTATTGCTTGTTAGAGGCGATCTTTCAGATGGGCCTTTATAGGCCTCAGTCATGTAGTTATAGATGTTGGCTCCCAACAGTTGCAGGCTCTGCAATTGTTCCTCTGATCAGGTCTCTCCTGCAGAGCCACCTCTTTCACTCTCCTCAGAACGAAGCAGGGAAAGAGGAGGGGCAGTGGAGGTGGGTGGGGCTGCAGTTCCCCCCTCTCACTCTCGTATGGTCAGGGAGATCTCCTCCCATGGGGAGGTATGGGATTGTCTTTTCTCCTGGAATGTACTCTAACCAAGAGTACCCCAGTCAGGCATATCCTAGAATGGAGTTCTATTGCATCTGATGTCCAGGCTCCACCCAGGTTTGTCCCTCTCAGTCCTCACCCATCTGTGTGGGTCTGACTTTCAGAGGATTGCTGGGGAAGAGGAGGTTTGGGTCAGCTCCAGACTCACCACTGATCTCTTTGGAGTTCTTCCTCTTCCTTTTCTGGCCACACCCTTTGTCCCACAGCTGCATCAGGGTAGATGGTAGGGCACCTGGAACTCAGCACTCATGAGGTCCCTGTGAAGTTTGTGCTCTCAGGATAGTCCTTCTGGCCCATGGTCAATCCCTGAGCAGCTGATCCACGAGTCATAGAGATTGGGTCTGTTGTTCTGTGGTGAGCAAGTTGGAGCACTTTCCTGTCCTGCCTTCAAGATTGTGGTGGGGAGCCTCTCTTGTCCTCTTCCTTGGGAACTTACCTCTGTACTCCCTCCACACACAGCCCCTGCCAGAGTCCTGCCAGGTGCTAAAGTGGTGAGGCAAAGCCAGGAGCCAGCAGTCTCTCCTGCTTCAATGGTGAAGGAAAGCCTGGGGTGATAGTTTCTCCCCACCACTTTTTCAAAGGAAAACTTCTGTCTGTTTAAAAAAAAAAAAATGGCGCTCCGCTTCTGCAACCTGGGAAGAGCCAGGACAGAGTAGAGAAGCTGCAGCACCAGCTGTGCACTAGGGCCCTGGCCACCCACTCATGAGTCCCATTTAGACAGTCTCTCCCAGCATTTTCTTCCCAGGGAGAGTTTGTTGGTTAAAAAGAAAAAGAAAATAGTGCTCGGCTTTTGCATCCCGTGAATAGCTAGGGTCCAAGCCCAAACACTGTGGCACCAGCTACTGTGCCAGGAGAGCCCTGGTGGCTAGCTCCCTAGCCCTCACTCAGTCAGCCATTCACACACCCACTCGCTCACCAGCACATACACAAAAGTTTCCATACACTCACTCAGGCACACGGGACTCACATAGTCCCACTGGCTCAGTCATCATCTTCCCGACTTCTCCTGACTACTCTTTTTTCCCCAAAAATTATTTTCCTATTTAATCTGGAATACTGTTTTTCTTATTTCTCCCTGTATTTCTTTCCACATGCCTTCCAACTTCTTCAGTTCTTCCTCTTCCTGTTTCTTAAATGTTGATCTCCAGAGTTCTACCTTTAGCTCTCTTGCTTTCATCCAGAATTTGGGGGGATTCCTTTGCTTTTAACTCTCACAGATGCACTAATTATCCTAAAACTATAACTCCAGCCCAAATTTTCTGAGTCTCGGACCCATATAAGCAACTTTCTCTATCATGCATTAACAAGGTAGCCATAGTAAACTCTAACTTCACATGATCATCAACTCCACCTCAACTTCAAATCTGGTCCTCCTCCAGCATTGCTCATTCATTGCCAATTCTACCACTCTATATCTGTTAAATTAATCACTTATTTTTCATTCTCGCTGCCTTATTTCAAACTCTCATCATTTATTAAATGAATCATACAATTGTCCCATTTCTTGGTTTCATCTTCTAATCTATTTCCCTGAATTGCAATACTATACAGTATTGATCACATCACTCCTCTACTTAAAACTCTGAAATGACACTTCAGTACCTACACAAGAAAGCCTAAATCCCCTAACATGACACTAAAGTCCTTCATTATTTGATCTGACTATCTTTTCACCTCTACTACCTTCCCAATGCTCTACTTGTTTCCCAAACATGTTGTACTATTTCATTTCCATTTATTTCCTCTCTCTAGAATTTTATTGCTTTCCTCACCTGATTAACTTCTACTCAGTCCTTATGAGTTGGTTCAGGAGCTTTCTCTTTGTTTGATACTGTAGATGGCTTTGGCTTTCTTTATCTGCATTCCTATAAAATCTATGTATACTTCTATCATATGCTTCCGTTTAAAAAACACTTATTGAGGATCTTATGTGAATTCCACGTGAAATATTTGGGTGTACATTGTATACTACATTATAATTGACAGATGACATAACTGGTTCATCTGCCTTTACCCTAGAAATTTTTTTGAGGTCAGGGCCTGTGTCACCTATCTTTATTTTCTTGGTGTCTAGTACAAAGCTGATCATAGGAGAAGCATAATAAGCATCGTTTTTATTGTTTGTTTGTTTTTATTAATGTATAGTATGGTGGTTTGGTACTTTGTGAACTCAGCTAAAATTTGAAGTACTTTTCCAAGAATTCCTCATCCTTTATGGCTCAGAGTTATGCTTGTCCACAAGAGAAATTCACGAGATAGAGAAGTCTGAAGCAAAGTAGTAACCATATTATAAAATTGTGTATAGAACTAGATACTTCTGCAACTGACATATTGTCATTGATTTTGCTTACCTTGTTGGTGTGGTGCTGCAATAACTGGCTCCCTCAGCTCATGCAGGAGTTTTGTCTTCATCTTCTTTAGGCTCTGAACCAGGTGCATCTGCACCTATGATAAAAGGTACTAGTTTTTCCTCCTGCTCTCCCTCATTATAAAAATTGCAGTATATAAAAGAAAATATAGATTCACTTGGTCCTCATAGGCTCCAATTTGGCTATGCTACCCTCTGCTCCACATTCAACTTCCCTTTCTGACTACTGGCTTCACTGACTTTACACTCTCACCATATTCCTAAGCAATAGTTTTATATGGACTGCTTAAGTGGCTCTTGTAGGAAACAAATATTTCCTTCAGTTCATGTAGTTTCCCAGCTGGGGCCCTACAAATTACACCGACAAAAGACAGACTAACAATAGAAAAACAACTTGTTAATTCAAGCAGTATGTGTTATGCAGGAGAACATCAAAGACATGATTAGAAGTCAAATTTATATCACATCTTAGCAAAGAAAAATAAATTTGCAGAGAAGTGACCAAAAAAAGAGAAAGTGTTTATAAACTTTCAAGAGAAGAAAACTCTTGGAAGGTAACTATATGGGAAAACCTAATAAAATAAGGCAGCTTTGCAAAGATCTGTCTTGACTCCAATTTTTCATCTTTTTCATGGCCATAAAATGTCTCTGGGAAAGTGAATTTATGGCAATATTCATTTCTCAGACATTTCTGTTAATACGTTCCTGAAAAGTTTCTTTCTGTATCTGATGATTCTCATTTGCCTCCATCTCAAAACAATCCTTATGCCAAAGTGGCATATTGTGGGGTGTCATATCCTGGTTCCCCACAATTCTAAAGTTACACAGCACCAAATTTCTATGATAAAGCTCTTATGCTATATATTTCATAATAGTACTGCTTTTGCGATCAAATGTTAATTGATGCAGAATTTGGTACCAGAAGTATTTTCAGGGTAACCACAGTGCTTTATTGATTCTAAGTTATCTGTAACTGATTGTTTGAACTGATTAGATCTAATGACACATAGTACCCATTTTCCAGTGGTAATGTGAACATGTTAGTCCATGTCATCACTTAAGACATCACCTGTAGATACCCATAATGAACAAGTTCTTTAGGGGGGTGGTGGACAGGCATTTATTGTTATAGAACATTTCAGTTAGGAAAAAAAAAACAGGAGGAAGGTTCCAAGATGGCCACTGTGGAGCAGCAGACTGGTGCCTCTCTTGTCAAGCAAGGCAGAGGGTTGTCACACAGCCCTGATAGACAGAGACACCTCAAACATTTTTGGATGGGTGAAGCATTCTGCACCCAGCAAAGGTCATTTCGAATAAATAGAGACTGATGTCAAATGCTGGAACCTGAGTGTCACATCCCCCACCATGTTTCAGGCTCACACAGGTGAGCACTGAAGATCTGGTGAATGAGAGTGAGTAAGTAATCCTAAGATGCTTTGAGTCAGTTCACCCCCCTCCCAGCCATGTGCAAGTCATCAGTCTCACACGGGAGGAGTCCTGGTCAAAGCACAACAGTGGGCAACTAGAATCCAAGTGGAATAAGGAACAAAACCTGTGCTCAGTCTGCTGCCATGAGCATGGCTTCCACAAGCAGAGCCTGGCAACTGACTCCTAGGTTCGCATGCAGAGTGAATTCAGCTGGTGCCTGCTGCTGAAAGCAAGTGGTCATCTTCTCAGCCAGATCATAAAGAATCACCTCCAAGCCCTCTGTGCCTACAGAGGGCTGATCCCCACGCCCTTGTGTCAGGGACGTTACTGTTTTTCAAGAGCAGAGTGTGGATTTGAACAAGGAGAGAGTGGCACAGAAGACGCATGAAGGCATTCTCAGTGGGAAGGCTTCTGGGCTGCAAATGGCAGACAACAGGGGATCCACTCCTCCATTCACTCTCCACAGAGTGCTAGAGACAGGGGCTGAAAATTAATCCAACTAGATTAACAATGAGAGAGAAAATCTACAGTAGAGAAACCTGCCACAGGGTGCAGCAAGGAGCAGAAGTGAATGACCCTCCTTCTCTCACTGAATGACCTACATTGAACCACAGAAAAGGCCTAGAACTGACAGTCATTAACTAGCTTCAGAGCAAAACAACAACAACAAACTAACTAACTAGCAAAAAGTAGAATTATAAAGAGGGAAGAGAGGCCTTCAAAAACAAGAAAAAAAATCAATGAAAAATATGGGCAATCCTCAGATTCTTAAAGAGACAACGCCCGTAAAAACAGCTATCAGAGCACAAACAATGGAAACTCCACAGAACGTACTTCACCAGATGACAGTCACATAAATAAGACAGTGGATGACTAAAATGAACAAAGAGAAACTAGAAGCAAAACTCACCAAAGTCATACAGGAAGTAAAAACAGAGTTGGTCAATATCATAAGAGCCCATTCGGAAACAATAGAAATGAAGAACTTTGCCCTGGAAAATGAAAATACAGTTAAAAGCACATGCAGAGGAAAGAATCTCAGAGTTTGAAGACCAAAATATGGAATTAACCCAGTCTGTCAAAATCATGGGGAAACAAAGCTCAAAAAGAAGAAGTAAAGCCTCCGAGAGATATGGGACTATGTCAAGAGCCTAATCTATGCTTAATTGGTATATCTAGCTAAAGCAGAAAGGAAAACTGAGAACACCATAGAAAAAACATTCCATTAGATCATTTCAGAAAACTTCCCACATCTACTAGAGAGGCAACCAGTCAAGCACAAGTGATTCAGAGAACTCCTGCAAGACATCACATGAGAAGATCATACTCAAGACACATAGTAATCTACTTCCATAAAGTAAGCATGAAATTAAAAACCCTAAAGGCATCAAAAGAGAAAGTCAGCCCACCTACCAGAGAAGACCGATCAGAATTGCTCCAGACATATGTGCAGAAACACTAAAAGCCAGAAAAGACTCAAGTTCAATTTTTAACATGCTTAAAGATAAGCAGTTCCAGCCAAGAATTTTCTATCCTTCCAAGCTAAACTTCACCAGTGATGAAGAATTAAAATCCTTCCCAGATATCCAGTCTAACAGAATATGCCACCTCCAGACCAGCCTTTCAGGAGACGCTTAAGTAGGTGTTCAACACAGGGGGAAAGAAAGAAAGAAAAGAAAAAAACAGTCATATACATCACAAAATTACAGGCAAGCACAGAGTTAACAGAGCACTCACAAAAGTGAAAATACACACACATATAAATACAAAAGCAAAATGGAAACAAAGCAATTCCCTAAAAGCCCGATGACAGGGAAATAAATTCTCACATTTAAATAATCAATCTGAACATGAATGAACTAAATGTGCCACAGAAGAAACATAGAATGGCATACTGGATAAAGAAGCATGATCCAACACTGCTGCTTCCAGGAAACTCATCTCACCGCAAAGAACACTCACAGGCTCAACATTTCAGGTTGCAAAAAGGTCTTTCAGGGAAATGGATAGCAGGTGAAGTTATCCTGATATTGGACAAAGCAGATTTCAAACCAACAAAAGTTTAAAAGAACATAGGACACTACATAATTGTAAAAGGTTCAATTCACCAGCAAGAAATATCCATCTTAAACATGTATGTACCCAACACAGGAGCACCAGGTTTTACAAAACAATTAATAAGTAAGCTCAGAGAGTACATTGACTCACACAATTATAGTTGGAGATCTAAATAACCCCCAACAGCTTCAGATAGATATTCAAGGCAATAAAAATTTTAAAAAACTTTAAAAAATTAAAATAAGAGAAGCTCCAGAAACTTAACTTGACACTCAATCAAATGAACTTAGTAGACATCTACAGAACACTCCACCCAACATCTACAGAGTATACATTCTACTCATCAGCACATGGAATTTACTCCAAGATCGATCACATTCTCAGACATAAGTCAAAAGTGAATAAATTTCAAAAGATCAAAATAATACCATGCATCTTCGCAGATCACAATGCAATAAAAATAAATATCACTACCAGCAAGATCTTCCCAAAACAAGCAAAGACATGAACACTGAACAACATGATGATGAACAACTTCTGAGTGAACATGGAAATCAAGACAGAGAAAAAGATTCCTGGAAACAAACAAAAACAGATGCACATATTCTCAGAATCTCAGGGATGCCACGAAAGCAGTGTTAAGAGAAAAATTTATAGCATTGAATGCACGCATCAAGAAAACAGAAAGATCACAAGTAAACAGCCTAATGTCACTCCCCAGCAAGAAACCTGGAAAAGCAAGATCATCTAAATCCTAACTTCAGCAGAAGTCAAACATACCATAGAAAAGATCAACAAGACAAAAGCTGATTCTTTGAACAGATAATAAAATGGATGGACCTTTGGCCAGATTGACTAAAAAAGAGAGAGAGAAAGTCTAAATAAGCACAATTAGAAATGCAAAAGGTGAAGTCACAAGTGACCCTGAAGAAACAAATTTGTGACCAAGTCCCCAAAAGTGAATGCCATAAAAGCTAAGATAGACAAGTGGAACCTGAACAAACTGAAAACCTTTTGCACAGCAAGAGAAATCATCAAGAGAATAAAAAACAACTCACAGAATGGGAAAAAAACATCCGGGAATTATGCATCTGACAAAGGCCTAACTTCCAGGAACACAAGGAACACAAATTAACTGAAAGGAAAAAACAAACAACCCAATTAAAAAGCGGGCAAAGGTCATGAACAGAAACTTCTCAAAAGCTGACATACAGTCAGCCAACAGACACATGAAAAAATGCTCAGCCTCACTAATCATCAGAGAAATGTAAATCAAACTACAATGAGATACTACCTAACTCTGGTAAGGATGGCTATCAAAACAACAGTTGCTGGTGCCAGTGCAGAAAAAAGGTAATACTTCTACACTGTTGATGGGAGTCCAAGCTAGTTAAATCTCTATGGAAAGCAGTTAGGCAATTCTTTAAAATTCTCCTTCCAAACTGTCAGGGGAGGTGGGGTGGGACTAGCAGTTGAAGGAAACTGCTATGGGAGAGAGGGGCATACCTCATCAACAAGGGTACCTGTATGAACAATGTTTATATACCTAACCCTGAATTGTACCCAACATCTTTATAGTAAATAAATAAATAAATAAATAAATAAATAAATAAATAAATAAATAAATAAAATTCACCTTCCATACTATTCAATAATCCCTCTCCTGGGAATATACCCAGAGGAACATAAATCATTCTCCAAAAAGGACACCCGCACATGCATGTTTATTACCACACTATTCATAATAGCAAAAATATGGAACCAACACTACTGCCCATTGAAAGTGGACTGGATAAAGAAAATGTGGTGCATATGCAAAATGGAATACTATGCAGCCATAAAGAATTACAGAATTATCGACTTTGCAACAAATTGGATGGAGTTGGATGTCATCATGCTAAGTGAACTGTTCACAGAAGCAAAGAACTTAATACAACATGTTTTCCCACGTAAGTGGGCCCTAAACATTAGTCACATTAGCACAAGGGAGGGATTGACAGTTTCTGGGTACTGCTAGGGGAGGGAGGGAGAGAAGAGTGTGGGGAGCACGTGACAACACAAAGGGTGCCTGGTCCACTACCAGAGAGAGTGAGGGCCAGTTAGAAGCCCAAACGTCACCTGCATGCAGCCTACTTATGTAGTCAATCCTCACTTGTACCCCAAATCTTGATAATAAAATAAAACAAATAACGATGACAACAACATAGCAGTCTAATGAGTAGAACAATTCTCCCAAGTGTATTGGAAAAGGTGGGGAGAGAGACCCATGGCCATTATCAGGGTGACTGCATTCAGGAAATGGGATTATTCAGACTTTGGTGGGATTACTGGACACTAGCTAAGAACTGACAATAATTATTGGAGACACAAAATGCTACTGTGGTTCACAGTAGGTGTTATGTAGGTCAGGTAATTAAAAGAAACCTACTTCTGATCTATCTCTCAGTGTACCAGTGAGTATTCAAACCCACACTGGATTATTTCCCCAGTTCCAAATGCCTAGTTGGAAGAGACCTACTCAGAAACTGGCAGAATATTCATCTTGGATTTCTGATCTATGAAATGAGGACTATTAGAGTTGGGGGAAAAGTGGAAGCTATTAAAATTACCTTTACCTACCACATCCCATAGTAAGTTGACTATTTAACCTGTGCAGAACCCAGAACAACCATGGAGAATGGATGACAGCAGACTATAAAAACCTTAAGTCATAACTCCAACTATAGCTGCTCTTCCAGACGTGGTTTTATTGCTGGAGCATATCAACATATTATTTGATGACAAAAGCACAACATATAGTGGATCTTTTTGGATGTTGGAGTTATTTGGGTCTTTATTTTTGTCTTCATTTAAGTTCAATCCATGTACTGTGTAATACTTATGGCTGTTGGTTTTGAGTGGGCTCAGAACAGGAGAAGGCTCTGCTTAAGTTCCAGACTCCTAGGCATGCAAGCTATTCAGCCACTTAAGTTGTATGATCCAGCAGATTTGAAGAGCTTGAAATGCAGTAAATCTGGGCTTGAAGTGTCAGGGGCAGATAGAGATGCTGTATGAAGTTTTTGTTGAGCCTCTATTGATGAATTACAGCACAGACACACATGATTTGAGAGTAGAGATTTGCCATCCATTGCAAGCATTTCTCGTTTTGATAAATGGTGTCTGACTTGTTATTGTCCTCAGTGGGGACCTCCAAGATACCGTGTAATCTAAACTTTCCTGCATAAGTTGAGTGTTTGTCTGACCTACTGAGACACAAATTTGAGACTGTACAGAAGCATTTGATCATCAAGTGGAAGCTATATATTAGTTCAGCCTCAATTAGTTCCTCTAGGTGCAAGTAAGTTTCATGAGCAAGTGGCTCAGATATACATCAGCTTCACTCCTGCTACATTTCCCTCTTTCTCCCAGCCTTCATATATGTTCTCATGGGGAGTTAACTATGATTGAATATGAAGAAGAGAAAACTTAAGCTCAGCTTACAAAATTGCAAGCACCATCCAAAGCTTGACAGATGCATCACTGTAACTTCATTCCGGATGGCCCTGGAAAAACGTTGTGAAGGGAAATTTTCCCAGTAGGTAAAACTTTGATCAGTGCACCTGGCTGTTTATTGCACCTTACAGGAGAGATGGCTGAAGCCACAGAACTACACTGATTCATAGTTTGGCTGGATGTTCAGGGACTTGGAAAAATCTAAGATTGAAAGAGTAGTGCCAAGGAAATCTGGAGAATAGGTACGTGGATAGACCTTTGTGAATGGGGACAGAGAGTTCATTAAATAATGACCTCAGTAACAGAGAATCTTAATCAAATAGGTGAGTTTATCTGTTCTGTGCAAGTCATACAGTTAGCCTATTTATCCAACCACTTCTGTCATTACCAAATATTTTCATGGACAAAATAGTTATAGTGACAAGGTTGAAGATTATGCATGGACTGAGCAATGTAGACTTCTTCGCACCAAGATTTCTCTGGTTATAGCCACTGCTGCGAGCACAATCTACCAAAAGCGAAGATCAACAATGAGCTCCTATATGGCACCCCTCTTTAGAAGTATCATCTAGATTCCAGGTGGTAGATTGTTGCATTGAATTGCTTGCATTAGTGGAAGGACATGGTAATATTATACTGGAATAGACACTAACTTTGGATACGGATTTATCATCCCTGTCTATACTACTTCTACCATATTCACTATCTGTGTCTTCCTATCCTTTATTATATTCCACATAGCATTGCTTCTGACCAAGGAACTAATTTTATAGACAATGAAGTGTGGCAATGGGCTCATGCACAGAAGTTCCTGTGGGTCATTCACATCACTGAAGTTAGTGTTGGTGAAATAAACTACAGGTTCCAATTTGTCTTTATGGATTATGTTTCTCTTCACAAAGTTCATTTTCTCCTGTGGTTTCTAATTTATCCTTGATGGTTCTAATTCATTCTCATATATTCTGTCTTATCCTCATAGGTTTTAGCTTGTCCTTGTTTGCCCCACTTCATGTTAATCTTTCCTCCCTGGTTACCAGATCTTTTGACTTCATGCCCAACATTCGATGCAGAGGCAATAGCCTTACATAGACTGCTTAGCCAGATCCTGCAATAGCATATTAAATTCCTATAACAAATCTCCCAGATATTGTATCATTTAAAAGGTTCTAATTCTCTGTCCAAACCCTATTATTATATACCAGCTATGTAAGTTTTCTACTGAGCTTCCAGTGCTGTGTTTCTGATGTACTGGTTAATTCAAATGACAGGATTTTTTGCTTTGTTTTGTTTACTTTTATTCTATTTTTAAAATTTTATTTTAAAGATGTAGAATACAGGGTTAGGTATACAAATGGTCATTGTGTAGGTAAAGATTTGGCCTCACTTTTTTTTTTTTTACTTTTAAAAGGCAAAAAAAAAAGTCATTTTTGCTTGTGGCAATCTTGTTTCATTTCTGCTCCTGTGCTGCTTCTGAGCATAATTTAGTATTTCAGGTTCTAATTAAAATGGCAATGCATTTCAAAATGCTGAAACTGAAAGTAAAACTAACAAGTGGAATGTCCCTTTGGCCTAAGACTTCATATGAGTTAGGTAATTCCATGGTTCTTTCCTTACTTAACCTGCTGTCTCTCTATGTCTGCGTTCATTCAGAAAATAGTATTTTATTTATAGGGAATATGAAAATAACTATCAAAATGGGCACATCGGGCTCTATTTAATCATGGGTGGCAGAATATACAATATACACAATGCAAGATCCAACTGGTAAAAGACTTTTTGCATAGGCTCTGTCATTCTCTTGAACTTAGCTCAAGTATCCCTGGGAGATTGCAGTCAGCAGGGGCAGTGTTAGCAATTCCACAGATCATTTAGTCAAATGCTTTCATCTAAGATTGTTTTTTTCTTCATTTAAAGAGGAGAAAAATAAAAGCTTGGCGTCTCAGGGGGATGGTAATGGTATTAGTCTCTCCTGCCAGGGTGTAGAAGGGTCTCGGGGGAAACATTTGGTCCCTGATTTTGGAGGGATACAACTGTGAAACTAACCAAACTTCATGTATTTATCTACCTGTACTCCCCAAGCATACATATAGGTTGCTGGCTGTGGTATTCTATTCAGAAATTTCTGCTCCTAGTGCTTGAGAGATGCTCCAGAGTCAGGCCCAAGGAATGTTAGGAACATCGGCCTAGCACAAGCTCCTTTTAGAAAAATGAAAAAAAAAAGAATTCTATTTTTCCTTCTAGTCATCGTTTAACCTCATGTACTCATGCTGCATTTTGTGGGTCAAGTGTGGTAGATAAAATAATGAGTCTCCTTCCCAAAGATCATATCTTAGTCCATGGAATTTGTGACTATGTTACATTACATGGAAAAGGGGATTGCATGTTGCATATGGAATTAAGGCTACTAATCAGCAGACAAAAGTATCCTGGATTATCCTGATGAGTCCAATGTAATCACATGGTTCTTTATGAGTGGAGAAGGCCAGTGGAAGAAAGAGAACCGGTGAGATGACAGCATGAGAAAGACTACTCAGCACAGCAAGCATTGAAAATGGAAGAAGAGGGCCACAAGCCAAGGTATGGGGACAGTCTGTAGAAGCTGAAAAAGGGAAGAAAACGGACCTCCCCAGAACCTCTAAAAGGAATGTAGCACTGCCAACACCTTGATTTTAGCTCAGTAAGACCTATTTTGGTTTTCTGACATCCCAGTCTGTAAGAATAATGCATTTCTGATGTTTTAAGGATCCTTAAGGTTTTCATAATTTGTTAAAAATTATGCAGCGATAGAAAACGAATGCAGAAACAATAGGGGATGTGCGTGCTGAGCGAGTGCTGCAGCCTCCCCGCCCCTCTCACAACGCTCAGCCCCGGGATTCCCCTGGCTGGCCTGCCAGCCATGGCCCACAAGGAAGTAGCCTTTGACAACGCAGTGGAAGAACGTGTGATCAATGAAGAGTACAAAATATGGAAAAAGAATATCCCTTTTCTTTATGATCTGGTGATGACTCATGCCCTGGAGTGGCCCAGCCTAACTGCACAGTGGTTTCCAGACATAACCAGACTGTAACTAGACCAGAAGGGAAAGATTTCAGCATTCATTGACTTGTCCTGGGGGGAAACACGTGGGATGAACAACACCATCTTGTGATAGCCAGTGTGCAACACCCTAATGATGATGCTCAGTTTGATGCGTCACACTACGACAGTGAAAAAGGAGAATTTGGAGGTTTTGGTTCGGTTAGTGGAAAAATTGAAATAGAAATCAAGGTCAACCATGAAGGAGAAGTAAACAGGGCCCTTTATGTGCTCCAGAACCCTTGCATCATTGCAACAAAGACTCCATCCAGTGTTGTTCTTGTTTTTGACTATACAAAATATCCTTCTAAGCTAGACCCTTCTGGAGAGTGCAACCAAGATTTACCTCTTTGTGAACATCAGAAGGAAGGCTATGGGCTTTCTTGGAACTCAAATCTCAATGGGCACTTCCTTAGTGCTTCCAGATAACCATACCATCTGCTTATGGGACCTAAGTGCAGTTTCAAAGGAAGGAAAAGTAGTGGATGCGAAGACCATCTTTACAGGGCATACAACAGTTGTAGAAGATGTTTCCAGGCATCTGCTCCATCAGTCTCTGTTTGGGTCAGTTGCTGATGATCAGAAGCTTATGATTTGGGATACTTGCTCAAAGGATGCTTCCAAACCAAGCCACTCAGTTGATGCTCACACTGCTGACGTGAACTGCCTCTCTTTCAATCCTTATAGTGAGTTCATTCTTGCCACCGGATCAGCTGACAAGAGTGTTGCCGTGTGGGATCTGAGAAATCTGAAACCTCAAGTTGCATTCCTTTGAATCACATAAGGATAAAATATTCCAGGTTCAATGGTCACCTCACAATGAGACTATTTTGGCTTCCAGGGGTACTGATTGCAGACTGAATGTCTGGAATTTAAGTAAAATTGGAGAAGAACAATCAGCAGAAGATGCAGAAAGTGGGTCACCAGAGTTGTTGTTTATTCATGGTGGCCACACTGCCAAGATATCTGATTTCTCCAGGAATCCCAATGAACCTTAGGTGATTTGTTCTGTATCAGAAGACAATATCATGCAAGTGTGGCAGATGGCAGAGAACATTTATAATAATGAAGAACCTGAAGGAAGCGTGAACCCAGAAGGACAAGGGTCCTAGATATGTCTGTCATTCTTGTGATTCTAGACACCCCCTTTTTTCCTCTCTACCCTAAGATTGATTGAACACTCATTTTTTAATATATATTTTTTATTTTAAAATTGTGGGGTACAGCTAAGGGTTAGGTACACAAATATGCATTGTGCAAGTACCCTTGTTGATAAGGTTAACACTGGTTTTGAGACCTACAGACTTTGTTCGGCTATCCCGCCATATAGGTACCACCAACAATGCTATTAACCCAACAGTGGGTATTTTCTAAATATTAACTGGGAGACTTGATTCAGCAATACCACAGACTTACATTCAAATTTTCTTCAGGAATTTTATAGTAACAAACCAGGTCTAAAATAGCTACAGAAAGGGAAATAATATGTGGATTATTTTTCTTCTTATGCTGTAGCCTCATGTTTTTCAGACTCATTTAAGTAAAGGCTATAGAGTGAATAAGGAATAGAGCCAAATGAGGTAGGTCTCTGATTCATGAAGTATAAATAAATACTGCAAGATGCCATTTTTATTAAGAAAATAGGGGAGATTCAAGTCGTTTAGATTCCTACTCTAAAATCTTCACACCTGACTTTCCAGGATGCACATTTTCATATGAAGACCAGTTTCTTCTTGGTTTCTTCAGTTAAGTCAAAACTGCATGTTCCTCTTTCCCCATATATTTTTGCTCATTAGTGTATTCGTTGAGCTGTTTTCATATTGTTTCTTTCCTTTCTGTGAAATGGTCGTTTTCTTTTTTAACTTGGGATCACCAAATTGTAAAGATGTATGTTTTTACCTGAGTCATACCACAGGTAGATTGTCAAGGTGAGAAGAGTGAATCAATAATTTGTATTTGTTTTTAAAATTAAATTAATCCTTGGTAAAAAAGAAAGAAAGAAAGAAAGAAAGAAAGAAAGAAAGAAAGAAAGAAAGAAAGAAAGAAAGAAAGAAAGAAAGAAAGAAAACAGGAGGTAACAGATTTGTTTTAACATTCATCTATACCTGTCCTGACAATCTAAATGACCATTAGAAGGCTTCTTTATTAACCTTTTCTTTTTCTTCTTCTTGTCTGCTGTTTTTTTTTAATTCCAACTTTTGGAAATCCCTTTCATTTCCCTTGTGAAGTCGGTTTGCTCAAACCATTTTAGACCCAGGTTCATAAGTCTGTTTATAATTTTTTGTGCACTCTCATTTTCCACTTAGCGTTGTCTTTCTTCACCCAATCCATTCTGTGCATTTATGTGCCCCCTTGCTCCCCTCAAAAACCATTAACATTTGTCTATGTCCTGGCTCTCAGACTAAGATTCAAACACAAGCCTTGGTCCTACTCTCCTACTATATTAACAAGCCTATTTCTCTCAGAGTAGCTTGCCTCATAAATGCTAAAAAAGCAAGTTAATTAACCTAATTCACACTAAGTACCTTTCCTTCAGCCCTCTGAGGAGTACTTGTCACAGAGGAAGAAAGGAATGAAGTGTGTGTTTAGCAGGGTAGGAGAGTATGGGATTAGTATATAAAAGTTGCTTCCGTTTAATCCACTGACATGTTATGACTGCTGAAAACTGATCACTTGTCTGATTTCAGGATTACATCTTCACTTTTGCTCCTGTTTCAAACCTTGTGAGACCAGAGGAATTATTAATTCTGGTATTGTATACTTCTTAAACTCCACATTCATTATCCTCGAAAATTTTTTTCCTCCTCTCGTCTTTATATGGTACCTAAACTGAAACATTGCCTTTGTTTATTCTTGCTTTAATTCATTCGTCAATCTTCAATGAGTACCTGCTTCATGCCAGGCACTGTTCTGGATGCTGGGACTATAGAAGTTAAAAAGTCTTAAATCTCTCAAATGAGTAGGTATTTTTCTTGGGGAACAAGGGTTGAGGGAAAATATTTTAAGCAGAAAGAACTGTATAGACAAAGCCACAGTGGCACAGAACACATTCATATGACCAGGGACACTTGAATTTAATTTTGGTATGAATGGAGTATAAAGTCATGGGAGAAAAGAAAGGCATGATGTAAAGCTTGAGAAGTAAGAACAGGGGATCACTGAAAGCCACACTAAGGTGTTTATCCTTTTCCCTATGAGAATGACCCCAACATAAACCCAACCCACATGGAGACATGAAGCTGTTGTCCTTTAGTCAAGCTATTAAAGTTATAAAGCAAAGAAAAGATAGGATTTATGCATAAAAGTGGTTATTTTTGTTGCAGTGTAAAGAATAAATTGTAGAGAAAATGCTCATTAGTAAATTATGGTTAAACAGGAAGGAAAGTATGAAGTCCAGAAGTAAGGCAGTAACAGTAGTAACAGAGAAGAGAAGATAGGTTGAGGAGATATTCTAGAAGTTGGTATATGATTAGATGTAAAAGAATGAATGAGAGGGAGGTGTCTAAGAGGAGACAAAGAGATCTATCTTGAGTTGTTAATGTGTTAAATAGTTTACAAATATTTGTTGACTGTTTATTATATACCATACACAAAACTACAAAGATAAATAAAATACAAACCCAACCCTCATGGAGCAATTGTCACTTAGAGAAAATAGACACATAAACAGATAATTACAATAAAATGTGACATGTATGCACTATGCAAAACGTCTACAGAGATGCCATGGGGACTCAGAAGCAGGACATGTATCTCAACCTGGAGCCTCCTAGAGAGACTTATTCCTGAGGATATGTTGGAAGGTGGGAAGGAAGAACACAATATGTCTCCATCAGCGAGTATTTACAGAGAATGATGTATAGTTTAGTAGTAGTAAACTATACAGAAGAAGTAAGAAATGGTAAGAAATGGTGCTTCAGAGTCATGTAGGGGCCAAATCATGAAGTACATTGTAAATCATGATAAAGGAATTAACCTTTGCTCTCTGAAAGATTGGCATCCATTAAATGTATTAAATATGGAGGTGTAATAGTCAGATTTTTATTTTAGAAAGATTCTAGTCGTTAGAAGCTAGAAGATGATCGAATAAAAGTGGGGGAAAGGAAGACAGTAAAAAAAAAATAATGAAAGAATCCAGGATTGCTCTCAGGTTGTATTATTAGATACCTAGATAGATTATGATGCAAGTTACTAAAAAAAGTAATAGATAGTGATTTCAGTTAAGGTCACATTTTGACTAAGATATTGGAGACATGCAACCCATAGTTATAAATATGGATCCAGAGCTCAGGAGAGAGATTTGAGCTGAATATTCTATTTTGTCATTGTTCATACCAGTTGTAGTTGAAACTATGAGAAATGATTATATGACCCAAGAAATGCATGTAGAGAGGAGAACATTGGGCCAAGGAGAGACATTTGAGAGACATCAATGTTTAGGGCAGGAAGAAGGAAGAAAATGGTAAAGAAGATTGAAAAAAGAGGCTATATTGGAACAATCCCTAAAAAATGCAAAAAGATGATATTGAAATCATAATAAAAACATTAAATTAATAGAAAAGGAAGCAATAAAGACAGAGGAACAGAAACAAAAATTAGTAGTATGGAAGTCCAGGGAATAGAATAAACATGGATGGAACAGAAATCAATTTCAAACATAGAAGAAAGATCCAGTAAGTTAAAAATACAGAGTTAAGCCGGGCTCGGTGGCTCAGCCTATAATCCTGCGCCTTTGGGAGGCTGAGGTGAGTGGATTGCCTGAGCCTGAGGGTTCGAGACCCACCTGGGCAGCGAGACATCGTCTCTACAATAGATCAAAAAATCAGCTGGGCGTGGTAGCGCATGCCTGTAATTCCGCCTACTTGCAAGGCTGAGGCGGAAGGATCGCCGGAGCCCAGCAGGTCGAGGCTGTGGTGGCTGGGAGCAGCCACTGCACTCCAGTCTGGGTGACAGAGTGAGACTCCAACTCAAAAAAACAAACAAACAAATACAGAGCTAGCTGTTGGATTTGTCAGCTTGGAGATCATTGGTCACCTTAGTTTAAGTACTTTTTAGTCTATGTTATCTCATCAAACTGACAAGCTTCTGCAAAGCCAAAGAAACCATCAAGAGAGCAGGGAGACAGCCCACAGACTGGGGAAAAAATATTTGCCAACTCCATGTCTGAACAAAGTCCTAACATATAGGATCTACAAAGAGCTCAAATGTGCTGAAAAGAAAAAAACAGTCTCATTACAGAGTGGGCAAAATATATGAATAGACTGTTCTCAAAAGAAGACATAGGAGAGAGAATGAGAACTATGGATAAATTAGTGGAGGCAGAAAGACCATGAGGGAATAGAATAAAGAGTAATAAATTAGTCCCAGCTCAGGAGTCAATTCTAGGAGGGATCAAGAACCAGGGCAAGGGAATGGACTTGATTGGAAGAAGAGACACATTTTCCACTGAAAATTTAAGGAGGAAGAAAAAATGAATGCAGTTGAAATATAGTATAGGGGGGAGTGTCAGGAGGCTGGAGAAACTCACATCTGATGACTCTTTTGATGAAATAGTGCAACATCATTTACTGATGCTTGAGTTCAGGACTTAAAAAGACTAGGAAAATTTTGGTAGGTTCACTGAAATCAATGATGAGCAAAAATGATAGCCAAGAAGTGTCAAGAATTTGGCTGAGACTGAGGGCAATGAATTTGTAGCCAGATTTTATGTTGCAGCACAAAGAAACTCTAGGGCAAAACCCAAGAAACAGATTATAGGGTGAATTCCAGATGGCATTTGACCAGGAAAGTTCAGTGATAGAACAGTAATGCAATAAGTTGTGGTGCCACTCACTTAAACAGGAGATACATTTTCCTTGACATCTTCTATATCCAAGGAGCTACTTTAAGGTAGTAGAAAGAACAATAGATTACAGTGTCAGAAACCAGGACTCTGGTCTTGGTATGTACTAGCTCTTAAACCTTGGATAAATATTTTCTTCCTTCTGGGGCTCAGTTTCTGCATCCAACCATGGGGATAACCTCTAAAGGTCTTTCAAGCTCTGATATGCTATGACTCACAATCCCCAGAATCAGGACCAAGAATGTCTCATGAACATGCAAGTATGGGGGACCATTACTGTCAGGTTTGGACAGTAAAACTTAGCCAAATGTCTACCCTCTTCACTGATCCATACCCTCCAGAGTTGCTTCAATCTCTGGACCCAAAGATACAGACACAGGTCACTACAAACCCACACACAACATATGCAAGATCGTTCCGACTAACAGCAATTACATGGCTCAAGCCTAAGCATGTTTGACATATTCAGAAATGTTCCAAAACACATACCTTTTTCTCAGGAACAGAGGTCAAACGTCCCCTTCTACTTATGAATGCCAATGCATTTGTGCTGCCCCCAGACCTCTTAAACTTATGATTTCATAGACACTGAATTCATCCCAAAGTTAAAGTGAGAAGGATAATATCCTCAAAATTTAGGCTAAAAGAAACAAGATGTCTTTGAGGTCTTCTGGCCTGTGTGAAATTTATCAAGGCATTTCCAATTTAACTGGACTTGATGCTCTAGGCCAAAAGGATAAGGATAAGCTCCGAGGTCACATATCTCTTAAATCACATAAACCCTCTGACAGATTTGAAATATAAAAAAATCTTTCTTAATCTTTCTCAAATGATTAAAGGACTAGACATTTTATTTCACTTCTGAAGTGCTAAAGTAACATTCTGATTGCATGTCTACTACTAAAGGAAGTATTGTGATCAGGGTTGGATTTTAAAATGTACTCATCTTGGGTGAAGTATTTCCTGAATGAGTGTGCTCAGTGTTCTTTCATATAGGCTTGTCTTCTATAATCTTACACAGCCAGTATCCACATCCACCCCCAGCCAAGCTTCTGTCTGGTCTACACATTCATCCATTTATCTAGTCAGTCAAGATACATTATAAAAGCCTACCATATGCTAGGTATTAGACTAGGTGCCGAAAATGCAGGAATAAATAATATATTGTCTGCAAGAAGTACACAGGTTAGTGGTAAATACAGACACGAAAATAATCATTACATTAGAAAGAAGATAAATAATAGACACATGGTTAAGGATCAGCCAACTTGGGATTAAATACCAGTTCAGTTATTTTTAGCTATCTGACTTTGGACAAGTGACTTTTAATTTTTTTTTTTTGAGTCTTGAAGTCTTCTACATGTATAAAATATGCAATGTTGGGGCTTACTTCAGAGTATTGCAGTAAGGATTAGTGGTTCACAAGTGGTGAATAATAAATGGTAGGTACTGTTATTTTTATTAATTATAATGGTAACAATAATGACAACATGGATTCTTCCTGGAGACACAATTAAAGGAATGTTTTACCCCATTTGAGTGATGACCTAAAAGATACATAAAGTTGCCTGTAGAGATAGGAAAGGGATGTTACTCCAGTTTGTGGAAAGAAGCAGGGATGTATGAAAGGTTTAGTATATGTGTGGAAAAGTTCATAACTCAGCAATGAAAGAGCTAGAGAATAATAGGAAAACCTGAATCTGAAAAAGTTTCTTTGCAAGTATGAGATTATTTACTTTCTAGTGAGCAATAGGATCAAGTGGAATGGAAATAAAATGTTAATCAAAACTTCAGAAAAAAAAGATATTTTCTTCAAACCAAGATGAGTAACAAGGACCAGATTGACCTTCCCATGAAGGAGTTTTTAAAAACAGGCAAAATATATAAAGCAATGGTATTCAAGACACTGGAAACATAAGGCAATGGCAAACAGTGGTAGAGATAAGAACCAAATAAATTGAGTCCTACTGATGCCAACTCACTCTGTTGAGAGAGTTTGCAGGCCATATCCATATAGCAGAAAAGTAAAACACAGACAGAACCTAGAAAACCTCTAAAGTTGGGGAAACAGAATTGAGAAAGCCCATGGTAGCTTAAGTTCTCAACATAGAATAGAATGTCAAAGAAGAGAGAGTAATACAAAAAAAGGAGTACTGGAGATTACAGAGTGTCTCTCTCAAGTATTTGGCAGAGCATACATGTGAGAAAACTTTCAAAGGCTAGGGAGATGTATTAGTTAGCTAAGGTTGCCATGTGCTGGACAACTTGAACAACATAAATTTATTTTTCGCAGTTTTGACGGTTAGAAGTACCAGATCAAGGACTGGCATTGGCAGTTTCTGGTGACAGTCTCTTTCTGGCTTGCAGATAATCACCTTCCTGTTACACCCTGACATGAGGTTTTCTGAGTGTTGGGGGAGGGAGTGGTTTCCTTTGTTATAAAGCTGCTAATTCTATCAGATTATAATCCTACATTAATGACTCCATTTAACTTTAATAGCCATTTAAAAGTCTAACCTCCAAACATAGTTATACTGGACCTTCGGAATGACACAATTAAGTCCATGGGATAAAAAATGAAAATGATGTCTCACTACATTGAGAACAATAACAGAGCGATAAAATTTATTTGTTAAAGCCTTAAATATAATTATTGAAGTTGAAAAGTAAAATATATGAAATAAAAAGTTTGCTAGAATGTCTCAACAGCAGATTAGAAAAGACAGAAAAAAGAATCGGTGACCTGGAAGATAGGTCAATTTAGATGATTCAATCTGAGTAACATAAACAAAAAAGAATGAAGAAAAGTAAACAGAGCACCAGAGACCTGTGAGAAGCCATCATATACACCAGCATAAACATAATGCAAGTCCCATAAGCAGAGGGGCAAAAACGGACAAATTAATATTTGAATAAATAAAGGCTGAAAACCTCTTAAATCTGATAGAAAACATGAATTTATACATCCAAGAACTCAATTAAGATTAAATATAAACTCAACAAGACACACCATAATCATCCTTTTGAAAGATAAAGAAATATTTTTTTTTTTTTGAGTTGGAGTCTCACTCTGTCGCCCAGACTGGAGTGCAGTGGCTGCTCCCGGCCACCGCAGCCTCTCCTGCTGGGCACCGGTGATCCTTCCGCCTCAGCCTTCCAAGTAGCTGGAACTACAGGCGCGCGCTACCATGCCCGGCTAATTTTTGATTTATGATAGAGATGAGGTCTCGCCAAGTTGCCCGGGAGGGTCTCGAATCCGTGGGCTCAGGCAATCCACTCACCTCAGCCTCCCAAAGGCGCGGGATTACAGGCTGAGCCACTGAGCCTGGCAGAAATAATTTTAAAGGCAGTAAAAGACCAATTGTTAAATTCATACAGGTAATATTCAGTAAAGTTAAATAGTTGACTTCCCATCAGAAACCACAGAGGTCAGAAAGTGGTGGGATTATATATTCAAAGTTATGAAAGAGAATGATTGCCAACTAAGAATTTCATTTCCATCAAAAATGTCCTTCACTGGACAGTAGTTTGTATTCATAGTAAGATATAAAGGGAACCAGTAAATATTTCTACAAAGATAATTATAAACAATAGTACAATTTGTTAAATTTTAACTATTTTTTCTCCTATTTGATTTAAAATAACAAATAAAGCTGTAAATATAAATATGTGGAATGATTTGAGTTCCTCTGAGCATATTCCCAATAGGGGAATTGCTGGGTCACATGGAAGGTCAATTTCTAGTTCTTTTAGTAATAGCCACACTGTCTTCCAAAGAGGTTGCACTAGTTTGCATTCCCACCAGCAGTGTAAAAGTGTTCCTTTCTCTCCACATCCTCTCCAGCATCTGTTATTGTTTGTTTTATTAATGATGGCCTTTCTTACTGGAGTTAGGTGGTATATCAATGTGGTTTTGATTTGCATTTCTCTGATGATTAGTGAGGCTAAGCACTTTTTCATGTGTCTGTTGGCTGCCTGTATATCTTCTTTTGAGAAATGTCCATGCATGTCTTTTGCCCACTTTTTAAAGGGGCTGTTTTTTTTTTTTTTACCTTTCAGTGCATTTGAGTTCCTTGTGGATCCTAGATGTTAAGCCTTCGTCAGGGGAGGGGGGGTGGGATCGGCAGTTGAGGGAAACTGCTAGGAGCCGGAGGGGCATACCTCATCAACAAGGGTACCTGCATAATCAATGTTTGTATACCTAACCCTGAATTGTACCCTACATCTTTATAATAAAAAAGAAAAAGAAAATAGGTTTCCCCACAAAAAAATATGTTTGTGGACATATAATATATAAAGATATAATGAGAATGGCAATAATAACATAAAAAGGAAAGGAAACAGAACCATCTTGGAGAAGAGAAAGGGAATAATGGTGTGCTGGAGAAAAGCTTTTGTATGCTTTTCAAATCAAGTTGCTATTAATGGAACTAGTTTGTTTTAAGTTAAAAAGTTGATTTTAATCCAAGAAAATGCACTTTAAAAGATTTCAAACAGCCGGGCTCAGTGGCTCAGCCTGTAATCCTGCGCCTTTGGGAGGCTGAGGTGAGTGGATTGCCTGAGCCCATGGGTTCGAGACCTGCCTGGGCAGCGAGACCTCATCTCTACAATAAATCAAAAAATCAGCCGGGCGTGGTAGCACATGCCTGTGATTCCAGCTACTTGGAAGGCTGAGGCAGAAGGATCGCCGGAGCCCAGCAGGTCGAGGCTGCGGTGGCCAGGAGCAGACACTGCACTCCAGTCTGGGTGATAGAGTGAGACTCCAACTCAAAAAAAAAAAAAAGTTCTCAAACATAGAATAAAAGAAACAAGAATGGAATTTTAAAATGATATCCAAAAAATATCTAATGAAAAAGAAGATATAATGAATAAAGAAGTGAAAAATCATGAAATATCTGAAAAATAAGTAACAAAATAGCCACAATTTGTATAAATATATGCGGTTTATTGTATGCTCATAATACCAAAATAAAACTGTAAAAATAAAAAAAAAGAATGCAAAATATGTTGATCATTTCTCTTAGTATGGCACTGGAGTAAATTCCAAATATCCAATTTTAGAAGACTGGGTAATTAAGTTTCGGTACTTCTATATGATAGACTATAGAAATAATTCTTAAAATAATATTTATGAGAATTTGGTGGTGACTTCAGCAAGATAACAGACTAGAATGTTTTAACCCTCAAATCCCCACAGAAACACCAATTTTACCATCAACCAAACACAACAACACAATGGGAGTACAGGAATTCAGTTGAGAAAGTTCTAGCATCCTGTTGGAGAAAAAAAAAAAAAACAAGAAAAGATGCACTGAAGATGAATAAACAGAACAGTTTCACTCTACCTACATTTCCCCTCTCCCAGGTAGTAAAGTTCAGTGTCAAGAAAGACTTTCTCAGACCACAATTTCTCTCTCAGAGAAAAGTGAGAGCAAAGTAAGTGCTCATCTTTCCTAAGCTTGTGGAATGCTGCTTTAGATTCTCACTTCTGTCCTGTCTGACCCAGAAAATAGAAGGGTTTTGGCCAAGAGTGATAGGCTGGAAACAGGAAGAAGAAGAAGAAGAAGAAGGAGGAGGAGGAGGAGGAGGAGGAGGAGGGGGAGGAGGAGGAGGAGGAGGAGGAGGAGGAGGAGGAGGAGGAGGAGGAGGAGGAGGAGGAGGAGGAGGAGGAGGAGGAGGAGGAGGAGGAGGAGGAGGAGGAGAAGAAGAAGGAGAAGAAGAAGAAGTAGAAGAAGATGATGAAGAAGAAGAAGAAGAAGAAGAAGAAGAAGAAGAGGAAGAGGAAGAGGAAGAGGAAGAGGAAGGATGAAGGCTCACAACAACCAATTCATGGATCTCAACAACTAACAATAAATACAAGTAACCAACTTGTAAACTCAACCAAGACCCCTGCCCATGAGCACTATAGGACTCCCCTCACCTGTGGGCCCTCCAGTAACCATAAAGTATATAAGCACTCTATGCAGCCTCTCACCCACAGTCATTACCCCATATTCAACTGCAGACAGCATGCATGAGCATCTCCATAAAGTATGCAAGGGTCCTCACAAAGAGTACACAAATGTTAGCAGCTGACTAAAATCTGTTGGATTGGGAGAAGGTACAAAACCTTGAACACTTCAGAGCACTACTCTAGAGAAAATAAATAGAAATCTGTAACCACTTGCTCTGGCTTCACAGGATCAAGGAAAGGCATAGAGTTCTAAGACCTGCCCCATAAGAGAAAACAAGGTTAGTGGAGCAGGCACACTCGTTTTTAAAATGTCTTAGGGATCCCCCAGAATTTTTAGCCAGGCTCACTGGCAAAAGTCTTTCTCTCTCAAAATCAGTCAGTAAAGATCAAAGAAGGTGACTGCTTCTTCAAATGTCAAAACAGAAAAAAAAACTTAAAGGTACACAGAAAGAAAATCAAGATAAATATGACCTCAACAAAGGAAAAGTAAATAAAGTTTCAGCGGCTGACTTCAAAGAAATGAAGATGTGTGAATTGTCTAACAAAGTTTAAAATAATGGTCTTTTAAAAACTCAATGAACTACAAGATAACACAGGTAGACAACTAGACAATATCAGAAAACAGTACATAAACAAAATGGTAACTTCAATAAAGACATAGAAACCACACAAAAATAAAGAGTTGAGGAATAAAATGACTACACCGAAAAATTTTTTTTACAGAGTTTAACAGTGGACTTGATCAAGCAGAAGAAAGAACCTATGGACTTGAAGACAGATCATTTAACTTATACAGTCAGAAGAAAAGAAAGAAAAGAAAAAGGGTGAAGAAAACCTACAAAAATTATGGAATATCATCAAGCAAACACCATCTGGCAAATATGAGCATAATGAGGTTCTAGAAGGAACAGAGGAAAAGAATGAGGCAGAGAGATTATTTTTTAAAATAGCAACATAAAAATGTCCAAATTTAGCGAGAAAATTGAAATAGTAACAGAACTGAAGGGAGAAATAGACAGCAATACAAAACAATAGTACAAGACTTCAATATTGCACTTTAAGCAATGAGTAGATCACTTAGACAGAAAATCAACGAGGAAACAGTAAACTTGAACTACACGATAAACTAAATGAATCTAAATACATAAATAGAACATTCAATCCAAAAGCAGAAAAATACACATTCTTCTCAAGCACACATAGAGCATTCTTTAGAATAGATCATATGTTAGGCCAGAAAACAAATCTTAACATTTGAGAAAACTGAATCATATTGAGTATCTTGCCTGGCTGCAATGGTTTAAAACTAGAAATCAGTAAGAAGAGGTCAATTGGAAAACTCACAAATATCTGGAAAATGAACACAACACTCCTGAACAAACATTGTCAAAAAAGAAATCAAAAGGAAAATTAAAAATATCATGAGATAAATAAAAATGAAAACTCAACATAGCAAAACTTATGACATTCAACAAAATCAGTTCTAAGAAGGAAATCTGTAGTCAATTATGCCTACATTAAGAAAAAATAAGGTATTAAATAAACAACCTAGCTTTACACCTCAGGAAACTAGAAAAAGAACAAAGTCCAAAGTTAGCTAAAGGAAGAAAATAGCAATGATTTCAGCAAAATTAAATGAAATAGTGATTATAAAAACAATAGAATAAATCAACAAACACTATAAGATTTTTAAAGATAAACAAAACTGACAAACCCTTAGCTAGACTAATTTTTAAATAGAGTGAAGAATCAAATGAATAAAATTACAAATGAAACTGGAAACATTACAACTGATACCACAGAAATGCAAGGATTCATGAGATTACTATGAACAATTATATACAAACAAATTGGATAACCTGGAAATGGATTCATTCCTAGATACATACCATCTACCAAGACTGGGTCATGAAGAAATAAAAAATTCTTGACAGGCCAATAACAAATAAGAATATTGAATCAGTAATCAAAAATCTCCAAGAAGCCGGGCTCGGTGGCTCAGCCTGTAATCTCAGCACTTTGGGAGGCTGAGGTGAGTGGATTGCCTGAGACGGTGGGTTCGAGACCCGCCTGAGCAACTTGGCAAGACCTCATCTCTACAATAAATTAAAAAATCAGCCGGGCGTGGTAGCGCACGCCTGTAATTCTGGCTACTCGGAAGGCTGAGGCGGAAGGATCGCTGGAGCCCAGCTGGTCGAGGCTGCGGTGGCCGGGAGCGGCCACTGCACTCCAGTCAGAAAAATCTCCAAGAAAGAGAACTCCAAGACCAGATTGCTTTACTAGTAAATACTATCAAATGTTAAGAATTCATATCAATACTTCTTAAAGTATTTCAAAACATTGAAAAGTAGGAAATACTTTCAAACTCATTTTTTTGTAGCCAGCATTACACTGACATCAAAGATTGAAAAAAGACACTACAAAAAAAAAAGTATGGACTAATATTCCTACATAGATGCAAAAATACTACCAAACGAAATACAGTAGTACATTCAAAGGATCACACACCATGAGCAAGTTGGCTTTATCCCTAGGATTTAAGAATGGTTCAATATATGCAAATCAATAAATGTTATATAACACATTAACATAATAAAAATAAAATGATATAATCATCTTAATTGATGATGAAAAAACATTTGATGAAGTTCAACATTCATGCTAAATCTCTCAACAAATTAAGTATAGAAAAATATACCTCAAAATAATAAAGGCCATAGATGAAAACCTCATGGCTAATATTGTACTTCACAAAGAAAAGTTACTTTTTTTCTTTAAGATCATAAACAAGAAAATGATGGCCAGTTCTGCCACTCTTATTCAATATAATACTGGAAGCTATATCCAGAGTAATTAGACAAATAAAAGAAATAAAAGACACCCAAATCAAAAAGAAAAAAGTAAAATTGTCTCTGTTTGCAGAAGACATGATCCTATTGTCAAAAAAATATTTGAACTAATACATAAATTCCATAAATTTGCAGGATACAAAATCAACATACTAAAACCAGTTGGATTTCTATATACTAATAATAAACTATACCAAAAGAAAATTTTCAAAAAACAGTTCCAATGATAAAAGTATCAAAAATAATGAAATACTTAGAAATAAATTTAATTAAGGAAGTGAAAGATGTACACTGAAACTATAACATGTTGATAAAAGAGACTGAAGAAGACACAAATAAGTTGAGAGATAGCTCATGTTCACAGGTTGGAAAGTTTCAATATTGCTAAAATTTCCATACTACCCAAGCAATCTACAGATTAAAAGCAATTTCTATCAAAATAAAAATGACAGCTGGGTTCGGAGTCTCAGCTTATAATCCCAGCACTTTGGGAAGCTGAGACGAGTGGATTGCCTGAGCCTGCAGGTTCAAGACCAGCTCAGACAACTTGGCGAGACTTCGTCTCTACTATAAAACAAAAAATTAGCTGGGTGTGGTAGCACTCGCCTGTAGTTCCAGCTACTAGGAAGGCTGAGAGGGAAGGATCGCCAGAGTACAGCAGGTCAACACTGGGGTGGCCATGAGTATGCCACTGCACTCCAGCCTGGGTGACAGAGTGACACCCTGACTCAAAAAAGAAAAATTAAAATGACTTTTTTTTTACTGAAATACTAAAAAAAAAATCCTAAAATTTATATGGAACCACAAAAGATTTCAAATAACCAAAGCAATTTTTAAAAACAATTTTCATCATTACATGATAGATGTACATATTTTCAGAGTACATGTCATAATTTATTCAAATGACACAAAAAATCAACTAGACAAAGAGATACATAGGGCAAAATCCGGAGGGTCTGGAGCGTCTGTCCCTGTGGATTTGGATTTGGGATATGCCACCTTCTTATCAGATGGGTGGCTCCCTATTCACCATCTTGAAAGCTTCCCCATGTTCAACTATCCAGAAGATCTAAAATAACAATCTTGAGTAAGAAGAACAAAGTTGGAGACATTGCACTTCCTGATTTCAAATTATGTTGCAAAGTTATAGTAATCAACACAGTTTAATACTGACAAATAAACAAGACAAAACAAAAACCCAGAGGTATCAACCAAAGGAACACAATATAGAGCACACAAATAAGCTAACAAATATAAGGCTAACTAATCTTTAATAAAGGGTGCCATGAATGCGTAAAAGAGAAGAATAGTCTCCTCAATAAATGGTTTGGGAAAACAGAACATATGCTAAAGAATGAGATATATCCTTATTTTACATCAGATGCAAAAGTTAATTCAAAATAGATTTTTTAAAAAACTTAAATGTAAAGCTTGAGACTAAAACATGCTACAAAAGAAACAAAGAAGAAAAAATCACATTGGTCTTGGCAATAGTTTTTTGGATACAGCTACAAAAACATAAATAAAGAAGCAAAATCGGAGATTCAAAATGGCCACCTAGAAGCAGCAGACTGAAGCCTCTCTTAGAGAGCAAGCTAAGGAATAATGCTCCAGCAGTTGGAGACCCCCAACAGTTGAAGCAACTTGAGATGGAGACTGCAATCTACAACCTGTAGAAGAGGAGACTTGCAAACAGCTTTGGAGCCAGGAAGACCCCTCCCTACCAAGCTCAAAATGGAAACAGAGTGCAGCTTCTGGATGTGGGAAATGGTGACTGCAAGAAATTAGGACTTAATGCTTGCTACTGCCATGGACTAGGCGTGTCTGCCCCAGTCTCACAGGACTCCAGTCCAACACAGAAACTGCCTGGATACAGTAAAGCTGCATGCTGCCAAGCCCACGTAGAGCTGGGAACCCATTTGAGCTCCAAATATCTATGGTCAAACCATCCTGAGATCTCCTTCCTTGCATGCAGTGCTCGGGGAAAGAACCCCATTCACCTTCACTGACCCCAAGGACAGATTCCATCCCTGCAAGCAGCTCTGATTTGGGGCAAGCTGCAGCAGAAATTCTGCTGCTAAAATAGCTTTAGAGTGCTGAATGTGGATCAGCCTCTAGCAAGGGAAGGCGTGTTGTGCGGAGTTCCTGGTAACCCCTCTCTCCTTAAACAAATGCTTCTGGACAAGAGATGGCTCTGCTATTCCAACAGCACTGCCTCAGCAGACAAGGTGGCCCAACTTCCAGCCTGTTCCCCACTGAGTGCTCACAGCTGGGAATTGGAACGCAAACCAGCCAGTTCCAAGTTGCTGTGGATGTGAGCATACACAGCTTCACACAAGAGAAGTTGAGCTGGAGGTGAAGGTGAAGGGGGCTGATATCCTGGCAACTCACCTCTTCCTGTGTGAACTCTTGTATAACAAAAAAGGTTTGGCCATCCCTGCAGCATGGTCACAGTGGTGAGGGGTCCTGTTTCCCTCTGGTGTAACAAATCATGCCCGCGTGGGGGAGCTGGAGAGTGACCCAGTATGACATAGTCATCCAACCCAACTTTCCCCCCAACCCTTCTCAAAATCCCAGGGATTGAGGTCTTTGGGAATTCCCATAACCCCACCCATCGCCTACGTCATCTTCACACTTACCCAAGGAAAGAGAGGTCAAGCAAAAAAAGCCCACAGTCACCATCACAACTGGCTGTTTTCACTGAGTACCACCTCCTGGCTGGAGATCAACTGGCAGAGTCCATTACAGTGTCTGAAACAATATAGCTCCTGAGGACATGAGAACAAAGTCTATGCCAACGCACATCTCACAGACCAGTTTATAGACTGAAGCATCAGAGCGCCTCTCCAGACAGTCCTCCAGATAGATGTAATAAGAAACATCTATGGCAGGAAAAGCTTTTGATGAAATCCAGCATCCCTTCTTGATAAAAACCCTCAAACACCTAGGTATAGAAGGAACATACCTCAAGTAGTAAGTGCCATCTACCACAAACCCACAGCTAGCATATTGCTAAGTGGACAGAAATTGGAAACATTTCCCATGAAAACTGAAACAAGACAAGGCTACTCACTCTCACTCCTCTTGTTCAACATTGTGTTGAAAGTCCTAGCTAGGGCAATTAGACAAGAGAAGGAAACCAGGTTATCCAAATAGGAAAAGAGGAAATTAAGTTATTCCTCTTTGCTGACGATATGATCCTATAACCTTGAAAATCCGAAAGAATCTGTCAAAAAACCTGCTTGCACTGATAAAGGACTTTGGCAAAGTCTCAGGGTACAAAATAAGTGTGCAAAAGATGGTTGCATTCTTATATACCAACAACAAGCAGGCAGAGAACCAAATAAAAAGCACAGTGCCTAGCCGGTCTCGGTAGCTCAGCCTGTAATCCCGCACCTTTGGGAGGCTGAGGTGAGTGGATTGCCTGAGCCTGCGGGTTCGAGACTCACCTGGACAGCTTGGCGAGACCTCATCTCTACAATAAATCAAAAATTAGCCAAGCGTGGTAGCGCGCGCCTGTAGTTCCAGCTACTTGGAAGGCTGAGGCGGAAGGATCGCCGGAGTCCAGCAGGAGAGACTGCGGTGGGGAGCGGCCACTGCATTCCAGTCTGGGCGACAGAGTGAGATTCCAACTCAAAAATAAATAAATAAAAATAAAAATAAAAAGCACAATCCCATTCACAATAGACACACACACACAAAAATGAAATACCTCTGCATCTTTCTAAAAAGAGAAGTGAAAGACCTTTACAATGAGAAGTACAAAACTTTGCTCAAAGAAAACCCAGAACACACAAATTAATGGAAAAATATTCATGCTCATGGATAGGAAGAATAAACATTGTTGAGATGTCCATTCTACCAAAGACAATCTATTGATTCAATGCAACACCTATTACATTACCAACATCATTCTTCTCAGACCTGGAAATGACAATACAGAAATTCATATGGAAACATGAATGACCACGAATAGCCAAAACAATCCTTAGCAAAACAAAACAAAACAAAAAAACAAAAAAAAAAAACCCACAAAACAGGAGGTATCACACTTCTAGACTTTAAGCTTAACTATAAGGCTACAGTAATCAAAACAGCCTGGTATTTGTACAAGAACAGACATACAGACCAATGGAACAGAATAGAGAATCTGGAAGCAAAGCCTTAATTTCTCAACCAACTCATCTTTGACAAAGTCTCCAACAACAACCACTGGGGAGAGAAGAACCTATTCAGTAAGTGGTGCTCGGAAAACTGGCTGATCACTTGCAGAAGATTGAAACATGGTGCCTACCCATCACCACATGCAAAAATTAACTCTAAAGGAATCAAAGGGCTGAGGTGAGTGGATTGCCTGAGCCCGTGGGTTCGAGACCCGCCTGGGTAACTTGGCGAGACCTCATTTCTACAATAAATCAAAAAATTACCTGGGCGTGGTAGCACGCACCTGTAGTTCCAGCTACTTGGAAGACTGAGGCAGAAGGATTGCCGGAGCCCAGCAGATCGAGGCTACAGTGATTGGGAGCATGCCACTGCACTCCAGTCTGGGCGACAGAGTGAGATTCCAACTCAAAAAAAAGTGGATCAAAGAACTAAATGTAAAACCTCAAACTATAAGAACCTTAGAAAATGCAGGAGACACCATTATGGAAATTGGAACTGGCAGCCAATTCCTGATCAAAACCCTAAGTGCCCATACCATAAGATAGACAAGTGGGACCTAATCACACTGATGAGCTTCTGCAAAGCAAAAGAAACCGTCAAGAGAGCAGAGAGGCAGACCACATAATGGGAAGTAATATTTGCCAACTGTATATCTGAACAAAGGCCTAACATCTAGGATCTACAAGGAACTCAAAAGCACCAAAAAGAAAAAAACAAACAGCTCCATTAAAAAGTGGGCAAAAGACATGAATAGACACTTCTCAGCCTCACTCATCATCAGATAAATGCAAATCAAAACCATATTGAGATACCATCTAAGCCCAGTAAGAACGGCCATCATTAATAAAATAAACAACAACAAATGCTGGTGAGGCTGTGGAGAAAAAGGAATGCTTCTACACTACTGATGGGAATGAAAATTAGTGCAACCTCTTTGTGGTGATTTCTGAAAGAAATAGAAATTGACCTTCCTTAAGACCCAGCAATCTCCCAATTGGGAACATACCCAGAGGAAGTCAAATCATTCTACAAAAAAGATACTTGCACAAAAATACCTGTTGCAGTTTTATTCACAATAGCAAAAACATGGAACCAGCCATGCTACCCATCAAAGCTGGACTGGATTTTAAAAATGTGGTGCATATGCACAATGGAATATTATGCGGCCATAAAGAAAGACAAACATAGGGACTTTGCAGCAACTTGGATGGATTTAGAGTCTATCATACTCAGTGATCTGTCACAGAAACGAAGAACTGAGTACCATATGTTCTCACTCATAAACAGACCTTGAGCAATTATCATAATACTGTAAGAAAGGGATTGGCAGTAGTGGGAGACTGCCAGGGGAGGGAGGGGCACACCTCATCAACAAGGGTACCTGCATAATGAACATTTGTATACCTAACCCTGAATTGTATCCCACATCTTTAAAATAAAAAAAATTTTAAAAGAATCATCTATGACAAACTTGCCGCCACCATCATGTTTGTTAACCTGGGCAATGCCATCTTAAAGACCCCACCATTTTGCTAGCTACCCAAGGATGGAAAATTACCAACTAGGTCAAGACTGCAAAACATCCTGCCATATGTAGCACCTGTCTTAACCACAAGCCTTAGTTACCCCTAGCAACACCAATCACAAAATTTCCCCCCCAAGCCGTGTAACTGCCCTAGCCTGTAAGCGATGGTGGGCTTCAGTTTCATCTGGAGTCCTGCCCTACAGGTTTTCCTCCTTGGAATAAACCTGTTTAGCTGTTGAGCTGCCCACCTGCCGTCTCTCTTTTCCTATCTGCTCATTTTCTTGACCTAACAATGCTTCATGGGCAGAACTAGAAGCATTCCCCCTAAGAACTGGAATGAGACAAGGATGCCCACTCTTACCTCTCCTATGCAACATAGTACCCAAAGTCCTAGCCAGAGTATTCAGGCATAAGGAAGAAATCAGAAGTATTCAAATAGGAAAAGAGGAAGTTAAGTTATTCCTTTTTGCAGAGAATATGATTATATTCCTAGAAAACCCTGTAGAGTCGGTCAAAAACCTCCTCACACTGATAAATGACTTTGTTAAAGTTTTGGGATACAAAATCAATGTGCAAAAAAGAGTTGCATTTCTATACACCAACAACAATCAAGCTGAGAGCCAAATTTTTTTTTAAATGCCATTCACAGTAGTAACTAAAATTAAATAAATAAAATTAATTAAATAAAATACCTCAACCGCCACCTAACCAAAGAAGTGAAAGATCTTTACAATAAGAACTGCAGCCGGGCTCGGTGGTTCAGCCTGTAATTCCGCGCCTTGGGAGGCTGAGGTTAGTGAATTGCCTGAGCCCGAGGGTTTGAGACCCGCCTGGGCAACTTGGCGAGGCCTCATCTCTACAATAAATCAAAATGAGCCGGGCATGGTAGCGCGCGCCTGTAGTTCCAGCTACTTGGAAGGCTGAGGTAGAAGGATCGCCAGAGCCCAGCAGGTCGAGGCTGTGGTGACCGGGAGCGGCCACTGCACTCCAGTCTGGGCGACAGAGTAAGACTCCAACTCAAAAAAAAAAAAAAAAAGAACTACAAAACACTGCTCAAAGAAATCAAGGATGACACAAACAAACGGAAAAACATCCCTTGCTCATGGATTGGGAGAGTATCATTAAGCTGCTCATTCTAACCAAGGCAATTTACAGATTCAACACAATTCCTACCAAATTGCCAGCATTATTTTTCACAGACCTAGAAAAGACAATACATAAATTCATGTGGAAGCAAAAAAAAAAGCCCAAACAGCTAACACAATCCTTAGCAAAAGGAATAAAGCTAGAGGCATCACACTTCCAAACTTCAAGTTTTACTACAAGGTAGTAGTAACTAAGACAGCATGGTACTAGTACAAGAAAAGACACACAGACAAAATGAACAGGCAGAAAATCCAGAAATAAAACCATAAATATTCAACCAACTCACCTTCAACAAAGCCAACAAAAACAAACATTGGGAAAAGGAAACTATATTTAGAAAATATTGCTGGGAAAACTGGTTAACCATATGCAGAAGAATGAGTGTGGACCCCTACCTATCACCATTTGAAAATTTAACTCAAAATAGATCAAAGACTTAAATGTGAACCTATAAGAATCTTAGAAGAAAATTTAGGAATACCCTCCTGGACATCAGAGTAGGCAATGAATTTATGGTCAAGTCCTCAAAAGCAAATGCAGAAAAAACTCAGATTGACAGGTGGGACCTTATCAGACTCAAATTCTTTGCACAGAAAAACAAATTATTAAGAGAGTAAAGAGACAACCCATGGAATGGGAAAAATTATTCGCATGCTATGCATCCGACAAATGCCTAACATCCAGGATCTAGAAGGAACTCAAATGAATTGACAGGAAAAACAAACAACTCCATTGAAAAGTGGGCAAATGAAATAAACAGAAATGTCATTCAGGAAGACATTCAAGAAGCCAACAAACATATGAAAAAATTATCATCCTTACTAATCATCAGAGAAATGCAAAACAAAACTACAGTTAGATATCATCTAGCACCAGTAAGGATGTCTATCATTAAAAGTCAACAAAAAACAACGTGTTGGCGTGGCTGTGAAGAAAAGGGAACACCACTTTCCATTCTGTTGGTGGGAATGTAAGTTAGTTCAACCTTTGTGGAAAGCAGTGTGGTTTTTTTCACAAAGAACTAAAAATTGAGCTTCCTTATGACACAGCAATCCCACTACTAGGAATATACCTGGAGGAACGTAAACCTCTCTACCAAAAAGACACCTGCACATGCATGTTTATTGCAGTACTAGTCACAATAGCAAACACATGTAACCAACCCAGATGCCCATCAATACTGTACTAGACAAAGAAAATGTACATTGACACAAGTAATTATTATGCAAAATAAAAAAGAGGAACAAAATCATGGCCTTTGCCACAACATGGATGCACCTGGAGACCATCATGCAAAGTGAACTATCACAGAAACAGAAAACAGAATACAGCATGTTCTTACTCATAAGTGGGCCCTGATCGCTTGTCTCATGAGTGCAAAGGTGGGAACGACAGATGCTGGACACTGCTAAAGAAGGGAGAGAGAGAGGAGAGATAGGGAGTACACAGTAACACACTGGGTATCAAGTTCACTACCATGGGGATAGAGGGTACACTAGACACCCAAATCACATTTGCATACAATTTATTTATGTAGGAACTTCTCACATGAACTATAAATAAATAAATAAACAAACAAACAAAGTACCTTAAAAAAAAGAAAGGAAGGAAGGAAGAGAGAAGGAGGAGGAGAAGGAGAAGAAGAAGTAGAATTACATTAATCATAAAAGCTTTTGTATAGCCAAGGAAACAATTAACAGAGTCTGAAGACAACATACAGAGTGGGAGAAAATACTTGCAAACCATATGCCTGATAAGGAGTTGACATTCAAAATATGTAAAGAATTTAAATAACTCAATAGTAAAAAGCAAATAACCCAATTAAAAAATGGGCAATGGACCTGAATAGACATTTTTCAAAAGAAGACATACTAATGGACAGAAGATATAAGAAAGAATTATTAATTATCTCTAAACATCAGGAAAATGCAAATTTAAACTACAATGTTATACCACCATACATCTGTTAGAATGACAAGGTAACAAGTGTGAGTGAGAAGATCACAAAAAGAGAATCTGCACACTGTTTGTGGGAATGTAAACTGGTATAGTCTTTATAGAAAATAATAAGAAATTTCCTCAAAAAACCAACAATAGAACTATCATATGATCCAGCAAGACTACTTCTGCAATTGAAATCAGGATTGTAAAGAAACACCTGAACCCCCATGTTCATTGTAGCATAATTTGAAATAGCCACAGTATAGAAACAACCAAAACGCCCATTGGTGGGTGGAAGGAAGCCTTTGGTGGTTCATGGTTTTGTTGGTTTCATGGGTATATATTTATTCTTCAAACTCATGAAATTGTTTATTTTAAATAAAAACAATTTTAACATGGCAATCATTCATTGATACAGTGTTTTTTTAATGATGCTTAGAAGAATTCTATAGGGAAAAGAGAAAGTATGTGTGTGATATATAGAGTTAATATAGCAACAGAAAAAAAGCCATATCCACAATCTACTTGAAACAACTATGAAAACATTCATATATATATATATGCTTTGAAGACAAAGCAAAAAATATAAATAGATTCTTGAAAGGATAAAGATAAGTAGCATTTACCTTTTCTCTCAAGAATTTATTTAGTGTTGATGTTATAGTATCTTTTATAACAAGATAGATTGTTTTTAAAATACATTAAATAACAGAATTTAAAAACTAATGTTGGTGGCTTAAAGAATTCCATTGAAATCTTTCTGGTTAAGTTATGCTAAGAAAAGCTCATCTGTTTCTGTTTCTAGAGTACTAGAATCCACCTGATAATCAGAGGAATAGAGAAGAACTACTTTTATATGTATTGCATCTCTTTAGGATCGGGGGGAGAGGCATCAAAATTTAAGCTTTCTCAAGGCTGAGCATGGTAGCTCACGCTTGTAATTCCAGCACACTGGGAAGCTGAGACAGGAGAATTACTTGAGACCAGGAAATTGAGACCAGCCTGGGCAACATAGTGAGACCTCATCTCCACAAAAATAATTTAAAAATTAACTGATGTGGTGGCACATGCCTGTTATCCCAGTTACTCCGGAGGCTGAGGCAGAAGGATCACCTGAGCCCAAGAGGTCGAGGGTGTGATGAGCAGTGATCATGCCACTGCACTCCAGCCTGGGGGTGAAACCCTGACTCAAAAAAAAAAAAAAAGAAAAATTATTCGAAGGGGGTTATTTATCTTAAAATAATTTTACTCTTAGCCTTGACAGAAAAGCACTAGGACTGCTAACTGGTTTTCCTAGCCAAGAGAGGAACAGCTTAGAATTAGTGGGAATGGTAGCCTGGCTAGGACATTCTGGGTCTGAAGTAGCTAGAAAAATCTGGAGATTGTTAAGAAACAGCTTAGAATTAGTGGGAATGGTAGCCTGGCTAGGACATTCTGGGTCTGAAGTAGCTAGAAAAATCTGGAGATTGTTAAGAAAACACATTTTATTCCCATATTTTTCTGGTCACATTTGGCTGATGATGATAATACCAAATGTAGCTCTCTGCCCTGACCTGTTCTACACTATAATTCCTAATATGTCTTAAAGGGATACCTGTACTACTTAGAGGAATGAACCGTCAAGGACACCTTGAATTTAGCACTTGTTTCGTTCATCCATACCTCATAGTCCATTCTCCCACCCAAGGTTTACTGTCAGAAAAAATTATTGCCTCTCGCCAAACAATTTCAAGCAATGGTTGGATTTTTGTTCCACCTCTAATTAAGTTTTCTCCAGACCATGTGATTAATCATCAAAAGAACAGAGTGTTGTTTACATTTTTCTCTCTCGAGAGAGAAATAATCAACGAATATTGGTTGAGGGTATGCTTTTATGAAATAAACAAGGGCAAGACAAGTGCAATGAAAATGGGTCTTTAGGAGTAGAAGAATGAAAACAAATGGAATTGGAAATGAAAGGAAATATCCTAGAATCTCAGCTCTCTTTTGTAGCCCAGGGTTTAGCAATCAAATTTTCTAAAATCACAGATCTACAGGACTCAAAGCTGGGAAAGACTTTAGACACCTTATAATCAAATGGCTTTCAAACTTTTGTAGCTATAAAAGCCTTTGTTAACATAAAATATCCCGTATGGAAAATGATGCCTTGATTGAAGCCAGGGTAGAAAGCTCAGAGAACCGCCACCTTCACAGTCCTCTTCTCAATTATAACTCCAACAGCCATTTCCCTTTGACTTGTAAAAGGGTTCTTCAAGGCACAACTTTTTTCATACGGGAAACAGCCATGTAGAAAGAAAAAGTCCTACCCTACATCACTAAATCAATGAATGGCAGAGCTGTGACTAGAAGGTTGGTCTTTACGCCCAGAGTGTCTTCTGTTACACTATATTCCTGAAAAGTCTGCAAACTTTTCAGAAAGTAGTAATACATTTTACTCTTATCTCCACTTTACTTGAGGGACATATGTCCCTAAATATTGGGTTTTTGTCTCATTTTTCTTGCTCATTTTTAGTTGAATTTTGTAACTTGCATGGGTGCAAGTCAGAAATTGAAACAACCATATGATTTCATGGAATTGTACATCCTAGTTAAAAAGCTTTCCTAAGCAGTAAAATATTTATCATTGTGAACCTGGTGCTTAATTTGATGGAAAAAGTCTACTAGGATAGTGTCTGGTACAAAGTGGATATTAAGTAAACATTAATGTTCCTTTTTTCTCCCCTTCTCTTGACAAATAATAAATTGGAAGACATATTCCCAAATGCCAGGATAAACAAAACACTTGCAAACAATAGGATTCTGATTGTGCAAATGAACACCTTAGCTGGTTTCCTTGAGGACTTGTTTCCCAGGAGAGGAATCAAGTTGAGTTCCCAGGAGGTCTTGAACATTTTACTTAAAGAAATACAAGCAAAGATTCTCCCAATTTTCTCTTCCCATGTGACATCTAAGCAGCTATCTCCTGCTGTAAATATTCTGTCTGTGATGTGTACTCCAGACCACAAAACAAAAGAGATGAGAGTTAGTCTTTCTTAAGTGCATCATTGTGCTAATGAAATTAATCAGTTGCAATGACAGTCTTAGAGCAGCAGGGAAGCTTACAAAATGGTGGTAGTTAAGAAGTGGCTGCTGGAGAGAGAAACAGAATGCAATCAAGGATGAAATAAAGCAAAACAAGAGTGGGTTAAAAAAAAAGAAACACTCAGCAATCATCTGTCAATGGGGCCTTGGAATAAAGGGAAAAGGGGGTTATTATGAAAAAAGGGGGTTAGCAGATTGTGATCCTTTTCCTGTTTTAATGCTTATTATTTACAATAGCTTCAGTTTTTGTAAATCTAACAAATAAGAATAAAATGTTCTCATTAAATCATTCAAATACATGTCCACATGGACACGGTTTAATTTAGTAAGTCAGAGCATAGAGAAAAAGGGACTGGAGTGTAGGGCCCTTCTTTTTTCTAGACCTCAGTTTTCTTATCTGGAAAACAACAGCGTAGATTAGACCCTTTTAAGGTAGCTCTTTCTAGTTCTAACATTCTAAGGCCCTGGGGTGCTTGGGAGAATTTTACTACAAAACACATATTTAGTGAGTTCTAGATACTCCTTGTAAAGTGGGCAACCTGAGTCCTAAGTACTAAGTTCAATTTTCTTGATGATATTATGGAATATTCACAAATTTAAGATAGAAAGATGCTGTGAAGTAAATGGGTTAATGACTATCTAAATGAGTTTATTTTGAATACTACTTACATCTTGTTTTTCGTTCCTAGACCTAAGCCACTATCTCTAGGGATAGTACTTCCAACATTTTCCAATTCCACAGCTAACAGATTTCACTGCCAGGAAGCTTTGTGTGATGCTTATCGTAAATTTTCTCTCCTTCAATTTCATTCATTTTCTCTTTCCCACAGCTTCAACCCTTCCCTGCCAAGGACGGGCAGAAAGATGATTTGCTTCTTTTTCTTTTTGTAAACTAGGGTTTAGTAGTCCAAGAAGGTATAGGAGAAAATGTTAGCAAGGCAAAACATAAAAACATTTGCAAGATTAAGCAGGTAGGAATAGGTGATAGCAAGTCACAGGCCTTTCTCTGAGTCCCCTTAAGGTGGAAAAATCATGGTTTGGGACTATCCATCATAAATTCTGGTAAATATTTAGTCCTGAGACTGGGAAAGAAGATGGTGTTTGTAATTTTCTTATATCTATTCATAGGCATGACTAAGCTATGCTTCACAGGATTTCAGGTCTAGTTGAGGACCCTAAAGGCTATTGGCTTCCATGGTACTTGCAAAGAAAATTTGGAGTCTGGTTTGGAGAAGAATTGGCTCAGCCTGTAATCCCACGCTTTGGGAGGCTAAGGTGAGTGGATTGCCTGAGTCCGCGGGTTCGAGACCCGCCTGGGCAACTTGGCGAAACCTCATATCTACAATAAATCAAAAAATCAGCCGGGCATGGTAGCACATGACTATAATTCCAGCTACTCAGAAGGCTGAGGCGGAAGGATCGCCGGAGCCCAGCAAGTCGAGGCTGCAGTGGCCGGGAGTGGCCACTGCACTCCAGTCTGCACGACAGAGTGAGACTCCAACTCAAAAAAAAAAAAAGAATTGATTTTTAAAAACTCTGGAATAAAATTTCATTTAAGGGAGGCTCAGAATTTAAAACTGTATGATTCATTTACCAGAAAACCAAGACATAACATAGTGTCTGCATGATGCACAATTAAACGAACTACTTTTTAAAGTGATCTTGGGTGCTTGAGTAGGTTTGTCAGAGGGGCTGCTTTCACCACGTAGAAGAATGTCTCCAGTTTTAACTTCAGCTCAGCACAAACATAAAGAAACCACATTCAGCCAGCCAGGTACAGTGGCTCATGCTTGTAATCCCAGCACTTTGGGAAGCCAAGGCAAGAGGATCAGTTGAGCCCAGGAGTTCAAAACCAGCCCAGTCAACATAGTAAGACTTCGTCTTTAAGAAAAAAATCAGAAAATTAGCCAAGCAGAGTGGTGTACACCTGTAGTCCCACCCACTCAGGTGGCTGAAGTAAGAGAATCACTTGAACCCAAAATGCTGAGGCTACAGTGAACTATCGAACTGTGATTGTACCACTACACTCCAGCCTGGGTGACAGAGCATGACTCCTATTCAAAAGAAGAAGAAGAAGGAGAAGAAGGAGAAGAAGGAGAAGAAGGAGAAGAAGGAGAAGAAGGAGAAGAAGGAGAAGAAGGAGAAGAAGGAGAAGAAGAAGGAGAAGAAGGAGAAGGAGAAGGAGAAGGAGAAGGAGAAGGAGAAGGAGAAGGAGAAGGAGAAGGAGAAGGAGAAGGAGAAGGAGAAGGAGAAGAAGAAGAAGAAGAAGAAGAAGAAGAAGAAGAAGAAGAAGAAGAAGAAGAAGAAGAAGAAATAAACCACATATAATGTACTCAGGCTGACTACTCATTTCATTAGTTTCTTTCTTCATTTGTATATTCATTCATTCAACAAATATCTTTAGCATATATTCAGTTATAAAACAAATAACTATTGGCTGAAAACCTAGTCTACCCTAGGCATTGTGCTAGGCACTAGACAATCATAGGTAAACAAAATAAAGTGTCTGTGATGGTTATAATCTGGTGGGGAAGACAGATTTTAGTTTAAAAATAAACTGGTAATTAGTAAATTATAACTGTATTAAGTGCTACAAGCTCAGGATGCTGATAGAGAACATAACATAAATTTTTGACATGTTTTATACAGGACATGGATACTTTCCCTGAGAAAGTGACATTTGGAATTAAATCTGAAAGGTAAAAAGGAATTAGCAAGATAGAGAAAAAAAAACTTTTATGAAGGCATTGAAGAATGTTTAGGTTGCCTAGGGTAAGGGACAATGGGAGTGACTGCTAATGCTTAAGGGATGATAAAAATATTCTAAAATTAAATAGTGGTGATAGTAGCAAAACTCTCTTACTGTAGTAATATACTTTAATATCTCTCAATAAAGCTATTTAAAAACACCAGTGTTACCCAATCACAAAAATGTAAGGAGAGGAGCACAATGATTCTGCAGAAGTTCACTGAAAATATTACCTAGGAATGGGTAGGATATGTTAAGGACTTTGGTCTTTACCTTAAGAATATTCTGGATTTTTGCTAAAAGTCTAGATTTTATGTGCTTTTGCCACAAACATAAAATGGGCAATCATTTCAGATAAAAAATATGTTAATTTGTCTGACTATAGTAACTATTTCACAATGTATATACTAGACATCATGCATGTATGTACAATAAAACATCATGTTGTGTACCTCAAATATATACAATAACATCAAATTTAAAATAAAAGAGAATAACAGTCTTCCCAGATAAAGGGCATACACAATTTCATTGAACTTTTTTCAATCTTCCATTTTTAAAGACATTTTAAAAGGTCTCCCCCCACACAAAAAAAAAGTTTTAAAAGAGAGTAACAAAAATGGCATTGAGACATTTAAGTGGAAAATTCATTATCCAATTTGCATCTAAAAAATTATTTGCTGTGCTCGGTGGCTCAGCCTGTAATCCCGCGCCTTTGGGAGGCTGAAGTGAGTGGATTGCCTGAGCCCGTGGGTTCGAGACCCGCCTGGGCAACTTGGCGAGACCTCATCTCTACAATAAATCAAAAATCAGCCGGGTGTGGTAGCGTGCGCCTGTAGTTCCAGCTACTCGGAAGGCTGAGGCGGAAGGATCACCGGAGCCCAGCAGATCGATGCTGCGGTGGCCGGGAGCGGCCACTGCACTCCAGTCTGGGCGACAGAGTGAGACTCCAACTCAAAAAAAAAAAAAAATTATTTTGTCTGTGGTTACACACTACACCATAGGGGGATAAGTGTTTAGAGTCAAGAAGCTATTGTAGTGGCTCAAGTGAGAGATGCTGACGATTTGGACTAGGTTTGAAATGGAGAGAACTGTGTGAATAAGAGAAACTTTGTAGGCCAACCCAGCAAAACTTACTGATGAATGAAATATAAGGGGTGAAGGAGAGCAAAACCTTAAAGATGACTCCCAGTTTTCAGTTTTAAGCAAATGGCATCCTTTGCTGGTGAGGAAATATTTTATGAGATGAATTCTAGGGATGGACCAAAGGAGTGATAAGATCTCAGAGATGAGAATGAAAGGGAAAGAAGGTCAACAATTAAACTGATGTTAAAATTGAAAAACAATAAAACTAGAAACATTGGTGGAAAGCACTAATAATATGAGAGTCAACAGAAGCAGAGGCAAAGGAGTGGACTAATTTTTTATTGCTGTTTGATCTTGAATTTTCCTATTTTTGTTTGTGTACTGATATATATTATTTCACATATTTATGAAGTACATGTGATTTTTTTTAAGAGAGATGAGATCTTGCTATGTTGCCCAGGCTGATCTCGAACTCCTGGATTCAAGCAATCCTCTCCTCTCAGCTTTCCAAAGTGCTGAGATTACCAGAGTGAACCACCACACCTGGTTCAAATCATATTTTGTTTCATGTATAGAGTGTATCATTAAGTCAGGATACTTAAGATATCCATCACTTTGAGTATTCATCATCTCTATGTATTGGGAACAATTCAAGTCCTCTCCTCTAGCTACTCTGAAATATACAATACATTGTTAACTATTGTCACTCTGCTGTTGAACAATAGAACTTATATCTTTTTTTTTTTTTTTTTTGAGTTGGAGTCTCACTCTGTCGCCCAGACTGGAGTGCAGTGGCCGCTCCTGGCCACCGCAGCCTCGACCTGATGGGCTCCGGCGATCCTTCCGCCTCAGCCTTCCAAGTAGCCGGAATTACAGGCATGCGCTACCACGCCCAGCTGATTGATTTATTGTAGAGATGAGGTCTCGCTGCCCAGGCGGGTCTCGAACCCGCGGGCTCAGGCAATCCACTCACCTCAGCCTCCCAAAGGCGCGGGATTACAGGCTGAGCCACCGAGCCCGACTAGAATTTATATCTTTTGTCTAACCTACTACTCTTCTTTCCCCCTTCCAACTATCCACCGTTCCCAGCCTTTGGTAGTCATCATTCTATTCTGTACATTAATAAGAACAATTACTTTAACTCCCACATATGAGTGAGAACATTTGATATTTATATCTATCTGAGCCTGGATTATTCCACTTAAAATAATAGCCACCAGTTCCATCCATGTTGTTGCAAATGGCATTTTAAAAATTGTTTTTATAGTTGAATAATATTTTCTGTGAATATATACAACATACTGCATTTTCTTTATCCATTCATCCATTGATGGCCACTTAAGTTGATTCCATAGTTTAGCTATTGTGAACAGTGTTGCAATAAGCATGTGATTGATGGTATCCCTTTAATATACTGTTTTCTTTTCCTTTGAAAATCCCACTCCATGGTGGGATTTCTGGATGTTATGGTAGTTCTATCTTCAGTTTTGTGTGTTTTTTAGGGTTTTTTGTTTTTGTTTTTAGAAAATTCTATACTGTCTTCCATAGTGGCTGCACTAATTTATATTCCCACCAACAATGTATACAAGATCCCCATTTCTTCTCATCCTTGTCAACTTCTGTTATTTTTTGACTTTTCAATAATAGTCATTTTGAAGGAGGATAATATACCTCATTGTAGCTTTAATTTGCATTTCCCTGATGATTAGATATGTCGATCACTTTTTTCATATATCTGTTAGTGATTTGTATGTCTTTTTTTTGAGAAATGTTTATTCATGTGTTTGCCCACTTTTTAATGGCATTTTTTATTATTAAATTTTTTTAGTTCCTTCTTGGATGAATAGTTTGAAAACATTTTTCTCCATTTAACAGGTTATCTATTTTCTCTGTTTATTGTTTCCTTTGTTGTGCAGAAGTTGAGTTTAGTGTAGTCTCATTTGTCTATTTTTGTTTTTTCTGTATTTTTGAAATCTTAGCCATACATTATTTGCCTAGAGTCATGTCCTGAAGTGTTTTCTCTATTTTTTTAGGTAGTATGCTAGGTCTTCCACCCATCTTGAGTTGATTTTTATATATGGTTAGAGATAGGGCAACATTTTCATTCTTCTGCTTATGGATATCTAAAAATTCCCAGCACTATTTATTGAAGAGAATATTCTTTTCCCAGTATACATTTTTGACACTATTTTTGAAAGTCAGTTGATTCTAAACATGTGGATTTATTTCTGCGTTTTCTATTCTGTTCCATTGGCCTATGTGTCTATTTTTTTTTAACCAGTGTCATGTTGTTTGGGTTATTATAGCTTTGTAAAATATTTTGAAGTCAGGTAGTGTGATGCCTCAAGGTGTGTTCTTTTTGCTCAGGATTCTGGCTATTTTTTTGTTTCATATAAGTTTTAGAGTTTTTTTTATTTCTGTGAAAAATGACATGGGCATTTTGATGAGAATTGCATTGAATCTGTAGATTGCCTTGGGCAGAATAGTCATTTTAACAATATTAATTATTCCAGTCCATGAGCATGGGCTGTTTTTCCATTTTTTTGTTTCATCTTTAATTTCTTTCATCAGTGTTTTGTAGTTTTCCTTATAAAGATCTCTGCCGCCTTTGCTAAATTTATTCCTAGGTATTTTATATTTTTGTAGCTATTATAAATGGAACTGCCTTCTTGATCTTTTTTTCATCTATTATCGGTGCCTAGAAATACTACTAATTTTTGTGTGTTGATTTTGTATCCTGCAAGTTCACTTAATCTGCTCATGCAAGTTCACTTAATCTGTTTATCAGTTAGTTCTAAGAGTTTTTTCGTGGAGTCTTTTGGTTTTTCTAAATATAAGATCATGTCATCTGCAAAGAGGAATAATTTTACTTCCTTTCTTCTCATTTGGATGCCTTTTCCATCTTTCTCTTGCCTGATTGCTTAGACTAGCATTTCCAATACTATGTTAAATAAGAGTGGTAAAAGTGAGCATCCTTGTATTGTCCCAGTTATTAGAGAAAAGACTTGTAACTTTTCCCCATTCAGTATGATATTAGCTATGGCTTTGTCATACATGTCCTTTATTATGTTTAGGTATGCTTCTTCTATGCATAGTTTGTTGAGTATTTATCATAAACAGATATTGAATTTTATCAAATGGAGATGATTATATGATTTTTGTCCTTCATTCTGTGGAAGTGACATATTGTATTTATTGATTTGCATGTTGTTTAATTTCCAGGTGTTTGTATAATTTCTGAAGTCATTCTTATTATTGATTCTCATATTGATTTTAGTTTTATTCCATTGTGGTCTGAAAAGATACTTGATACAATTTCCATTTTTAAAAAATTGTTGGCCATGCTCGGTGACTCAGCCTGTAATTCCACGCTTTGGGAGGCCGAAGTGAGTGAATTGCCTGAGCCTTTGGGTTCGAGACCCGCCTGGGCAACTTGATGAGACCTCATCTCTACAATAAATCAAAAAATTAGCCGGGCATGGTAGCGCGCACCTGTAGTTCCAGCTACTTGGAAGGCTGAGGCAGAAGGGTCGCCGGAGCCCAGCAGGTCGAGGCTGCGGTGGCCAGGAGTGTGCCACTGCACTCCAGTCTGGGCGACAGAGTGAAACTAACTCAAAAAAAAATGTTGAGATTTGTTTTGTTTCAACAAACATGATATCTGTTCTGGAGAATGTTTCTTATACGGAGAAGAAAAAAATATATATTCTGTAGTGTTGGATAAAATGTTCTGTTTTTTTAGGTTCATTTGGTCTAATGTCCAGCTTAAGTTCAGATTTCATTGTTAAGATTCTGTCTAGATTATCAGTCTAGAGAGTAGGGTGAAATACCTCATTAATAATGTATTGATGTCCTCTCTCTCTTTGGATCTAGTAATATTTGCTTTATGACTCTGGGTTCTCCAGTGTTGGGTGCATATATATTTTAAATTGTTACATCTTGCTAGATTGATCCCTTTATCATTATATAGTGATATTTTTGTTTTTGTTTTTTTCTTTACCATTTTTGACTCTGTTCTCTTTTATCTCAGTGTAACTACTTATGTTAACTTTTGGTTTCTGTTTTTCTGGAATATCTTTTTACATCTTTTTACCTTCAGTCTTCATGTATATCTTCAGGTAAAGTGAATGTCTTATGGGCAACATATAGTTGGATTGTTTTTAAAAATTCGTTCAGAAAAAACAATACAAGAATTCATATGGAAACATAAACAACCAAGAATTGCCAAAATAATTCTCAGCAAAAAAAAAAAGCAGGAGGTATCACACTCCCAGATTTTAAACTATATTATAAAGCTATAATAATCAAAACAGCCTGGTATTGGTACAAGAACAGGCATATAGACCAATGGAATAGAATTGAGATTCCAGAAGCAAAACTTCAATTTCTCAACCAACTCATGTTTGACAAAGCCTCCACCACCCAGTACTGGGGAGAGGAGAACCTATTCAGTAAATGGTGCTGGGAAAACTGGTTGACCACAGGCAGAGATTAAAACAGGATCCCTATCTATCCCCATACACAAAAATGAACTCTAAATGGATCACAGACCTAAATGTAAAACTTCTACCTGTAAGAACCTTATAGAATTCAGGAGACACTTTTATGGAAGTTGAAACTGGCAACCAATTCCTGATCAAAACCCGAAGTGCCTAGGCCATAAGAGATAAGATAGATAAGTGGGACCTCATTAAACTGACAAGCTTCTGCAAAGCCAAAGAAACCATCAAGAGAGCAGGGAGACAGCCCACAGACTGGGAAAAAATATTTGCCAACTCCATATCTGACAAAAGCCTAACATCTTGGTTCTACAAAGAATTCAAACGTGCTGTAAAGAAAGAAGCAAACAGCCCCCATTACAAAGTGGCTAAAGATATGAATAGACACTTCTTAAAAGAAACCATAAGAGCAGCCAACATATAAATGAAAAATATGTTCAGCCTCACTAGTCATCAAGGAGATACAAATTAAAACTACACTGCAATACCACCTAACTCCAGTCAGAATGGCCATCATCAATAACTGAAAAAATAACAGATACTGGAAAGGATGTGGCAAAAAGGAAAGAGTTCAACACTGTTGGTGTGAGTGCAAACTGGTTCAGCTTCTGTGGAAATCTGTGTGGCGATTCCTAAAAGTTCTTAAAATCGACCTTCCATATGACCCCACAATCCCCTTACTGGGAATATACCCAGAAGAACTCAGTTCACTCTATAAAAAAGATACTTGCACACGTGTGTTTATTGCAGCATTGTTTACAATAGCAAGAACATGGAACCAACCGTGCTGCCCATCAAATGAGGACTAGATTTTAAAAATGTGGTACATATACACAATGGAATACTACGCAGCCATAAAGAAGAACAAAATCATGAACTTCACAGCAACCTGGATAGAGTTAGAGTTTATACTACTGAGTGATCTCTCACAGAAACAAAAAACTGCGTATCACATGTTCTCACTCATAAGTGAACTTTGAACAACTACCATAATACTATAAGAAAAGGAGTGAAAGTGGTAGGAAACTCAGGGGAGCGGGATGGGGGGTGGAGAGGTGGGATTGACAGTAGTTGATATCTGCCTGGAAATGAGGAGTCACACCTCATCGATAAGGGTACCTGCACGGTGAATATTTGTACACCTAGCCCTGAATTGTACCCCACAATTTTAATCAAAAATTAAAAGTGGGAAAAAATAAAAAATAAAAATTCATTCAGTCACTCTATATCGTCTAATGGATAATTTAACCATTTACTTTCAAGATTATAATTGATACTTGAGATTTTGTTCCTGTCATATTTTTTTTTTTTTTTTGAGTTGGAGTCTCACTCTGTCGCCCAGACTGGAGGGCAGTGGCCGCTCCCGGCCACCGCAGCCTCGACCTGCTGGGCTCCGGCGATCCTTCCGCCTCAGCCTTCCGAGTAGCTGGAATTACAGGCATGCGCTACCACGCCCAGCTGATTTTTTTTTTTTGATTTATTGTAGAGATGAGGTCTCGCTGCCCAGGCGGGTCTCGAACCCGCGGGCTCAGGCAATCCACTCACCTCAGCCTCCCAAAGGCGCGGGATTACAGGCTGAGCCACCGAGCCCGGCTATTCCTGTCATATTGTTAATTATTTTTTGTATGTTATTTGTTCCTTTCTTTTTTCCTTATTGTTTATCATTGTGATTTGATTTTTTCTGAGTCTTTTCTCTTTCTCATTTGTGTTTGCTTCCCAGGAAGTTTTATACTTTTGTGTGTTTTCATGCTCTGCTTCCAGGTAAGGACTTCCCTAAGTATTTGTTGTAGGGCCAGTCTAGTAGTGATGAATTACCTCAGTTTTTGCTTGTCTGAGAAAAACTTTATTTCTCCTTTATTTATAAAGTATATATTTTTTCTAGATATAGTATCTTTCCCTGACAAGGGTTTGGTTTTATTTTGTTTTGTTTTCAGCATGTTGAATATATTATCTCATCCTCTTCCGGCCTGTAAGATTTCTGCAAATAAATCTACGTTAGTCTGATGGGAATTCTTTTATACGTGACTAGATGCTTTTTTCTTGCCATTTTTAGAATTCTTTCTTTCTTTTTGACTCTGTGTGGCAAGTAGAACTTTTTGCATTGTATCTGTTGGGAATCTTAGCATCTCCTATATCGAAATTTTTGAATCGCTTGCTTGATGTGAAGAGTTTCCATCTATTATGTGTTAAATAGGTTTTCTAACATGTCCATGCTTTCTTCATCTTCTGGGGTCTTGGTAATATGAATATTTGGTCACTTTGTAGTGTATTATATGTCACAAGGGCTTTGCTCATTATTTTTTATTTTTCTTTATTGATTTTATGTGTTATTTCCAAGACCTGTCGTCAAGTTTTGAAATTATTTCTTCTGCTTGATCTCATTTATTGCTGAAAATGTTGAGTGTATTTTGTATTTCATTCAATGAATTCTTGGACTGCAGAATATCTGTTTGGTTCTTTTTTATGATATCTATTTCTATGGTAAACTTTTCATTCATACCAGGGATTGTTTTTCTGATTTCTTGTAATGTTTTTCAGAATTCTCTTGTATCTTGCCAAGCTTCTTTAGAATCAATAATTTGAATTCTTTTTCTGGGATTTCACACATTTATTTTTGATTGGGATCTGTTGCTGAAGAATTATTGTGTTTCTTTAAAGGTATCATATTTCCTTGATTTTTAAAAATGTTTTCTGTCTCTTTATATTAATATCTTTGCATCTGGTGTGATAGTCACTTCTTTAAATATTAAATATTTTTTATTTTCATTTGTTGGGAAAGCATTTTTCCAGAAGATAGATCTATGGTGTAGGTTGGGTAGGGCACTTTGGCTTTGATTCTGGGTGTGTGCAGTAGTGTAGTCTCTATGATTTCTTCAGCTGCAAAAGTATCAGTGGTATTGTGAATTCCTCCATGACTTAGGGTGCAGTTTAGTACAGGCTGTGGTAAAGTTTTACTGAGGACCAGGATGCCAGAGGCCAGTTTTTGGACCCCAGTGGTAGTACTGGCAGGATGAGCATGCCTGCTCTTGAATCCCAAGGCAGTATATGCTGATACTGGTGTTAGCAGATCCAGGAAGGCCAATTCATGGGCCTCCAAGTGGTTTACTCAAATGCCAGTATTTGAAGCAGTAAGCTAGGCAGGTGGGCAGGTTCTTGGGTCTCTGCGCAGCTAGTGTAATGTGGGCAATGGCAGTGGCAGGACAATCCTCTAGATTTCAAGTGATGTGTGCTGATGTTGGCAGTGACTGCAAAAGACTGGGCTTGACTGGCCAGTCTCAAGGCCCACAGGAGGCATGTGCAGGTAGGTGCCAGTTAAAGTAGTAGTGGCCGGGTAGGTAAACCCAACCTCAGTTTCCTAGGAGCAGTGTTAGGTGCCAACAGTGGTCGGTTAGGCTGTGCAATCCTTGGGTCCTTCAACTGTCTGCTTTGACATGGAGGGAGCAAAGCCAAGCAAGGCAGGCTTGTGGCTCCCCAACGGTGTGTGCAGGCACCACCCATGGTAGGCAGGGACAGGAAATCCCCAGTCACTGGTGGAATGCTTGGGTGGGAAGCAGCAGTGGTCACACTGTTGCTCTGTCACTGGGGAAAGCAGAGTCACCAGAAGGTGGGGAATGTGCACACCACTCATACCTCAGTCCTGGAAGTACTTGCACCTCAGGCATTGCTGCAGTAGCTCACACCTCCTTCTCACTTGAATCCTAGGGAAAACAGTCTGCCTTTCTCTTGTCTTTCAGACCCAGCAATACTGGGCTTCGGGACAATGTGTTGGGGTCAGGGCACTAAAATAGTACCTTGCTCTAGCTGCTTAAATTTCAAGGAGTATTTGGGACCCAGTGTTAGCTCCCTTCTTAGAACAGTGTCATTGCACAATCTCCTGGCAGCTCCCTGTGTTAGTTTCAGGGTCTGCAAGGTTTGCAGGAATCTATGGTAAAAATGTGGAACACTGAGAGTCTCTCACTTTCCCATTCTCCATATTGGGGAATCTCTTTCAGATCCCATCCAATCCCAGCTAAACTGCCTGCCTCACTTTCTTCTCTTTTTTTGTATTAGATGTTTCCTATCACTTTTCTGTTGAATTCTGGTGCTTTCTCTTGGATGTTCTATTTGAAGTATGATGACCTATGCACTATTTTGGTTCTTCTTTGTGGAGGAGGTAAGAAATGTCTCTAGTCAGCCACTTCCTTTGATTTTCTTTTTTACAAAGCCCGAAAAGTTTACAATGTGAGTTCCATATACCTAACTTAGTAACTTCAGGAATATAATAAAAACTTAATCAGATTAAAATTTTAGAAAATGCTACAGTTTTGCAAACAGAATAAAGCAATATTGATTTAATCCTCTTTTATAATGGAAGCACCTGGTGGAATTAACTTATCCTGCTTCTTATAGTCTTTTGGTAGAGCCCATTTCCTGATAATTAAGCTCCTTAGCCTGTCAGAAAGATATTTCTCATTAAATTCCAATATTTTTTTACTTCCTCCAGCCATTCCTCTTTTCTATCACTATGTTCTGGCCCAATGGAACTTATCATAACACTCATAATAATGCTTTTTAAAATGATTGAGTGCCTTTGCACATACTATTTTTTACTCCTAGAATTGTCTTTACTTCCTTTGTCATATAATAAGCTCTATTTCTTCTCTGATTAAAAAATTCACTCTCTGGTAACATTAACCTGACCCCCTTTCAAGAAGATTTGGTTGTGTGGATACAAATGCTTTGTATAAATCTTTCCATTAGAGCACTGATCACACCATTGTAATTTGTAATTTTTACTTTATGTGTCAGTTTTTCAAATGTTGAGTTTCTCAAAGAAACAAGTAGTCAACTTTATAACCATATTTCCTAGAAGAAAACTTAACATTTATAAATAATTGTACAATATTTGTCTTCCTTTTTAATCATAGATTCTATGAGAAGAAAGTTGCTTGCCTTCCTGTTCATTGTTGTACTTCTAGTACCTAATACAAATATTATGAGTTAATGTTGTGGTAGTTTTAGGGGCAGAAGATAACACATATTAATTATTAACATATATTAACAGTGCTTGGCAGTCAATTCAAAGTGAGAGATAAGGGAGGAGTGGTCAAGAGTGATATCTTGTTCTCTAGCATGCTCTCTTGGGTACACGGAAGTTTTATTCACTAAAATGGTATTCACAAAAAGGAGACACAAGTGAGGGTAAATGGGAGAGTGAATACTTGTATATTATTCATTTAATAAATTTATTGTTTACTAGGCATCAAATACTGTATTAAATGCTTTACAAATCTTAACTCACATTGTCTTCTTAGCAATTCTCTGTGGTAGACACATGCATAATCCCTCTCTAACAGAAAAAATTGAAGCATAGATATATTCAGAAGTATTTTCAAGGTCAACCAGATATTAAGCGATATATATAAGCTTCAAACTCTGTAAAGTCATCTCTAGAATCTGTCCTTTTACCCACTATATATGCTCCTGAGTTTGTTTGTAGATATGCTAAGTTTTGGACAAATTCAAATTTGAACACGTATCTGAGATACCCATGAAGAAACTCATTAGCTGTTATTAGCTGTTATATATCTGCATGTTTAATGATACTAGATCTTGATAAAGGAAGACATGTGACTTGGTATCCCCATGAGGGATTAAAGAATCATTATTATAATCAATTTATTCATTTTTCTTTGAAGACTTCAGAGGAAATCTCAATATGTAATCGACAGCAATTCTTAAATACTTTTTTTCTTGCTATTTAATTATCCTTACCCTACAAAGCCCCTAAGGCTCTAATCTCTTCCAAATCCAAGGTTGGGAAACAGGTATTATTTTTCCCGAGTTTTCTGCCTTCTCTCCCTTCTCTACTACCAGCAATTTTATTATGTAGATAAACAGCCTCTCTTCCAGCAATAAAAAGTTGCTTATTTTGAGGATATGGAGAGGAGAGAATAAATTAGAAGGCAATACACGATTAGCTTTGGAGGAATGATGAATGAGATAAGTCTGTAAATACTAGTTAAAACTTTTTATTCTGCCACACATGGATCTAGACCTCAGGAAAAAAGTCTGCACTGATCACTTTGGGAATCATCTGCATATGTGTAAGAATAAAAATTGTATGAATGAGATCAGTAAGAAGGAATGTGTGCAGATAGAAGAAAAGTGAGCCAAGGACTCACCTCTGAAAAACCAGTAAAATTGACCAGTAAAGACTCTACAAATTAAATAGCAAAGAAGCAGTCTGAGACTTTATACCAGTAGAAACAGAAGAAAGTGACATTTTAGAAACAAACGAAGTAGAGTTTCAAAAAAAGTAGTGTGGTCAATAGCCTTGGACACTGCACTGAAGAAAGATCAAGCAAAATAAGGTCTCAAACTGATAGATTTTGCAACATAAATTTCAGTCAGTTCCTTATTTAGAGCATGTTCAGTGGAATGGTGAGCTCCAAAACAATAGTGGGCTAATGAATATTTGAGAAATGTAAAGGTAGAAAGAAAGAGTATAGGCACACCTCATTTTGTTGCCCTTTGCTTTATTGTGCTTTATAGATATTGCATTTTTTTTAAAAAATTGAATGTTTGTGGAAACCTTGCATCAGGTAAACATATCAGCACCATTTTTCCAAGAGCATGTGCTCAAATTGTGTCTCTGTGTCACATTTTGACAATTATCACAATATTTCAGACACATTTTCATCATTATTATATCTGTTATAGTGATACTGAATAGATATTTTTAATGTTATTATTGCAATTGTTTTGGGAGTGTTGCAAATTGCAACCATATGGGATAGTGAACTTAATAAATGTGTGTGTTCTGACTGCTCCATGAACCAGCTGTTCTTCCATCTCTCTCACTGTCTTTGGACCTCTCTATTCCCTGAAACACAACAGTATTGAAAATAGGCCAATTAATAACTTTACAGTGGCTTCTAAGTGTTCAAGTGAAAAGAAATACATCTCACATATTGAATCAAATGCTTGAAATAATTACATTTAGTGAGGAAAGCAAGCCAAAAACCAATGCAGGCCAAACCTAAGCTTCCTGTGCCAAATAGTAAACCAAGTTATAAATGCAAATAAAAAGTTCTTTAAAAATGAAAAGTGCTACTCTTGTGAACATACAAATGATTTTTCTTGAAAAAAAAGGCAAAACAATCTTGTTGCTGATATGGAGTAAGTTTTAATGAACTGGATAGAAGATCAAATCAGATTCAACATTCTCTTAGGCCAAAGCCTAATCTGAAGCACAGTCATAATTCTCTTCAATTCTGCCAATGCTGAGAGAGGTGAGGAAGCTTTAGAAGAAAAGATTGAAGCCAGCAGAGAGGTTGGTTCATGAGGTTTAAGAAAAGAAGCCATCTACATTAAGTGCAAAGTGAAACAGCAAGTACTGATGTATAAGCTGCAGCAAGTTATCCAGAAGATCTAACTAATGTTATTGATGAGGGTGGCAACAATAAACACCAGGTTTTCAATATAGATGAAACAGGTTTCTATTGAAAGAAGGTAGCATTTAAGACTTTCACATCTAGAGAAAAGTCAACACCTGGCTTCAAAGATTCAAAAGACAGGATAACTCTCTTCATGGGGCTAATGAAGCTGGGGATTTTAAGTTGAAACCAATGCTTATTAGCCATTCTGGGAATCTTGAGGCCCTCAAGAATTATGCTAAATCACTCTGGTTGTGCTCTACAAATGAAGCAACAAAGCTTGGAAGGTAGTACATTATAGCATGATTTACTAAATAGTCTAAGCCCACTGTTAAAATCTACTGGTCAGAAAATAAGATTTTTTTCAAAATATCACTGCTCATTGACAATGTACTTGGCCACCCAAGTGCTCTGATGAAGCTATACAAAAATATTCATACTGTTTTCAGGCCTGCTAATACAACATTAATTCTGTCATGGATCAAGGAGTAATTTTGACTTTTAAGTCTTATTTAAGAAATTCACTTTATAAGGCTATAGCTTCCATAGGTAATGATTTCCCTGATAGATCGGAAGAAAGTAAATTAAAAACCTTCTGGAAAGGATTCAGCACTGTAGACATCATTAAGAACATTCATGATCCATGGGATGAGGACATTAATATCAACATTAATTGGAGTTTGGACGAAGTTGATTTCAAACCTCATAGATGACTTTGATGTTATCTAGATGTCAGTGGAGAAGCAACTCCAGATGTGGTGGAAATAATAAGAGAACTAGAAGTGGAGCCAAAATATATGACTGAATTGTTCCAATGCCATAATAGAACTTGGACAGATGAGAAGTTGCTTCTTATGAATGAGCAAAGAAAGTAGTTTCTTGAGATGGAATCTACTTCTGATAAAGAAACTGTGAACATTATTGAAATGACAAAGAATTTCAAATATTACATGAATTCACTTGATAAAGCAGTGGCAGAGTATAAGAGGACTGACTTCAATTCCTTTTTTTTTAGTTGGAGTCTCACTCTGTCACCCAGGCTAGAGGGCAGTGGCAGGCTCCTGGCCACTGCAGCCTCTACCTGCTGGGTTCAGGTGATTCTTCCGCCTCAGCCTTCCAAGTAGCCGGAACTACAGGAGTGCGCTAACACACCCAGCTAATTTTTTGATTAATTGTAGAGACGAGGTTTGCCAAATTGCCCAGGTGGGTCTCGAACCCGTGAGCTCAGGGAATCCTCTCACCTCAGTCTCCCAAAGTGCTGGGATTACAGGCTGAGTCACCGAGCCTGACCGTGACTTCAATTTTGAAAGAAGTTCTACTGTGGGCAAAATGCTATCAAACAGCATCACGTTACAGAAAAATATTTCATGAAGGGAAGAGTTCATCAATGCAGCAAACTTTATTGTCATCTTATTTTTTAAAAATTGCCACAGCCATTCCAACCTTCAGCAACCACCATCCTGATCAGTCAACAGCCATAAATATCAAGGTCAAATACTCCACCAGCAAAATGATTATGATTTTCTGAAGACTCGGATAATCATTAGCATTTTTTAGTAATAAAGTTTTTTAAATTTTTAGATTCAGGGGTACACATGTGTATTTGTCACATGGGCATATTGTGTAATGGTGTGGATTGGGTGTCAGGAGGCCCATTCCCCAGATAGTGAGCACTGTGTCCAATAGGTAGTTTCTGAACTTTAGCTCCTTCACACATTCCCCTTTATTAGTGGCCCCTTTATCTGTTATTTCCACCTTTATGACCGTTTAGCTCTCACATATGAGTGAGAATTTGCGGTGTTTGGCTTTCTGTTTCTGAGTCAGTTTACCTAGGATGATGATCTCCAGCTCTATCCATGTTGCTGCAAAGGACACAATTTCATTCTTTTTTATAGCTGTACAGTATTCCATGGTGTACATATGCCACATTTTCATTATCCACGATCAGTTGATGGGCATTTAGGTTGATTCCATATCTTTGCAAATGTGAATTGTGCTGCGTTGAACATGTGGGTGTAGTTGTCTTTGTTATATAAAGATCTCTGTTCCTTAGGGTGGATACCTTGCAGGGGATTGCTGGATCAAATGGTAGATTTACTTCTAGTTCTTAGTAACAAAGTATTTTTGACTGTGGTACATGCATTGTTTTTTAGACATAATACTATTGCACACAATATGCTAAAGCACAGTGTAACATAACTTTTTTATACACTGGAAAACCAAAATATTTGTGTGACTTGTTTTATTGTGAAATATACTTTACTGTGGTGGAGCAAAACTGAACCCACAATACTTTCTAAAATATGCCTGTATAGAAACACTGGTTAAATACATGATGATATGTAAAATCTTTCCTACTTCCAAAAAGCTAAAAAGTATGCCCTATTTTCTATATTTCCCAACATGTACTTTTCAGTATTTAGCTCTAGCATGCGTCAAAAGAAGCAGTTGGAACAGTTTGAAATGTAAATATATGTCCATAGGTCACTTAAAATCATAAGATCAAATATTTGAAAGTACATAGAAAAAATTGGTGCTTCACTTTACCCAAAATAGAAAATGATACATTTGTTATAATAAATAATAAATTTCAATGTACCCCTCCTGACATTCAGACAAAACACCAAGCCCAAATGGTTACACAGCTCTTTTTTTTTTTTTTAATTTTTAAAAAATTTTTTTTAAAATCAATATTTTTTATTATGGTTTTGTGGGGTACAGTTAAGTGTTAGGTGTAGGGTTACATTTCATTCAGGCACCCTGTTGATAAGAGGTGTTTCACCTTCCCCAGACAGATATTTGCTACTGTTAATCCATAGTCCCTCCCCCCCCATAGTTTCCCAGTACCCTCAGTCATTTTCTTATAGTATTACATTGGATGTTCAATGTCCATTATATGAGTGAGAACATGTGATACTTGGATCTTTGTTTCTGTGAGAGGTCACTCAGTATTATAGACTCCAGTTCCATCAAGGTTGCTGCGAAATTCATAATTTTGTTCTTTTTTATGGCTGCGTAGTATTCCATCGTGTATATGTACCACATTTCCTTAATCCAGTCCTCTTTTGATGGGCAGCATGGTTGTTTCCTGGTTTTTGCTATTTTGAACAATGCTGTGATAAACATACATGTGCAGGTATCTTTTTTATAGAGTGATTTGAGTTCTTCAGGGTATATTCCCAGTAGGGGGATTGCAGGGTCATATGGAGGTTGATATTTAGAGCTTTTAGGAATCGCCATACTACTTTCCACAGAGGTTGCACTAGTTTACACTCCCACCAACAGTGTTATTTTTTGAGTTGTTGATAATTCCCATTCTGACTGAAGTTAGGTGGTATCTCAGTGTGATTTTTATTTGCATTTTCCTGATGATTCGTGAAATTGAACATTTCTTCATGGGTTCGTTGGCTGCTCAGATGTCCTCTTTTGTGAAGTGTCTGTTCATATCTTTTGCCCATTTGATACTGGGATTGTTTATTTTTTTCTTTTCAGCATGTTTTAGTTCCTTGTAGATCCAGGATGTTAAGCCTTTGTCAGACTGGTGTTGGGAAATATTTTTTCCCAGTCTGTAGGCTGTCTCTCTGCTCTCTTGATGGTTTCTTTGGCCTTGCAGAAGCTTGTCAGTTTAATAAGGTCCCACTTGTCTATCTTCTCTCTTATGATCTGTGGGTTTCGGGTTTTCTTCAGGAATTGGATGCCAGTTCCGATTTCCATGAGGGTATTTCCTTCTTTTTCTAAGGTTCTTATGGTTTGAGGTTTTACATTTAGATCTCTGATCCATTTGGAGTTAGCCTTTGTGCATGGGGATAGATAGGGGTCTTGTTTCAATCTTCTACATGTGGTCAGACAGTTTTCCCAGCAGCATTTACTGAATAGGTTCTCCTCTCCCCAGTGGTAGGTGGTGGAGGCCTTGTTGAAGATGAGTTGGTTGAGAGATTGAGGTTTTGCTTCTGAAATCTCAATTCTATTCCATTGATCTATATGCCTGTTCCTATACCAATACCAAGCTGTTTTGATGATTGTAGCTTCATAGTACAGTTTGAAGTCTGGTAATGTGATACCACCTGCTTTGTTTTTTTTGCTGAGGATTGTTCTGGCTATTCTTGGACGTTTGTGTTTCCATATGAATTCCTGTGTTGTCTTTTCTAGGTCTGAGAAGAATGTTGCTGGTATTGCATTGAATTTGTAGATTGCCTTAGGTAAGATGGACATCAAAACACACATGAGCCAACTCCAGAACCCAAAGAATGACAACAAACAGGAGCAACTCTGTAAGAACCTTATGACAGGAATCACCTCTTGCATTTCAATTATTAGCCTAAATGTGAATGGACTAAATGCACCACTGAAAAGATATAGAATGGCAAAATGGATAAAATATCATCAGGCAACAATCTACTGCCTTCAAGAGACTCACCTCACTAGAAAGGACACCCACAGACTCAAAGTAAGAGGATGGGAAACAAACTTTCAGGCGAACGGAATACAAAAGAAAGGAGGAGTAGCGATCTTAATTTCAGACAAAATACCCTTCAAGCTATTAAAAATCAAAAAAGATACAGAAGGCCACTACATTATGATAAAAGGCTCAATCCATCAACAAGAAATATGTATCCTAAACATATATGTACCCAACATAGGTGCACCAACTTTCATAAAGCAACTTCTAGGAAAACTAAAGAAAGATATTGCCTCTGACACCATCATAACTGGGGACTTTAAAACCCCACTCACAACCCTAGACAGATCATCAAGACAAAAAATCAGCAAGGAGATCCGGAACCTCAATGTGACTTTGGACCAAATGGACTTAATTGATACCTACAGAACACTCCATCCAAAGACCACAGAATATACATTCTACTCATCACCGCATGGAACGTATTCTAAGATCAACCAAGTAATTGTCCATAAATCAAGCATAAGCAAATTTAAAAGGACTGAAATTCTACCATGCACCTTCCCGGACCACAGTGGAATAAAAATAATCATTGAAACCTACACAGCTCTTAAACACTCAGAGATTATAGCTTCATAAGTAAAGAACATTTTCAGCCACAACACTCTAAAAAGAATTCTTAAATTTAATTTTTATATGAATCTCAGCTTTATTTATAATCTTGCCTCTTTTTCTCTTGTTCTCCATAAAATATTTTACATGCTTGGATAAACATTTTTTAGAAAATAAGCATTTTTAACCAATGACTTTATAGTATCTCTTAGCTTCCTATATTGTTCCCTTTCCATATTTTTCTATGCAGAAAAACTGACTAACAATATTCTAGACATTTTTCTGTCTAGATGATGCCAATTAAAGTAAAACTATGTTTTTGTTCCCCAAACAATTTCATGAAAAAAAATTGTTTATGCACTAGATCTTAATTTAACACAGAGAATATAAATTATAAACTGTATCTTTACCATGTTGGATTATAAAAATAAATGACACAATAAAAATGAAATAAAAATAAATTAGTTGGCTTCCAGTTATGACACAGCAATTGGTATGGGACTTTTCCTTTTGCCATAAACAACTAGTGCATAGAAAAATATATGAATCCAGTCCTCTTTTGATGGACAGCATGGTTGTTTCCAGGTTCTTGCTATTGTGAACAACACTGAGATAAACATACGTGTGCAGGTATCTTTTTTATAGAGTGATTTGAGTTCTTCAGGGTATATTCCCAGTAGGGGGATTGCAGGGTCATATGGGAGGTTGATATTTAGAGTTTTTAGGAATTACCACACTGCTTTCCACAGAGGTTGCACTACTTTTCACTCCCACCAACAGTGTAGGTGTGTTCCCTTTTCCCCACACCCTCTCCAGCAACTGTTATTTTTTGAGTTATTGATAATGGCCATTCTGACTGGAGTTAGGTGGTATCTCAGTGTGGTTTTGATTTGCATCTCCCTGATGATTAGTGAAGTTGAACATTTCTTCATGTGTCTGTTGGCTGCTCGGATGTCCTCTTTTGTGAAGTATCTGTTCATATCTTTTGCCCATTTTATAATGGGGTTGTTTGTTTTTTTCTTTTCAATACGTTTTAGTTCCTTTTAGATCCAGGATGTTAAGCCTTTATCAGACCTAGTGTTGGCAAATATTTTTTCCCAGTCTGTAGGCTGTCTCTCTGCTCTCTTGATGGTTTCTTTGACCTTGCAGTAGCTTGTCAGTTTAATAAGGTCCCACTTGTCTATCTTCTCTCTTATGACCTGTGGGTTTCGGGTTTTCTTCAGGAATTGGATGCCAGTTCCGATTTCCATGAGGGTATTTCCTTCATTTTCTGGTTTGAGGTTTTACATTTAGGTCTCTGATCCATTTGGAGTTAACCTTTGTGCATGGGGATAGATAGGGGTCTTGTTTCAATCTTCTGCATGTGGTCAGCCAGTTTTCCCAGTACCATTTACTGAATAGGTTCTCCTCTCCCCAGTGGTAGGTGGTGGAGGCCTTGTCAAAGATGAGTTGGTTGAGAGATTGAGGTTTTGCTTCTGAAATCTCAATTCTAATCCATTGATCTATATGCCTATTCCTATACCAATACCAAGCTGTTTTGATGATTGTAGCTTCATAGTACAGTTTGAAGTCTGGTAATGTGATACCACCTGCTTTGTTTTTTTTGCTGAGGATTGTTCTGGCTATTCTTGGACGTTTGTGTTTCCATATGAATTCCTGTGTTGTCTTTTCTAGGTCTGAGAAGAATGTTGTTGGTAATTTGATGGGTATTGCATTGAATTTGTAGATATACACGATGGAATACTACGCAGCCATAAAAAGAACAAAATCATGAATTTCGCAGCAACGTGGATGGAACTACAGCTTATAATACTGACTGACCTCTCATAGAAACAAAGATCCGAGTATCACATGTTCTCACTCATATTTTGGACCTTGAACATCCAATATAATACTATAAGAAAATGACTGACGGTACTGGGAAACTATGGGGGAGAGGGGATGGGATTAACAGTCGCAAATATCTGTCTGGGGATGGGGAACCACCTCTTATCAACAGGGTGCCTGAATGAAACGTAATTGTACACCTAACCCTTAACTGTACCCCACAAAACCATAATTAAAAATATTGATTAAAAAAAAGAAAGAAAAATATATGAAATAATTGTTTCAGATATGGAGCAACAGGCAGCTCAGAACCTGAGAGAAAGTCCTACAATAGTCTCAGCTTTATGAATGGGGGTATTTTCTGGACTATGGAATGGGGAGAAGAACCCCAGACACAGAAAAGTTAGCTTCATTAAGTTGAGGAGAAGTAATTCAGAACTTAGGGATACTGAGATAGTTAGAAATTGCAGGGAAGAATACTAGGAAAGATGTCGCTCCCAAGAGAAAGAGCTTCATCAATATACCTAGGGATTCATTTTAGACTGTTGGTGCAATGCTAAACTATGTTTGCATAGAAACTCATTGATGTCTGAAAAAGCACAAGTACTAGGGAACAGGCAATTACTAAAGCTGTAAACACATCCCATAATTTACATAAGGCTGAAAAGTATTCAAATTCTAACCAGGTAGTGTAAAGAGGCTACCTTGGACACCCTAAAACTTCAGTATTGATTTCAGAAAGTTCAATTTATACTAAATAGGTCTAATCAAAGCTAAGAGTAAAAAATATCTTAGATTCATGCAAGCAAAGCCTAAAATAAACCTCAAGACTTTCACTTCTGGTTGTAATGTACTTTGAGAGCCACAACAACCTTTTCACTATGAAAACGAGAAACAGAGGCCAGGCCTCTCTTTCTAGTTTTAATAAAAAAATTGTACTCTTAGTTTTTTAAGAGGACGAAGTGTGAGGATCAGTTGAGGCCAGGAGTTCAAGATGAGCATGGGCAACATAGTGAAACTTAATTTCCATTAAAATTTTTTTAAAAATTAGCCAGGCATGGTGGCACAAGCCTGTATTCCTGGCAACTTGGGAGGCTGAGGTTGGAGGATTTCTTCAACTCAGAAGTTCAAGGTTGTAATCAGTTATATTTAAGTCACTGCACTCCAACCTAAGTGACAAAGCAAGATCCTCTCTAAACAAACAGACAAATAAGCAAAATCATGACCTTCACAGCAACGTGGATGCAGTTGGATCATCACAATAAACTATCAAAGAAACAAAGAACTGAATACCACATATTGTAAATCATAAGCTGTACCTGAACACTAGTCACATTAGCATAAGAATGAGATTAGTAGACACTGGCCACGGTTAGGGGAGGAAGTGAGGGAACCATGTAGCAACACAAAGGGTATCTGGTCCACCATCAGGGAAAGAAAGAGCCAGCTAGAAGCCTGAACTTCACCTGCATGCAGCCTATTTTTATAGCAAGTCGTCACTTGTACTCCACAACTCTAAAATAAATAAAATAAAAATAAACAAATAAATAAAGTTGAAATTGAACAAAATATATAAAACATCTGTTTTTAGACATGAATTACAGACAGCATAGGACTGTGATTTATAAGTGAAGGAAAACAAATCTCCCTCAATTTCTACCTGATGAAACATTCTTGATCACAGAGTAACAGAGGGTTGAAAAATATAGCCAAGTAGGTTTATTGATTTGAGAAGACAAAGTTGGAATTCAGGGAGGCAAGGAACTTAGACATTTTAAAAAAGAGTTTTGAGAAGTAGGTAGCTACAAAGAAATAATGAGCTTTAGAAATTTTAAGATGGGATTTTTAAATTATTAGTTGAAAAATAAAATCTGAATGAGTATGATGAAACTTTTTGAGGCTAAGCTATATACAATCAAGAAGTTGTGAGCTGATCAGTTACCAGAAGTCACACAGAGTCTTTTGAGTTCTAACAAGCTAGAGTTGAGAATCCTCACTGATCACTTGGACATTCAGAAGCAAATACAAAAAAACTACATCTTGATAGCAGAATTTAACTAACCCTAGTGTATAAGCTACCTTAGACCTCCCATTATATAGCTTTTTAAAAGAGCATCAAAGGAATTGAAATGAAAAATGTAATTTAATTGCATGCCAGAACAAAATTTTTTTAAAAAAAATCCAAATACTGAAAGGTGTAAGATCAAAATAGCCAGCCTAAAATAGAACATGCCTAGACATAGCCTGATCATACTAATAAGAAACATATGACCCTGTACACTGGAGGAATGAGTTACTAAAATCAGATCCAGTCATGACTGAAATAAGAGAATTGGTAGCTATAAGAAATTGAAAACAACTATTACAACTATATTCATAGTGTGAACAGAAAAGTAATATGATAGAAAAGATGAACACAGTAAGGAGAAAAGTGGACAATATTTAAAAAGGAATAAATAAGAGTTCCACTTCCCGAATGGCAGCATGAGGAGTTATGTGGATCTATTCCCCAGCAAAACAACTATCACTGGCAAAGACTATTAAAAAAAACTCTCAGAAAATGAATATATAAGGGTATACAGCAAATGAGGTAACATATACATTCAAGAAAATAAATAAATTCTCAGGAAAAGCTGAGATCATCTGTAGCACTTGAGCCATGACCTGCCCCTACCCCCCTCCTTCCAGCTCAGGGTGATTGAGGCTCCATTCTAGGTGAGTGTGGCTAAGACAACAGGGCTTCCTTTCCCCTCAGCTCCCAGTGAACGACAGGATACTTTACTGGGAAGATCAAACTACCAACATTTGTCACCATTTCCAACTCCAAGTTGCAATGGCTAAATTTCTTGTAAATGTGGCTGATAAATTACGATCTCCCTTTTGCTATCCAGTGACTCTTTGGGTGGAGGCTCTACCCCAAGAATGACAAGCCAAAAATACTAGAGATCATGTCTGCCCGCATTCCTGCCTGTTTATAGGGTAAAGGTGCCACATCAAAAGAAGCAAACCAAGAAAGCAGAGGATGCCACCTCAACCCAACACCCTGCTTATAGAGTGTGGGTGTCACTTCTACCACCAGCTCCAGAACAGTAGCTAAAAATATCACTAATAAGTCAATAGTGGAAATAAAATAAGATCTTAAAAAAACTCAGCTAGAGCCAGAGAAGGCAGAGAAAGGGGAAAAAGAAACAAAGAATGGGTTGGGCAAAAAGAAAAGATGTAGCAAGATGGTAGATTGAAACTCAAGTGTATAACTAGTTACATTGAATGTAAATTGCCTAAATTCTCCAAATAAAAAGCAGAGATTTTCAAACTAGACAGAAAAACAAGCCTTAACTATATAAACATGTCCATTTTTAACATAAAGACTAATAAGTTAAAAGCTAAAAAAGGAATTATATATATACCATGGAAACACTAAGTGTAAGAAAAATGGAATGCCTATATAAATATCATAGAGTATCAGCGTCAGGAAAGGTAGGATTACCAGGAATTAAGATGGGTATTTTGACAAGGGACTTAAGAAAAATGCTGTCAGTTTTGGATGTAATGGTAGTTACATGCATATATGCATTTATTAAATCCCATCAAAGCATACATTTTAACAGGTCCTTTTGGTATAAGCAAATTACCATGGACTGTATGTGTCTTCCCAAAATTCACATGTTGGAACTCTAATCCCAAATTTGGAGGTGGGACCCTAGGAGGTAATTAGGTTTAGATGAAATCATGAACATGGAATCCTCATAATGAGAATAATGTCCTTATATGAAGAGAAAGATATCAGATCCTTCTCTCTTTGAGAGCACATAACAGTAAAGTAAAGTACATACCATGTGATGATATAATGAGAAGACAGCTGTCTGCAAACCAAGAAGAGGACCCGTAACAGACACTTAATCTTTGCTGGCACCTTGATCTTGGACTTCACTGCCTCCAGAACCATGAGAAATTAATGTTTATTGTTTAAATCATCCAGGGTATGGCATTTTGTTAGAACATCTCTAACTGTGTAAGATAAAAATCATACTTTAACAAAGTTTATTTTAAAATAATAATGTGGACAATTATGCATTATCAGTGACATAAAAGTTTGCTGAATAGGGCAACGCCTTCGGATCACCTCCCACTGTGGTAGATTTTCTATCCTCTTAATAAATCCTGTTTTCTCACTTAAAAAAATGTTTGCTGAATAAACTAGATTGCTAGAATTATAAAACTGTTTATATAGATGATAAAAATAACTAGAATGCTAATTTATCTCTTCACAAACAATAAATATCAAAATATTAAAAGCATATGATTTGGCATAGGGGTAGATGAGAGATGTAGAGGACTTCCAAGAACTTTCAGAGGACCTAAGTTCCCATTCTACACACCATAGCACCATCATGAGTTAAAGATAATGGTATTTTTAAATATTTACCAAGGACTTATTTCATGCCAGGCATCATTCTAAGGTCTTTAAGGTATTGCTTGTGGGTCCTATTATTTTCCTCCTTTTCCATGAGGAAACAGAAGCTTAAAAGATATTTATTTACCCAATGTCACATAGTTACAAACAAAAGGCTTCAATTCAAATGTGAATAGCTTGTGCTTCAAAGGTCGAATATTTATGTAGTAGCAAAATATTTGTTTTATTTTTTAAATTTATTTTTATTTGACAAATGTAAGTTGCACATATTTATCATGTACAATATGTTTTGAAATATGCATACATTGTGGAATGGCTAACTAAACTATACATTAACTCACACACTTTTCTTTTTTGTGGCGAGAACTCTTAAATTTTACTCTCTTGGCAATTTTTAAGAATATGGGAAGGGGGATCTGACTTAATTTATTTAAAAGTATATGATTTTCTACATGTTTTAGCTTGTCACCTTCAAAGTACTCTCCATTTGATGCAATACATTTGATGCTTGTTCCACTGTTCAAAACAGTATTTGACTTGTCAGTTTGATGCCTTTTTTTTTTTTTTTTGAGTTGGAGTCTCACTCTGTCACCCAGACTGGAGTGCAGTGGCCGCTCCCGGCCACCGCAGCCTCGACCTGCTGGGCTCCGGCGATCCTTCTGCCTCAGCCTTCCAAGTAGCCGGAATTACAGGCACGTGCTACTACGCCTGGCTGATTTTTTTTTTTTTTTTTGATTTATTGTAGAGATGAGGTCTCGCTGCCCAGGCGGGTCTCGAACCCACGGGCTCAGGCAATCCACTCACCTCAGCCTCCCAAAGGCGCGGGATTACAGGCTGAGCCACCGAGCCCGGCTCAGTTTGATGCCTTTTAATACTTCTGTCATTTTTTGTTTAGCCTCTTCCACATCCTGCAAAATGTTTCCTTTGGGGACCTTTTTCATCGGAGGAAAAAGAAAAGTCCCTCAGGGTCAGATCAGGTGAATAGGGAGAGTGAGGTACAGAAGACATGACATTTTTGGTCAAAAACAAACCCTCAGAGCTGTGTGGGCTGGTGTACTCATAAATTACCCATCATGAAATGGGCAAATGTATTGAAAGAGTCTCGTTTAAAAAATTCACTGAAGCTGAATGCAGCCTCTCACAGCAATGCTAGCTGGTACACTGATGCTGTTTGGCTCCTAGAACACTTAGGTAGTGATGGAAGCTATACTACAAGGGGCCTGACCTCCAAAAAATAATTTCTTTTTTTTAGGACCCCTCCATACAATACATTGCTATTAATTATATAGTCACCATGTTGTAGAATAGATCTCTTTAATTTATTTCTCCAATCTAACTGAAATTTAGTACTTTTTAGCCAACATCTCTCCAAGTCCCATGCCCCTAACCCCTGGTAACTTCCACTTTACTCCCTTCTATTCTGTTCAACTTTTTCAGATTGCATTCATGTAAGTGAGATCATGTAGTATTTGTCTTTCTGTATCTGGCCCATTTCACTTAACATAACGTCCTCCGGGTTAATTCATGTTGTCACAAATGGCAGGATTTCTTTCCTTTTTTAAAAGACTGAATGCTATTTTATTGTATATATACACACTTCATTTTCTTTATCCATTTATCCATTGATGGATACTTAGGTTGCTTCTTTGTCTTGACTAGTGTGAAAAGTGCTGCAACAACCATGGGAACACAGATATCTCTAGATATACAGAATGTAATCATACTTTTATTTCACATCAGATTTTTAAAACATTCAGAATAGATTAAAACTTAAGCATAAGACTGTAAACTGTAAGATTACTGGAACAAAACAGAGGGAAACTCCAAAACACTGGTATGAGCAATGATTTTTTATATGACTCAAAAATACAGGTATATAAACAAAAATAGACAAATGTAATTTCATTAAACCCAAGAGGTTCTGCACAGCAAAGAAAACAACCAGCCTATATAATGAGAAAAAAATTATGCAAGTCATATTCCTAGTGAGTTGATATCTAAGTTACATAAGGAACTCAAAAAACTCAATAGCAAAAAAGCAAATGGCCTAATTTTAAAATGGGCAAAACTCTTGAGTAGACATTTTTCAAAAGAAGACACGCAACAATGGCCAATAAGTATATGAAAAAATACTTAATATCACACTAATCAACCGGGAAATGCAAATTAAAACCAAAATTAAAAATCATTTCACTCCTGTTAGGATGGATACTATCAAAAATACAAAATATATCAAGTTGAGTGAATGTAGAGAAAAGGGAACCTTTGCACACTGTTGGTGGGTGTGTATTAGTACAGCCATTATGGAAAACAGTATGGATGTTCTTCAAAAAATTAAAAATAAAAGTACCATACTAGTTAGCAATCTCACTTTGGTTTACCTATCCAAATGAAATGAAGAAGTTTGTGTATCTTATACTTTTTTCAAAAACAGTTGAGATATAATCTACATGTCATAAACTCACCCTTTAAAGTATATAGTTCAGCAGGGCTCAGTGGCTCAGCCTGTAATCCCACGCTTTGGGAGGCTGAGGTGAGTGGATTGCCTCAGCCCGCGGGTTCGAGACCCGCCTGGGCAACTTGGCGAGACCTCATCTCTACAACAAAATAAAAAATCAGCCAGGCATGGTAGCGCGTGCTTGTAATTCTGGCTACTCGGAAGGCTGAGGCGGAAGGATCACTGGAGCCCAGCATGTCGAGGCTGCGATGGCCGGGAGCGGCCACTGCACTTCAGTCCTGGCGACCGAGTGAGACTCCAACTCAGAAAAAAAAAAAAACAGTATATAATTCAAATCAAATGGTACTTTCTTTGATAAATCTCCATATGGTCTTTGTACATTATTCAGCTGATGGATATACCCCAGACTTTACGACTATGCTACATATCCATGTACCATATTGCACTTTTACCTTTAAATGCATACAAATAAAAAAAGACAAAAGTAAAGTATAAGTTCAGTAGTTTGTATATTCACAAGGTTATGCCAGCATCAGCACTGTCTACTTGCAGAATGTTTGTCATCCCAGAAAGAAATCCCACATATATTAGCAGTTCTTCACCATTTCCATTTCCTCCACTACCCTAGTAGCAACTAATATATTTTTCTTTTTTTCTCTCTCTCTCTTTTAATTTTTATTTTGAAATTGTGGGGTACAATTCAGGGTTAGGTATACAAATGTTCATTGTGCAGGTACTCTTATTGCTGAAAAGAAAAAAAACCAAACAGCCCCATTACAAAGTGGGCTAAAGATATGAATAAACACTTCTTAAAATAAGACGTACAAGCAGCCAACAGACACATGAAAAAATGTTCAGCCTCACTAGTCATCAAGGAGATGCAAATTAAAACTACACTGAGATACCACCTAACTCCAGTCAGAATGGCCATCATCAATAACTCAAAAAATAACAGATGCTGCAGAGGATGTGGCAAAAAGGGAACACTAATATATTTGTCTATGAATTTACCTTTACTGAAAATTTCGTATAAGTAGAATCATACAAAATGTAACTTTTTGTGTCTGACTTCTTTCACTTAGCATGTTTTCAAAGTTCATTCATGTTGTAGCATGTTTCCGTACTTCACTTCTTTATTGCTGAACAGTACTTCACAGAACAGATATATCACACTTTGTTTAATCAATTATCAATTGATGAACATTTGTATATTTACACTTTTGTCTATTATAAATAAAGGCTGCTAAAGTACATGTTTTTGTGTACAAATATGTTTCCAAATTTCTTTGTATATACCTCGGAGTGGGATTGTTGGATTATATAATTCAAATTAACATTTTGAAGAAGCACCAAACTATTTTCCAAAGTGACAAGATTTTACATGTCTACCAGAAATGTATATTTCTCCACGTCCTAGACAACACTTGTTATTGTCTAGCTTTTTTATTATGACCATACTAGTGTATGAGAAGTGGTATCCCATTGGGATTTTGATTTTCATTTCCGTTATATGACTAATGATTTTGAACATTTTCTCTGTGCTTATTTGCCATTTGTGCATCTTTTTTGGTGAAATGTTTATTCAAACTCTTTGCTCATTTATAAATTGGGTGTCTCTTTTTGTTGAGGTGTACAGAGTTCTTTATATATGCCTGATACAAGATTTTTGTCAGACGTATGAAATATTGGATAAAGATTGCACATGATTAATGCCATGCTTTAGGATGTCTTACAATTTTGTTTATAGTATCCTTTGGTCTACAAAAAATAATAATTTTGATGAAGTCCAACAAATCTGTTTGTTTTTCTTATTGCTTGTGCTTTAGATGTCATATCTAAAACAGTATTGTTTAATACCAGGTCATAAATATTTACATTTATGTTTTATTCTAATGGTTTTATAGTATCAGTATTTTCATTTAAAACTTTGATTTAATTTGTGTCAGTTTTTGTATGTGGTTTGAGGTAGAGGACTAAATTCATTCCCTAGATGTCGATATCCAGTTGTCCCAGCACCATTTTTTGAAAAGAATACATTATTTCATAAATTAATGGATTTATGTCTAGATTATTAACTCTATTTCACAGATATACATGTTTATCTTCATGGCAATCCCACTCTATCTTGATTAAAATTTTTTATAGTAGGTTTGAAATTTTTCAAAGATTGCTTTGGCTATTCTGAGCTTCTTGGATTTCCATATACATTTTTGAATCAGTTTCTCCATTTCTGCAAGTCAAATATTTCAAAGTTTCCTGAGAACATCTCATTCCCCAGCTTTTAAAAAAGTCTTTGAATAACTGTTGTTTGCCCAAACTATTAATTATCACCTCAAGTAGCCATGATGTTATAGAATTGATGCTGTTTCTTTTAAATGAATACTCTGGGTAAAAGGCTATTTGCACTGGGCAAGTACAGTTCTAAAAAGACAAGTCTTGTGACTTGGGTTTTTGAGGGAACCACCAAAGAGGTAAATAATGACAATTATCTGGGAGTGGGTTCCAACTCCATCCACTTTTTCACTCTACATTTCCCCAGTTGTTGATAGGCTGCTGGTTTACTCCAGAACTAGGGGAATGGGAAAAGGCAAGGCAAAATGCCACAAAGGAGCCATTGCCTTGCTAGACTCTCGTGTGGCCATGTGCTCTTTGAGCTATGGTTGTCACCATGCTTCCTGGCTTTGGCCACCTTCCCCCCAACTTGGGGAGGTGAATCTCTCTCTCTCTCTCTCTCTCTCTCTCTCTCTCTCTCTCTCTCTCTCTCTCATTTACTTTTAAATAAACTGTATTTTCTAATTTAAAAAACGCTACAAAACTTATTTACTGCTCTTGCTGTATTTCAGCCATTTTTCTTGATTGCATGCTTCCTGGATTAATGCGAGCCTTTGGTTAATTTTCAAAGTTATGAAAAATATGATTCTGACCATTTTTGCCAGTATCCTCATTGTTTTCATGGTGGGGAGAATTTTAACTGGCCTTTGCTGTATCATTCCTACTATTTCACTAGATGCCAAGGTAGTAATTTCTACACCCCACTGCATCTTCATATCAATTATTTGATGCCAGTCTATTATCCAGCAAGGCTATCTTGCCTCATTGGTGAAGTTGATCTGCTTTTTAACATCCTAAAGACAGTTTTAATAAATGTCAAAGGCATAATAGCAATCTTGAAATGATCTTAATTTCTGAATTAAATTGTAAAGAAACTAAAAAAACTGTTAAAATTTATGTACTCAAAGTTTTAAGAACATTAAGAAGTCAAAGATAAATCTCCTAAGCAGAGAAAAAAATGAGTGCTGCAACACTGCATCAATTTAATAGAAAGTCAGGGATATGCCACAGATTTTTACATTGTTGTGGTTCATTCTGGGTTCTGATTACACTTTTAAAAGATTTCATAGTTTAGCCGGGTTCGGTGGCTCAGCCTGTAATCCCGCGCCTTTCGGAGGCTGAGGTGAGTGGATTGCCTTAGCCCGCGGGTTCGAGACCGGCCTGGGCAACTTGGCGAGACATCATCTCTACAATAAAAAAAAAAAATCAGCCGGGCGTGGTAGCACATGCCTGTAATTCCGGCTACTTGGAAGGCTAAGGCAGAAGGATCGCCGGATCCCAGCAGGTCGAGACTGCGGTGGCTGGGAGCGTCCACTGCACTCCAGTCTGGGTGACAGAGTGAGACTCCAACTCAAAAAAATAAATAAATAAATAAAAAGATTTTGTAATTTAAATAAAGAAGAAAAAACAATCTAGGACTCAGAATGCAAAGACTTTGCTCCCTCTGGAATAATAGATTCAGGGGTAAAAATGGGAAGACTAGATTGGGAAGACTCAACAGGTTAGGCTTTAAGGAGCACATGGTAATTATAAGTAAAACAGGGAAGACCTGGATGGGACCAGTAATACTTCAAGGCAAGCCAAGTTCAATTGAAGAATGTGCAACTGTGTACTTGCAATTTACCAGATTTGTAGTGAATGCTATATCTAGGAAAAAATTATAGAGGTCATCCGAAAAGACTTCTTGTACATGAGGCACAGAAAGAACAAGAAACACATTCAAAGTCACACAGCTAATTGGTAGAAAAAGACTCTCTAAGATTCCTGACTTTTGGTGCAGTGCTATTTCCCCTACATCATATTCATTTATTCAATGATCAAATAGTTATTTTACACAATGACTGTATGAGCCATGCCATAGTGAACGATAAGGGAGCAGTGTGTCACAGGAAATGTAAAAGAGAAACTTAACTGATATTGCAGGGGGTCAATCTTTAAAGAAACAAAAATGCCCCAATTCTTGGTAGGCAGAGGCAGAAAAATATCCAAGCTATTCAGAACCCAGTCAGCAATGCTAGAGTGGCAATGCCTACTTACCCATTTGGTTGTGAATATATTGTTATTGCAAGTTATTGAAGAGAAACGTTTAAACTAATTGGGGCGGCTAATAAGTTAAAGCCCTTTAAAAACCTAGAAAAAATATATGCCATTAAAAGTCAGCCTGTGCCTCATTTGCCTTGTCAGCTGCTGTGTTTGTGCAGACAACAGCAGCCTCAGGCTGCACTGTCCCTGCGGAGAGGAGGAGCTGCTATGCAAAGGCACACTTGTTTCTAGCCAGGGTCATTTCATCATTTTGAGTTCCTCAGGGCAGAAAAACGCCTATAAAGCAAAAGTCAGTCAAATGATTTTGTGCAAGGTTATGGCTGAGCAGTTCGTTTAATCTATTTATGTAATTCCTAATGTGTTACACTTTGGGGTTTCCCTGAAATCAGACACAGCAGCCATGTGACTCAGAATTACTAGGGTCTGATTCACCCACAAGCTGACAGCATGCCAAGTGGGAGAACAGCATGCAGAGGGCCTACAGAGCTTAAAAGCATACCAACACTGAATTCCCCCTGAAGCCATATGCACACTGTGACTCCTATGGCGCAGAATTATCCTAAGGGCTGCACACAAATCTGGATGGAAAAGAAAAATAGTGGAAATTCCCAAGATTCCTCTGACAGATTCTGAAAAGAGAAGACCTCTCCGATAACATCACTTTGCCTCTTCATCTCCCCACCCCAACCCCTTCATTTCCTGCAAAGAGTATTCCCATCACTTGCAGAACAATAGACTGAACAGGGGAATAGAACTCAATTAGCAAGAGAGCAACATGTGTGCCTATCTGAGCCAAGTACTTACAGGCATTTCTCATCAAATCCTCAAAACAAGGCTAGGAAGTAGGGATTATTTATATCTTTATTTTACGTAGGAAAAGACAAATACTCCAATAAACTCAGTGACCTGCTCATAAGTCACGCAGCCGGAATAAACAGACACAGAATTTAAACCTAAGTAGCCTGACTTCAATGCATATGCTCTTCCCACTACATTCAGCTTTTTTAAAAAATGAGGTTGCTCCAATGTCATCTTCTCCATGAAACCTTCCCCAGTCACCCCCACAATGCTAACTTTTCCCTATGCCCTCAAGATACTCTAAAGACATCATTAATTTGCCTCATAATATGTTAAAAGTGTATGTGTGCTCACATGGGAACCCTTGAAATGGAGGGTCTTTTATAGGCTTGCAGGTGCCCATCGTGCATTTGAGCTGATACAGAAAAGGTACTTATTTATATTGATTAGACTATAGTGAAACTTGTCTTTTCTACAATTTGTATTGGAGTAAAATTTATGTGACAAAAAATTAACCATTTAAAGTGTACAATTTAGTGGCAGTATATTTACTATATGGTAAAACCATCACCTAAATTCAAAGCATTTTTGTCATCCCAAAAGGAAACCTATACTCGTTAAGCATTCACTCCTCATTCTTCCCTCCCATAAACCCTGACAAATTAAATGGTGTCATACAATATGTGACATTTGATGTCTGGTTTCTTTCACTTATGTTTTTGAGGTTTGTCCACGTTGTAGCATATACCAGCACTCTAATCATTTTTATAGCTGAACAATACATTAGATTTTGTTTATTCATTTCTCAGTTGATGGACCCTTGGTTTGTTTCCACCTTTTGACTATTCTAAATAATACTGCTATGAACATTTCTGTACACAGTTATATTTAAATGCCCGTTTTCAATTATTGTAAAAAGGGAATGCCTGTGTTAGCTCTATGTTAAACATTTTAAGGAAGTACAAAATGTTATCCAAAATGGCTACACTATTTTACATCAACACTGAAAATGAATAAGGGTACCAATTTCTCCACATGCTTGCCATCACTTGTTATACTCCTTTAATTAAAAAAAAAACATAGTCATTTTATTCTGTGTGAAGTAATATTTCATTGTGGTTTTGATTTACATTTTTCTAATGACCAATGATGTTAAGTATTTTTATGTGTTTATTGGCCATTTATATGTTTTCTTTGGAGAAATATCTATTTAAGTATTTTGCCCATTAAAATTTTGTCTTTCTGCTATTGAGTTATAGGAGTTTTTATATATTCTGTTATTAAACCCTTATCAGATATATAATTTGAAAATAATTTCTCCATTTTGTAGGTTGCCTTTTCACTTTTTTGATGATGCAAAAAGTTTTTAATTTTGACAAAGTAAAATCTACTTTTTCTTTGGTTGCTCATACTGTCAATATCATATCTACACAATCTACTACCAAATCTGAGATTATGAAGATTCCTCCTGGTTTCTTGTAAGAGTTGTATTGTTTTAGCTCTAATATGTAGGTCATTATTCCATGTCATGTTATTTTTTTATATAGTATGAGGAAGGGACTCATTTTTTTATTTTGCATATATATGTATATAATTATCCTAACAATTTGTTGAAGAGACTATTATTTTCTTACTGGGTGAACTTGTCATACCTGTGGAAAATCAATTGGTCGTAGATGTCTGGGTTTATCTCTGGACTCTCAAATCTATTCTATTGGTCTATATATCTATCTTTATGCCAGTGCCACATTGTTTTGATCATCAAAGATTTGTGCTGTGTTCAAATTGAGAAATATCATTCTACCAAATTTGTACTTTTCCAGCATTGTTTTGGCTAATCAGGGCCCCTTGCAGATTCATTTGAATTTAAGGATTGGCTTTTCAATTTCTGCAAAAAGGCAAATGGAATTTTCATAGAGATCACATTGAACCTTTAAATCATTTAGAGTAGAATTAGCATTTTAACACTATTAATTCTTTCTATCCATGAATGGGAAATACTTTTTTATTTATTTAAAAATTATTTAATTTTTTCAGAAATGTTTTCTAGTTTTCAATGTACAACTCTATCACCTAGCTGGCTAATACATTCCTAAAATTGTTTTTGCTTTTGATGTCATTATACATATAATTGGTTTTTAAATATCTTTTTCAGATTGTTCATTGCTAATGTATAGAAATCTAACTCATTTTTCATTTTTAATGTTCATTTATATTATGCAATTTTTGCTGAATGAATTTTATTGACTTTATTAGGTTTTATGTTTGTGTGGATTCCTTAGTATTACACTCAATATGAGATCATGTCATATGTGAGTAGGGAGAGTTTTACTTATTTCTTTCCAATTGAATGCTTTTTTTTTTTTGCTATTGCCTAATTGCCCTAGCTTGAACTTCCAGTAGAATGTTGAATAACAGTAGTAAAAATAACCATCATTGTTTTATTCCTGATCATAAAGGACAAGCTTTTTTTAGCATTTAATAGGATGTTAAGCTGTGGATTTTTAATAAATATTTTTTATCTTGCTGAAGAAGTTTTCTCTATTCCTACTTTAGATGTTTTTATCTTTAAAGTGTGCTGGCTTTTGTTCAATGCCTTTTCTGCATCAGTTTGCAAGATCTTCTATTTCTTTTATTTTATTCATGTGGTGTTTTGCATGATTTGATTTTCTGATGTTGCACCTTGAATCCCCATGAAAGATCCAAATTGGACATGGTGCACAATACTTTTAATATATTGCTGGATTCTAGTTTTTGAGTATGTTGTTAAGGATTTTGGCATCTATTTTCATAAAACATATTAGTCTATAATCTAAACACCTTTATTGTGATGTGTTTGTCTGACTCGGCTATCATAGTAATACTGGTCTCATAAAATGAGTTAGAATGCACCTCCTCCTCTTCTATCTTTTGGAAGCATTTGAAAGAATTAGAGTAAATCCTTCTAAATGATTGGTATAATTAACCAAGGGAAGCCATCTGACTTAAGACTTTTCCTAAGTGAGTGGTTTTTAGTTGCTGATTTAATCTCTTTGCTTGAATAGGTCTGTTGAGATTTTCTATTTCTTCTTGAGTCAGTTTTGTTTATTTCAGTGTTTCCAGAAATATGTCCATTTTATAAATGTTACCTAATTTGTTGGCATACAATTGTTCAGAGCATTCTTTCATAATCCTTTTAATTCTAAGAGGTCAGTAGGAATATCCCCAGTTTCACTTAGAATTTTAGCTACTTGTATTTTCTCTTCTTTCCTTCTCTTTTCTTTTCTTTCTTTCCTTTTCTTTTTCTTTTCTTTCTTTTTTATTTTTTGGCTTGTCTAATTAAGTTTGTTAACTTTGTTGAAATTTTCAAAAAACCACCGTTCTGTATGCTTCTTTCTATTGTTTTTCTCTTTTCTGTTATATTTATCTCCACTCTAATTTTTATATTTTCCATCCTAGTGCAGTCTTGTGCTTAATTTGTTTTTCTTTTGCTAGTTTCTGATGATATAACTCCCCATTCAAGTTATTTCCTGATTTTACTCAATCTGCGCTACTTTTAATTAGATTTTTGTATTTTGTCTAGAATATATAGCTGTTATCGGTGGGAAAGTTGTTCTAATAAAAGCTACTCCATCATTATCCATCTTGACAATTCCAATCCATTAAAGTCAATTCAAACAATACTTTCTGGAACCTATTCTTGGCTATGTGCTGTGCTGTTTCTTTGGAGGATTCAGAGGTAACTAACTAGACCATTATCTGTCAGCTTACAGTGCACTAGAATATCAAAAGTATAAAAAACAACTCACAGAAGTAAAATAAGAACTGGTGCCACGGATTTAGGAAAAAAGCAAAAGAGGATTAGTACATGAAAAAGGAAAAGCTAGGAAATGAGATGTCATAGTAGACTTTGAAAAATTTCAAAAATCTTTGAAATTCAAAAGTCTATGCACATGCCCATGGCTGTAAGTATTCTCAGGAATGACTTTAGAAGGCTCTAAGCTTTCACTCCAGGCAAATCTTTTGGTTTTATACAGTCAAGAAATGAGAGAGAAGGCAGATTTGCAACTCCCCGAATTAATGTAGAAAACATGCACTAATACATACACATAGCCTCTCAGTAAGACAAGGAGACTTACTATTTCCTGGCAGTTAAGAAAATCTCTATAGAAGCATTAAGTGACAACAAAATTACCATGGATTAAGTTAAATTTGACAAAGAGTACAGACTTTAAGAAATTAGACCAGAAAGATCACTAAGAAGAAAAACGAATAGCAACAAACCCAAGAGAGAGGAGAAAAGTTAACATTCAGAGTTTCCACATTATATTACTTAAAATGTACAGTTTTCTTTTTTTATTTTATTTTTTTTATTTATTTATTTATTTATTTATTTATTTATTTATTTTGAGTTGAAGTCTCACTCCTTCACCCAGGGTGGAGTGCAGTGGCATGCATGCTCATGACCACCCCAGCGTTGACCTCCTGGGCTCCAACAATCCTTCAGCTTCAGCCTTCCAAGTAGCTGAAACTACAGGCATGCGCTACCATGCCCAGCTATTTTTAATTCTACTGTAGAGACGAGGTCTCGCCAAGTTGCCCAGGCTGGTCTCAAACCTGCAGGCTCAGGCAATCCACTCGTCTCAGTCTCCCAAAGTGCTGGGATTACAGGCTGAGCCACCTAGCCCGGCCTCTTTTTTATTTTAAAGATGTGGGGTACAATTCAGGATTAGGTACATAAGTAGTTATCGTACAGATAAAGTTTAGGCCTCCATTTGGTCTCCACTTCACCTAATTTGAGATCAGATACCTTATTGATGTTATGTGTCCCCATTCCCTCCCCTGACAGTTTCCCACTACTGCCAATCTCTTTCTTATTGTATTATGATAAATGTTCAGGGTCCACTTATGGGTGAGAACATGGGGTACTCAGTTCTTTGTTTCTGTGATAGATCACTGAGAATTGCAGTCTCTCAACTCAACCAAGTTGCCGTGAAGTCCTTAATTTTGTACTTATTCATGGTTGATAATATTCCATCATGCATATGTACCACATTTTTAAAAATCCAGCCCACTTTTGATGGGCAGCAGGGTTGGTTTCATGTTTTTGCTATTGTGAATATTGCTGCAATAAACATGCCTGTGTGGGTGTCTTTTTTGTAGAATGATTTGAGTTCCTCCTGGTTTATCCCAGAAGGGGGATTGTGGGTCAAATGGAAGGTCGATATTTAGATCATTTAAGAATTGCCACACTGTTTTCCAAAGAGGTTGTCCTAGTTTGCACTCCCACCAACAGTGTAGAAGTGTTCCCTTTTCCCCGAATCCTTTCCAGCATCTGTTGTTTTTTGAGTTATTAATGATGACCATCCCAACTGGAGTTAGTTGGTATCTCAATATGGTTTTAATTTGCATTTCTTTGATGATTATTGAGGCTGAGCAATTTTTCATGTATCTGTTGGTTGTTTGTATGTCTTCTTTTGAGAAGTGTTTATTCATATAATTTGCCCATTTTTTAATGTGGTTGATTGTTGTTCTTTTTTGTCCGGCATATTTGAGTTCCCTTTCTATCCTGGATTGTAGGCCTCTGTCAGATATACAGTTGACAAATATTTTTCCCGTTCTGTGGGCTATCTTCCCTTCCTCTTGGTGATTTCTTTTGCTTTGCAGAAGATTTTCAGTTTGACAAGTTCCAACTAGTCAATCTTATGTTTTATGGTGTGGGCATCTGGGGCTTTTATCAAAAATTGGTTGCCTATTCCAAATTCCATAAGGATATCTTCTGTGTTTTCTAAGATTTTTAATGTTTGAGGTTTTACATTTAAGTTTTTGATCCATTTAGAGTTGATTTTTGTGAATGGTGATTGGTAGGGGTCCTGTTTTATTCTGTGTGTGGTTTTCCCAGCACCATTTACTGAATAGGTTCTCCTCTCTGCAGTGGTTGTTGTTGGAGGCTTCAAAAAAGATGAGTTGGAGGCTGAGAAATTGAGGTTTTGCTTCCGGAATCTCCATCCTGTTCCATTGGTCTATATGCCTATTCTTGTACCGACACCGGATTGTTTTGATTATTGTAGCCTTAGAATAAAGTTTAAAGTCTGGAAGTGTGATACCTCCAGCTTTACATTTTTTGCTAAAGATTGTTTTAGTTATCATGGTTATTTATGTTTCCATGTGAATTTCTGTATTGTTTCCAGGTATGAGAAGAATGGTGTTGGTAATATAATGGGTATTGCGTTGGATCTGTGGATTGCCTTTGGTAGGATAGATCGCTTAACAATGTTGATTTTTCCAATCCATGAGCATGGAATAATTTCCATTATTTGTGTTTTCTTTTATTTCTTTTAGTGGTGTTTTTTAGTTTTCATTGTAAACGTCTTTCACTTCTTTGGTAGGGAAGATTCCAAGGTATTTCTATTTCTTTTTATCTTTTTGTGGCTATTGCGAATGGGATTGTGCTTTTTATTTGGTTCTTTGCCTGTTTGTTATTGATGTATAAGAATGTGACTGTCTTTTGCACATTTATTTTGTTCCCTGAGACTTTGCCAAAGTCCTTTATCAGTGCAAGGAGATTTTTGACAATATTTCTTGGATAGTCAAGGTGTAGGATCTCATCATCAACAAAGAGGGATAACATAACTTCTTCTTTTCCTATTTGAACACACCTGATTTTCTTTCTCTAGTTGGATTGCTCTAGCTAGGACTTCCAACACTATATTGAATAGTAGGGATGAGAGAGGGCAGCCTTGTCTTGTCCCAGTTTTCAGGGGAAATGCTTCCATTTTCTGTCCACTTAGTAATATGTTGGCTGTGTGTTAATCATAGATAGCTCTTACTATATTGAGGTATGTTCTCTCTATGCCTAGGTGTTCAAGGGTTCTTATCAAGAGGGGATGCTGGATTTTATCAGAGTTTTTTCTGTGTCAAATGATATAATCATGTAGTTATTTTTTTACATTTGTTGTTGTATTTAATTACATTTATGGTCTTGCAGATGCTGAACAAGCCCTGCATCCTGGGGTTGAAATCTTGTTGATAGTGGTGGATGATTGTTGAGATGTGTTGTTGGATCTGATTTGCAAGAATCTTGTTGAGAATTTTTGCATCTATGTTCAACAGAAAAATTGACCTGAAGTTCTCTGTCTCTGTTGGATTTTTTACCCAGTTTGGGTAACAGTGTGGTGTTAGCTGCATAAAATGATTTGGGGAGAGTTTTGTCTTTCTTGATTGCCTGGAATACTTTCAATAGGATTGGTATCAGCTCTTCCTTGTACGTTTTGTAGAATTCCACTGGAAGGTCATCTGGTCCAGGACGTTTTTTTGTAGGTAGATTTCTTATGATGGAGTCAATTTCCTAGGATGTTATTGGTCTATTTTGCATCTCAATTTCTTCTTGTTTCAACCTTGGGAGGTTGTGTGATGTCAGAAAGTCCTCCATTTCATTAAGGTTTTCAAGTTTGTTTCCATGCAGGTATGCATAGTAATCTTTGATAATCTATTGTATTTCTTCAGGGTCAGTTGTGACTTGATCTTTTGCATTTCTGATTGTGTTTATTTGGTTTTCTGTCTCTCTCTCTCTCTCTCTCTCTCTCTCTCTCTATCTATCTATCTATCTTTTTAGGTCATTCTAACTAAGGGTTCATCAATCTCATGTATCCTTTCAAAGAACCAGCTTTTTGTTTCATTGACTTTTTTTCTTTGATATTTTTGTCTTCTGTGTGCCATATTTGGGCTTTTATTTTGGGAGTCTGGAATCTTCTGCTGAAGTTAGGGCTTTCATTGTCTTGCCTTTCCAGCTCCCAGGTGATTTGTTAGGCTGCTGACATGCGATGTATTTTGTTGATGAGTGTTTATAGAGATATAAATTTCTATCTTAGTACTGATTTCATGGCATCCCAGAGGTTCTGGTAAGATGTTTCCTTGTTTTCACTTGCTTCCAGGAATTGTTAAATTTCTGTTTTGATTTCTGTGTTTACCCAGGAGTTTTCAGCATCATGTTGTTTAGTGTCCATGCCTTTGTGAATTTGGGGGAAATTTTATTGGCGGTGATATTTATTTTTGTTCCACTGCGGTCTGCGAAGGTGCATGGCAGTATTTAGATCTTATGAAATTTACTTATAATTGATTTATGGCCAAGATTGTAGTCAATTTTGGAGTATGTTTCATGTGGCAATGAATAGAATGCATATTCTGTAGGTATACATAAGTCCATTTGGTTAAGTATCAAGTTGAATTTTCAGATCTCTTTGCTGATTTTTTACCTCTATGATCTATCTAGCGTTGTTAGTGGGGTATTTAAGTCCCCAGTTATAATAGGGTTAGAGTCAATATCTTTTTTTAGTTTACTTAGTAACTACTTTATAAAAGCTGGTGCTTCTGTGTTGGGTGCATATGTGTTTAGGATGGATATTTCTTGTTGATGGACTGAACATCTTGTCATTATGTAGTGTCCTTCTGTATCTTTTTAAATTTTTGATAGCTTAAAGGTTGTTTTGTCTGATATTAAGATCATGACTCCTGCCTTCTTTTGTGATTTGTTTGCCTGAAAATTTGTTTTCTATCCTCTAACTTTGAGTCTGTGAATATCCTCTGTGGTGTGATGTGTTTCCTGGAAGCAGCATATTGTTGGGTTGTGATTATTTTTAATCCAGTTTTGCTATTCAATGTCTTTTCAGTGGTGCATATAGTCCATTTCCATTCAGGCAGATTATTGAAATATGAAAGTTTGTCCCTGTCATAAGGCTCTTATAAGGCTGTCTTGGGTTTTTTTTGGTTTTTGTTTTTTTTTAGCTTTTGTGTTAATGTATGTGTGTGTTTTCATTTTTGCAGGTGTACTGTATACTGTTGCTTCCTTGTTTTTTTGTAGTTTTGTTTTTTGTGACCTCAGGAAATATATGGTCTCTCTTTTTTCTTCTGTGCACAACTTTTTTTAAGCATCTCCTGTAGAGCTTCTCTGGAAGCAGCATATTCTCTTAGGGGTTGAATGGCTGGAAATGATTTTATTTCTCCATCGCTAATGAAACTTAGCTTGACTAGGTAGGAAATTCTTGGTTGAAATAGTTTATCTTTGAGAACATTAAATATTGGGGTCCAATCGCTTCTGGCTTACAGTGTTTCTGCAGATAAGTCTGCAGTAATTCTGATTGGTCTTCCTTGGTAGGTAGTATGATCTTTTTCCCTTGCTGCCTTTAGAATTTTTTATTTTATACCTACTTTGTGTAAGTGAATTACTATGGGCCAAGAGGTTGTTCTTCTCATAAGATATCTTACAGGAGTTCTCTGTATCTCTTGTGCGTGTATAGTCATCTCTCTGGTCAGATGAGGATTGTTTTCCTGAATGACCTCATGGGATGTTTGTTCCATTGTATTCTCCATCTCTCCTTTTGTTTTGGGCTTTCTGATGTGACGTAGATTTGACTTCTTGATAAAACTGCCCATCTCTTGGAGGACTTCTTCCTAAATTTTTTTCTATATTCTTAATAGATTGGGTTAATTCCATATTTTGGTCTTACAACTCTGAGATTGTTTCTTTTGCTTGGTGAATTCTGCTTCCCATGCTTGTCAGTTTGTTGTTTATTTCTTGCATGGCGTGCTTTATTTCTGTAATTTCTAAATACACTTTCTTGAGTTTATACATCTCCATATCAATTTCTTTCTTTGTTTGTTTGTTTTTTGAGTTGGAGTCTCACTCCATCACCCAGACTGGGGTGCAGTGGCATGCTCCCAGCCACCACAGCCTTGACCTGCCAGGCTCTGGTAATCCTTCTGCCTCAGTCTTCCAAGTAGCTGGAACTACAGGCATATGCTACCACACCCAGCTAATTTTTGATTTATTGTAGAGATGAGGTCTTGCCAAGTTGCCTGGGTGGGTCTCAGACCCACGGGCTCAGGCAATCCACTCACTTCAGCCTCCCAAAGCACTGGGATTGCAGGCTGTGCTATCGAGCCCAGCTCCCATATCAATTTCATTTAGTTTTAGCCCTTGTATTTCTTGAATTTTATTCATTCTTTCCAGTGATTCTCTATCTCTGTAAGTACTTTCTGGGTAACATTGACTCAAAGATTGCCCTTGTTTGTGCTCCAGTAGCTGTTCTTTCAGGCACTGACTCTTTGTTTGGGCTCTGAAGGCTACCAGTAATTTTGTGTTAGTTTTTCTTTATTTGTAGCACTTCTATTATCTGTCTCTTTGATTCCATTGCTAAGTGGGAAAGGGAGAAGCAATCACTCTGATATTTGCTCTACCTTCTGTTCTTTCCTGAGCTGGCCCTCTGGGTTTGTTTAATTATGAAATAGGACTGGGGATTGGGTATTGTGCTATTTCTTTGCAATTTTGAGCACTTACTACAGGATGAGGGGTCAGCTAGGCACTCACTAGCCTCCTTTTTGGTCAGATCTGCTGTATGCATCTATTGCCCAGCAGCTGACTTAGGGCAGGGTGTGGATTGACTGGGGCTCCGCATCTGCCATTACCCACCAGGGCTTGTGCACTAAGGGCAATGTTCTCTAGTTCATGGGGAGCAGCCCCAAAGCAATGAAGATATCATCCCCCTCGTCTTAAGATGCTGGTCTGTGTTCCACAGAGGCCACCCTGGAACATATCTCTGCCCAGGCTTTAGAGTGGCTGATCAATTTCTCTACAGGCTACTGTTCCTACTGCAAATGGGCTCAGGAAAGATACTCCCTCCCCAGCAATACCACAGTCTCCCAGTCTCAGGTCCTAGTGACAGGGCCTTTCAGCCTAGCCTGGTGCCAAAAGTATGGGGTGGCCTCTCCCTGCTGCTTCCTTGGAACTTTCCCTCTGGCTTCCTCACTGCACTCCCTCCATGGCCCTTGCTGCCAGTGTCCAACCTGGTACTGTTGTGGTGGGAATAGCAGTCACTCCTGCAGCTTCTTCCTGGGAAAAGTTTTGCTAATTTTAGAAAATAGCACTCTGCTTCTGTGTTCCAGGAAGTACTAGGGGTCCAAGCACTAGCTGCTCTAGTGAGAGACCTGGCCACTTGCTCCTGAGCCCTCACATAGTGAGCCATTCGTATGCTCCCTTACATACAGACACACATGCAAATACATCCATAAACACACTCACTCACACAAGGACTTGTGCAGTCCCATTGGCTGTGCTGCCATCTCTCCCCTTTTCAAAATGTATAGTTTTCAATAAAAAATTAGGAGACACACACACAAAAAGAAGGCACCTCATATACAGAAAAAAAGCAAAATATAAAAAGTTGCTTTTAGGAAGCCCAGATATTGAGATCTAGACAAATAATTTAAATCTGCTATCTTAAATATATCTTAAAAACTAAAGAAGCTGGGCTCGGTGGCTCAGCCTGTAATTCCACGCATTTTGGAGGCTGAGGTGAGTGGATTGCCTGAGCCCGCGGGTTTGAGACCGGCCTGGGCAGCGAGACCTCATCTCTACAATAAATCAAAAAATCAGTCAGGCGTGGTAACACATGCCTGTAATACCGGCTACTTGGAAGGCTGAGGTGGAAGGATCGCCAGAGCCCATCAGGTCAAGGCTGTGGTGGCCAGAAGCGGTCACTGCACTCCAGTCTGGGCGACAGAGTGAGACTCCAACTCAAAAAAAAAAAAAAAAAAAACTAAAGGAAACCACATCTAAAAAAAAACTAAAGGAAAATATTAAAATGATCCTTCACCAAATACATAATATCAATAAAGACATATAAATTATTTTTTAAAGAATGAAGTAGAAATTCTGGAGGTGAAAATTACAATGAATGAAGTTAAAAAAAATTCACTAAAGGAGTTCCACAGAAGATTTGAGCAGATAAAAGAAAGAATGAGTGAGGATGAAGGTAGGTCAATTGAGACTAGCTAGTCTAAGAAATAGAAAAAACGACTGGACTCGGTGGCTCAGCCTGTAATCCCGCACCTTTGGGAGGCTGAGGTGAGTGGATTGCCTGAGCCCACGGGTTCGAGACCCGCCTGGGCAGCGAGACCTCATCTCTACAATAAATCAAAAAATCAGCCGGGCGTGGTAGCGCATGCCTGTAATTCCGGCTACTGGGAAGGCTGAGGAGGAAGGATCGCCGGAGCCCAGCAGGTCGAGGCTGCGGTGGCCGGGAGCGGCCACTGCACTCCAGTCTGGGCGACAGAAGGAGACTCCAACTCAAAAAAAAAAAAGAGTATATAAAAAGATAATAATCAAAAACTTTCCATATATGATAAAAATAATAATCTGTACATTCAGAAAACACAGTAAACGCCAACTGAGATCAACTCAAAGAGATCCACACCCAGACACACCACAATCAAACTGTCAATACCCAAAGACAAAGTAAAATCCTCAAAAGCAGCAAGAGAAAAGTGATTCAACACATACAAGGGATTTTCAAGAAGATGAAAAATGTTCAACCTAAACTATGGAGACTAGAAGACAGTGGGATGAAATTTAATGTGCTGAAAGAGAAAAATGCTAAGAAAAAATTCTACATACAGCAAGCTATACTTCAAAATGAAGAATAATTTAATACATTTTCAGATAAACACAAACATAGAATTTACTGCTAGCAAATCTGCTCTACTAAAAGTACTAAAGAAAGTCTTTAGGTTGAAATAAAATTGCACTACACAGTGAAAAAATTCACATAAAGAAATAAAGAGTACCAGTTAAGGTAGCTATATAGTCAATATAAAAGACAGTATACATATATATTTTGTTTGTAACTCTTCTATATGATTGGAATGACAACTGTGTTGGGAAATATCTTTTTTTCCTCTGACACACAATGTATAACGATGGCATCTGTATAACAATACCAGCACAAAGGAACAGGAGATAATAGAGCTACATAGAGCAAAATTTTTGCACAGTACTAAAATTAAGTGGGTAATAAGCCAAACAGAATAGTTGCAAATTAGCATGTTAATTATAGTCCCAAGAACAACTACTTAGAAAATAACTCAAAAAATTTACACCATAATTGAAAGCAAGACCTGAAACAGATATTTGCACACCAATGTTTCATAGCAGCATTATTCACAATAGCCAAAAGGTGAAAACAATGCAAATTTTTTATTGATAGATGAATGAATGAACAAAATATGGCACTGCATATACATATAATAAAACATTATTCAGTCTTTAATAGGAATAAAGTATTGGTATATGCTCAACATGGATAAACCTTGAAAACATTATGCTGGTGAAATAAGCCACAAACAAGAAGACAAACATTGTATGATTCTACTTAGATGAAGTACACAGAACATTCAAATTCATAAAGTTATAGAATGTTGACTGCTAGGTACTTAGGAGAGGGGTAAATGAGGAGTTATTGTTAATGATTCTGAACATTACATTATAGTATACATTATACTGCCAAAATCCTGAAACCTTATGTTTCCAACCTTATGAATCATGATAGGAAACATAGCCATCTCCCATTGTACAAGGTTACTGGCTTCTCTCACAACTAGAGCATGGGCAAATATTTAAGGCACTACACATCAAGCAGTTCTGTCTCAGAGTTATGGCACAGAGAGGAAAACTTTCTGGAGATGGTGAGTGATGAAGGAAACTCAAGTTCAGGGGCAACAGTGTCAATCTTCAATATGGTCAGTGGCAGTGGCAACAAAATTCTTCTCACTTGATCATTTCTGCAGTGATATTGCAGTCATTGTTCTTGACTCTATAACCCAAACCTGGTTCTCCAGTCCTCTCTGATTCTGAAGATTACCCAATGACATTTTTACAAAATTTCTTTCTGATTTACATAGCCAATGATTTTGTTTCTGTTGTTTGTGACTAAGAACTCTAATCGACACAGTGGGGGAATGAGATCGGAAAACAGAAGATGTGCTTGAAAAGGGAAGAGGAAAGAAAAAGAAAAAAAACATCAATCAAGGGCCTACTCTATGCCAGGCAGATATTAGTATTCCTCTTTTGCACATAAGAAAACTGAGATTCAGAGAGACAACAATAAGTTGCTCAAAATCACATACCTAATGGGCCAGTATTTGAACCCAATGTGTCTGACTCCAAGACACTTTTCTCTAAACCACTGCTTTTTAACCAGTGGGTTATCTCTGAGAGCTAGGGAGTTAGTAGGCAGGATGAACCAAGTGAATGTGCACGAGACCCACTTCAGTTTCAACCGGAACAGCCAAGGATTATCTATTTCATACAGCATAGTTTGAATTATGATTTGTATGTTTAAAAAATAAAAGATACATATTTTTAAAAATCCCTTCTTGGTCATTTATACATACTGTTTTCTCAGCCTAAAGACCTCTTATCCCCATGCCCTAACTTGGTTGATACCTTCATAGGGTCTCAGCTGGGTCATCACTTCCTCAAAGATGCTCAGCCTGGGTCAGATTCTCCTGCATGCAATGATTCTCTCCAGTTTTCGTTTGTTTGTTTGTTTTGTTGTTGTGTTTTTGCTTCATGGAGATTGTGTAATTATTTAACATAATCACTTAGTTAACATCTGTCTTTTTCACTAGAATTCTATTTCTAAAAGGGCAGCAACCATGTTTGTGTGGTTTGCCATTCTGACCCCAATACATAGCACATTTTCTGACACATTATCCTGAGTAAAACACTACTAGCAGTTTCAGTCTAATTCAAAACTAGGTACTAAGCAAAGCTAGCTGTGGGTATACCACATGCTACTTTCTTCTGGCATCTCCTAAAAGGATATCTCTTGCAAAAGCACTGAAGAAAGGAGAAATAGTCTCAGGCCTGGTAACCATGAGTGGGGCTGTGTTAAGTGCTTATTACAGGAACCATTTTGAAGACTCTGTTTCGTCCTGCTCTTTTCATTCATAACCAAAGGAGACACTACAGACACGCTGAGAAACCTGTCACTTGTTCTAAGTTCAGATTGTAACTTTAAGAAATCAGAGGATTTGCCAAGAAAGTGATGAAAAGCTTCCTGCTTTCTTCTTCTCTTTCTCCTCACTCTTCGACAAGGTCTCACTATGTTTCCCAGGCTAGTCTCAACCTCCTGGACTCAAGTAATCCTCCCACCTCACTCAGCCTCTCAAAGTGCTGGGATTATAGGCATGAGTCACCATGCCTGTCCCTGATCTCTTCTTTCTTTCTTGACTTTGTTCAGAAAGAAATTCCTAAGAGGATCTGGCAGGGAGAGGGGAAGAGTAAGTACAATGCTGAGCAGATGTGGTCAGACGGGCCTGCATTGCATTTCCAACTTTGCTATTTACAAGGAAATGTTGAGCATGTCAACTCCATATTTTTGAGTTTTAATTTTCTCATGAGCAACATGGGCTTGACTATTTCTTAGCATTTTTGTGAGTAACATATAAAACAATATGTGAATTGCCTAAGAAATTTCCTGATATATACAAAGTACTCAACAAATGTGGATTGCTATTTTATTTCACAGGTAAAGCTTGTTAGACAAGTACAGTCCTTAACAGAGATGAAGACAGTTCCAATGACTCCTTCCCCTAATGGTAGTTGCTCAAACAGAGTCTGCTGCTACACCAAGGCTTCATATTACAATATCTCTGCCACATGTTCTTACTTTTCCACCAACTCCTGCTTTCTCAGTGCTCTGTCAAGCAATCACTTCCTTATGAAGGTCATCAAAAGGCCAGAATTTTGAAAGAAACAAATTGGAATGGACTTGAAGATTTTCTAAATTCATTTCTATATCAAATATAGAAATTGTCTTTTGCCTTTGCTCGAATGCCTCTGTTGATGAGCAACTCACTGTGCACTGAAGCAGTCCATCCCATTTTGGAATACCTTCAGATATTGCACAATCATTCGAAAGAAGGAGCCCAGATATAAGCAAACATTATCTATCTGCCAAAAAATGTTTTTGTGTGTGCCTTGAGTGGACTGACATGAAATGACAATGAGATTGAACAATTGAAATTGGCAATCAAGAAAAATCCAGAAAATTTGGTTAAGAAAGGATTGGAAGAGCCATACAAAAAGGAGACAGAAAGGAGGGGACAATCCCAGAATTTAAAAATAAATTAAATAAATAAATAAATAAAATAAACTTCAAATGACTGAAGACAATAGAAGTTGCCCACAAATGGTTCAGAGTCTAACTTCTGGGCTGCCTTTTCAGAGCCTGTACTGTTCCTGGTAGACCCACTAGTTTTCCAGTTCTGACCATGCTTCAATGCTCTGCCTTCTGACTCCAAGGTCCATTCCATTTCTTCCTCATCCCAGTGGCATGACTATGGCACTTCGAAAACACTAAGATGACATAGGCTGGAAGTAAAACTCAGTCATCTCCATTCTTGGAGAGTGCTTAAAGACCATCTCTCACCTAGACATGATCTGAGACTTTAGCTATGTCTACACTAGACTTTATTCGGTCTAAAACGTAAGCTTCCCAGTGTGATGGGGCAGAAAGTAGGGAGTATTAGTCTTGGTGCTCCCCAACCTGAACATTTCTCTTCTTCTAGTTATTGCAACGTCCATAGGAGCCATGATCAGGACTATCCCGGAGATAACTGGTTCTATATTTCCTTGATGACAACCACGCCAGTATTGAAGTTTGACTTTCCACACATTCTTTTGCTGTAGCAAAACCATCCCCAAAGAGGTGTTTATTGGAGCAGTCTGAACTTTTCTCTGGAAACACTGGGAGCATAAACACTCTATATGAGTCATATGTGATTTGAGAGTGCTTATGACAGAATTCTCCAGCTTAAATATCAATAAACTTTCATTAAATATTGATGACACATTTTTGCTGTTACTCTGCATGTAACTGAGCTCCTGAAAGATTATACATTATCTGTTATTGTTGCTCAAAGTTAAGGAAACAACAAAAAACTATACACATGTTCATCTAAACAGTTGAGTATCATTCAAATGTGTTGTTTTTGTGTGCTTGCATAAGGTCAGCTCTCAACTACTTCACCAAAACGAACGTGATTTAAAAGGCAATAACCAGTAAGCTATGGGCATTGCTTTCTTAAGTTTAGACCTTAAATGAACTACAGTAGAACTTTATTCCCAACTGTAGCTCTTTATCACAAATTCTAAACGTTTAATATCAGTTTTTGTAAGTGCTGAAAAAATAGAACACTGACTGGGTCATCACTTAAAAATAAACCTTTTTTCTTCTATAGGACTATTATTATAGCTGGAAGCACAACCCTGTGAATCATTTACAATTCCTCTTTCTGACTTCATACTTCTTTTTGAAAGAGTTATTGTCCCAAGTATAAGCATTTAAGTCCCAGCTCTGTTCTTAAAATGTGATATTAAGAAAGCCATTCCACTTTTCAGTAAGAACTTTGGCATTCTTTTATGAAAAAGGTCTCAAAAATGATTATGAGAAAAGCATATAAGATGAAATTTGCAAAACACCTAGCATATACCACCTGGAACATAGTATAGTAGGTACTTAATACAGTAATACTAGTTATTTTTATTACTACTCAGTTTAAAAGTATGTGATTTATTAAATAAGTCAGGACACAATACAATATAGCCACCATCTTCAAGCACTGATGGAAATTGAAAGAGTGGTCATTGTGGTTTCTACATATTTTGTTTTCTTCTTCTAAAGGATCTGTTTTTAGTTAAACAATATCCACAGGGACCCCAAAATTCCTTTGATTAAGAGTTGTTTGTTTTCTACTGATATATATTTGATGCAGTTTATTTTTAGAACTTACTCTTAAACATCATAATAGATTATTCTATTTTGTTTTGTTTCAGTTTTCAAAACAAAGGAATAAGATTCCTGCTTGTATTTTCAAGAGGCTAAACATTTAAATGCTCTTGAGAAGTGCTATGAGTCCTTTATTTTTTGGTGAATTTAGAGCCTAGTATTAAAATCAAAGAATGAATGAGGGAAACCTTTGTTTGGCAAAATTTACTATGATGTAAAAGGAAGAAAATTTGATGATCTAGAGATGGCTGGGACACCTCCCATGGACTTACATCTAACCTCTAATTCACATGCATAGAAGAGAGGGAACCAAGACAAGGACAATGATAACAGTGGTATTTAGACCACAAGGTGATCGAAGAGACAGAACTGAATTTTCACAGGTAGCCAAGAAAGAGAATTTCAGTGCTGCTGAAGAGTAGAAGATGGAAGTCTACAAAGGAACGATACTGACATAGTAGGCAGTTGTTAAGATGATCCAGTGCCATAACTACTTCCACCAATATCATTGGTGGATGCTAGAAGGAAGCAGTGGACACTAACTAGCCAAGGGCCTGGTTTTCACATATGTATAAGTACAGACAAGTCAAAGAGAACCCAAGAAAGAAGTCAGAAGACCTGGGTTCTTCCCTCAATCCTGCCACTCACAAATTGTAGGATATAGGAAAGTTCTTTGTCCTCTGTAGCTTCTGTTGCCCTCTCCATAAAATGAATTTTAATGAGACAACCTTTTGGAGATCTTCCAACTTTATCACCATTCTGTGTTTTTTCAGTCTTGGAAGATAAAAACACAGAGATGTAAAAGCAGGTTTTTTGCTATTATTATTTGTTTCCATTGTCTCTTCTCAGAGTAATGATCAGGTTCTTTTTATATAAGAACTTTTGGCAAACACTGCTCATGTAGAATTCACTAAACAATTAAATTTAGATACTTCCCACCATTACTTTGATTTTGGTGTAAACTATGGCCTTGATACACTATCATAAACCTGAATAGCTTCTGGTTCCTTAGACCTAGCTAAGTCAAGTTTAAGTCCTTGAGCTTGGAAATGTTCTAAAATTACTCACTCCTGGACAAAAAGAGGTGTTTTAAATGGCCTTTGTTTTCAAAAGATTTGTCTCAGGCAGTATTTTGTGCTGCACAACTGCAGCTCCTAAGTTTAGCCATGATTGCAATCAAAGAGGTGCTGGAGACCCTCCTACTGATTTCAGCACTTCTCTGAAGAGCTAGGCAAATGTTCAAGTGTGAAAATTCCCATAGAATCCTAATCCTTTCAGCGGTGTTCTGCTTTCAAAGCAAGCTCAAGACCACAGGGGTTGCTGGGCTTAGTGTGAACAATCAAATCCCAAATAAACAATCTCATTCCACACCCTTCATCTTTCCATCTCCCTCTGGGTTTGCTATCCACTTGGAAACTGCTCTTTCATTTGGCTTGGAAGACCCCCTTCTGAGCCAGAACCCTTTGTTTTAGTCAGAATATGCTCTGGAGTTCTCAGAGCCTGCATTAACTTTACATTTGCCATTGCCAAGGTGTTGTTTGAAGTTGCTAAGTTGCCCTTTGGTGGGTATGCTAAATGTGGATGAAAAAAAACACTATCCCTTCCTAATTCTCTCACCAGGTCAACCCAAGGCTACATACTTTATTTGGAGTGACAGAAAGGGATAAGAAGCAGCTGCAGCAGCACTCATGTAATGAAGCTCTTATCTGGCCTTGGATCTTGTTGTACAGTCCACATCCTACCATCAGAATTCTGAAGTTCTATTGTATACACAGGGGAAACCCTGTGCCCTGACATGTTTAGGAAAATCTTCTCTTCAAGTGTTATACCCACTCATACTTGTGCACTAATTTTGAATTTGCAAAAGTTGTTTCTGTATTCATTCTGTTGGTGGTAGGAATGAAGTTCTCAATGAGTACACTGCTTAAACTTTGAACAATTCTAAATAATTGGGTCATAAATACCTTAAATTGGGGAATTATTTCCTCCCTTTGTGGCATATGTTTGTAAACTTGGGTAGAGGCAAGTGGAGGGTCAGTGGAAGAGTTTATATCTCTATAGTAAAATCATTTTCCCAGGCAGCCAAACAGATAGAAAACATTCCCAGACTGTCATCATACAGTACTGTCCTTTGACATTAAAGTTTGAGGTGTATAATGTCAGAACTACAGCCTTGGGCATCTTCCCACTCCGCCCTTCCCCTTTTATATATAAAAACACTGAAGCCCAAAAGGGGAAGTAACTTTCCCAAGGTGAAATGCCAAGTCAGAGATTGAGCTGGGGCTCAAACATGTACTCCTGACTAGAACCTGCTAATATTTACCAGATGAAAAAAACAAGATTAACAGATAAAGAAAACATAGGGATATGAGCGAAGATAGAGACTGAGGCTTAGAAACTATCTAGGGCAGCAAAACTGTCCTGTCTTAAAGGACTGTTTCCATTAGGAACAGCCAAAGAAAGCTGAGCATAGAGCTCTCAGATATGTCCAATGCTATGGACAGCACAGTCATTCTGTTAATGGAAATTAATGAGAAATCTGAGAAAGGGATTTGTTTTTCTAGACACTAATGATGCCAAAAGAAATGGTTCTGCTTCTGAATTACACTGTGGAAGACACAGGTTATAATGGCAAGGAAGCTCAGAGTGACCCTGCAGATGAGATGACAATTGGTCCAAAGAGAGAACAGGGAGGGCTTAGAGAAGTATAAGTAAAGTTTGAGACTGAGTCACCAATGTGGAACAATTCTGTTTAGAGTATATACCCTGAGAGTCCACTAAGAGTGTATGAACCTTTTAGGCAGCAGCTCCTGGGCAGCCCACTGTATTACAAGAGGAGATGTTATAGTATGGTGGATAAATGGCAGGTCCAGAGTCTAACAAACTTGAATTTACATCCTGTCCATCCTTTACTTCTTGTATGACCTTGGACAAGTTGTTTACCTTCTCTGTTTCTAATTTTCCTCATGTTTAAAATGCAGGGAACCTCAAAAGATGATTGGTAAAATTCAATAAAATAACATGTATTCGAATGCCTGGAATGTAGGATGCATTCACATATGCTAGCTGTTATTAAAAACAACCAGCTGAGAGGAAAAGATCTGAAAAATTTAGACATAAAATGACTCACTAACATGTCAGCTTTTCCTAGATGAAGATATCAGAGCACTTTTGCTCTTTGAGTGGCAAACTTGATTTATATAATGAGTATTATAATAATATGCCTTAGGGTTGCTATAAGAGTTAATTGAGATATTGTGTATACAGTATCTGATCCACCAATGTAGCTATTATTGTTAAATTGTGTCAGAAATTCAACAGATGAAGAAAAAATAAGGACAAAATCTAAGAGTCTTGATCTTCCTTAACCTTTTCCTGAGATAGTGGCAGTGTTATAATACACTGTAACTACAGAAACAAGACAGGGACTTTCCTATTAGGGAATTACCCAGGTTGACGTAAGCCAGAATGCTCTAAAAGTAATTACAAATGTCCTCCCCTCCTTTGGTTTACTTAGTGTTGACCAGCGCTGCCAGAAGAATTGCTGGCTTGTCTTGGGTGCCTCCTTGACAATCCAGGGTTTCTCACACCAAAGTCACACCTAGGGTGGCCCCAACAGAACTTAGCCTGTGGTCCCATCAGTCATGCTAATGGTGATGACATGAATCACCTCTTGAGGTTTTGATTCAGAGAACCCACTTCCACTTCTAGGGGTTGTGTTTTGAGTCTTCAAACATCAATAGAACCCCTACTGTGTGTAGGACTTTGTGCCTGGCTCAGAGTAGGCACTCAAATATTTGTTGATGGATTGATTGATTAGAGGGCTGTCAAGGTTAGTAAAACATTCTCTACTTTCAAGGCATTGACATCCAGTAGAGCAGACTGATTCATATAGCTAGTTTGCACCCAGAGTAAATTGTCATAAAGGCTAAAATTTAAAAAAAAAAAACTAAAAAGAAGTAGAATTTGGAATAATTCCAACTGGACGTATCTGGGAAAGCTACAAGGAGAAAGAAGCACTTGATATGTACCTTTACAGCTAATTGAGATTTTTTACTATTGAAGGAAAGAGCCCTTCAGTTAAAAAAGAGTAACCACAAGAAAGCAATAAAGAGCAGACCTCCTTATTGTCAAATGATAGTGATTTGTGTGTGTGTATGTTCTCATGTATACATATGCATGTGTGCTATAGAGGATGGAGAAACATGATGATCATACAAATAACTTGGATCTTTGTTTTGTAGGTGAGAGGGATCTGAGAAAGATTTTGAGCAAAGGAATAATTAAATTAATGGGTTTTATGAATATTATTACTAGACGAAAACATTTAAAAATTACTAAAGCACAACTTTTTCACCATCACTGAAACTCCTAGGGTCAGAAGAAGAAATAAAAGTAATTAAATTTTGTTCAGATGAATGCAAAACTGATGCGATCAACTCTAAGAATAAATTGACAACTTCTTGGAGCTGGGCTCCCAGTGTGGTGACCGACAGCTACCCTTGTGACATCACTGTCATTCTTGTTTATTTTTTTATTTTTTTTGACACCAGCTGTCAACATTAGAATCAATACTTGCTGCAACAGAGGTCACTGCTGGCAGGTGTCCACGAAACACTAAGATTCCATTTTATTTTCACTGTGTTTGAAAGAAGGGACTGCTCTCTAGAGTCCATAATAGGAAATGCATTGTAGATGAAGAAGATAACACTAGTATGAATTTCACAAAACTCAATTTCTGCCAAGTGTTACTAGATTTCAACATTTTGACAAGGTCTCTAAGATTAAATATATTTGAGAAATGATTTACTAAGAAGAGCTACGAGGGGTGACCCCCCCAAAAATTGAATTTATTTTTAAAAACGTGTATTTACTCTTACATGTTTAAACTTCAGTCACCTTGAAATACTCTCCATTTGATTCAATATATCTATCAAGAAGCTTTTTCCATTGCTCAAAACAGTTTTTGAACTCATCAATAGTGATGCTTTTTAGTGCTTCTGCTATTTTTTGTTTCATCTCTTCCACATCGGCAAAATGTTTCCCTTTTTTCATTCCAAGAAACAAACAAAAAAGTCGCCCAGTGCGAAATGGGGTGAATAGGGAAGGTGGAGCTTTTTGGTCAAAAGCTGCTGATCACTCAGCATGGTGTGGGCAGATGTATTGTCATGGTGAAAGAAGCAGTCACCTGTTTGACACAACTTGGGATGTTTCTTTCACAAATTGTGACACAACCTTCTCAAAACTTCCAGATAAAAACGTTGGTTGACTGTTTGATCCGGAGAAACAAATTCCAATTGTATTACAGAGAACCCATCCTCCAAAAGATAATTCCAGTTTTTAGGGGGTCATCCTTCATAAACTAGTATCTTTGCTGAAGGAATTCTCAGAGCCTTCCCTGGGAGGATGTATATTTGATCCTTCAAGAAGGGGCTAGAATACACACCTATTTGATTTCAGAACCCTCTGTTTTCATTTGGTTGGGTTTTCAATAGATAAATAAACAAGAATGTATATATTTACATTGTAGAATGTGATTTTTTATATATGTATACATTGTGAAATGATTAAATCAAGCTAATTAACATATCTATCACCGCATACTTAGCATTGTTGTGGTAAGATATTTGAAATCTATTCACCTAGCAATTTTCAAGTATGCAATATCTTTATTATCTGTAGTCACTATGCTATACAATAGACATCCAGAACTTATTCCATCTAACTGAAATTTTTTGTTTCAACATCTTCCCATCTCCCTCCCTCCATTCCAATCACTGGCAACCACCATTCTACTCTTTACTTCAATGAGTTGAACTTTTTTAGATTCCACATATAAGTGAAATCATGTAGTATTTGCCTTTCTGTGACTGGCTTATTTCACTTAGCATAATGCCCTCCAGATTCATTCAGGTTGTCACATATGACAGATTTATTTTCTTCTTTAAGACTAAATAGTATTCCATTGTGTATATATATCACATTTTCTCAATTCATTTGTCTGTTTTTGGACACGTAGGTTACTTCTATAACGTGGCTATTGTGAATAATGCTGCAATGAACACAAGAGTGCAGATATCGCTTTGACACAATAATTTATTTTCTTTAGATATATAACCAGAAGTAGAATTGCTAAATTATATAGTAAGAATTATTTGGTTTTGGATCAGTACATGAGGTGAACCTATGTTGGGAAATGCTGTTGCAGAAAATAGAATTCGATTTAAAGCAGTATTTTGGACTCAAATCGTGCAGGTCACTGATGATGGTATTCTGATACAGTGCAACCTCTGTCTACCCAGCTGCTCTCTGCTTCATAATGTCCACTAATCCAAACTGCACTCATTTCAGTTCATGTTATGCAGACTCGCTTCTTCCTATTTCCAGTTCTCTTGTGTGATCTATTACAATGGTCTCTTAACATGTTCACATACCTACCTATGTTGTTTCCTCTTTCTTATTCGTCTTATGTGATTCCTAAAGCATCCATCCAGCCATGTTACTACCCTGCTCGGAGTTACAAAGGCCTTCTTGAATAAGTACTTATTTAAAACAAAAAACAAAAAAGACTCCAACCTATGGCGTTCAGTATATTTCATTAGGTCCCAACCTACCATGCCAACTTTCTTTTGTGTTCTTCCTTTCCCCAACTTGCATGATTGACATGCTAGAATCAAACTGATCCACTTCCTAATCTCCATTATTTGGATCTTATTGCCTCCATGGTTATGCTAACTCCGTGCTTTGCCCAGGGAGACCCAACTTAAATACTTCCTCCTCCATGAAATATTCCCCTAATGTGAAAGGGATCTTTTCATACTCAGTGAAAGGGATCCCGCTCTGATATGTTCTGAAGCACATGGTATTATTAAGAAAACACTTATATTAACACATCCTATTATTACTTATACGTTTATTCAGATGCCACTAACTAGCTGCGTGAACATGGATAAGTCACTTAGCCTCAGTTTTCTCATCTGAAAAGTGAGGCAATCATAACATCTACCAATAGGCTAGTTGTGAAGATTAAATTAAATCATACATATAAAGCAGCTGCTAGTTTAATCAATGCCACATACCACATAATATCTTTTTTTTTTTTTTGATTTGGAGTCTCACTCCATCACCCAGGCTGGAGGGCCGTGGCACACTCACGTCACCCCAGCGTCAACCTGCTGGGCTCAGGTGATCCTCTCTCCTCAACCTTCCAAGTATCTGGAACTGCAGGCACGTGCTACCACACCCGGCTAACTTTTTTAATGTATTGTAGAGATGAGGTCTTGCCAAATTGCCCTGGCTGGTCTCGAACCCGTGGGCTCAGGCAATCCTCTCACCTCAGCTTCCCAAAGTGCTGGGATTATAGGCATGAGCCACCACACCTGACCTCCACAGAATATCTTAAGCATCTTGAAGAAAGTAATTGAGCCTGATTCTCCTAATCATCCCAGGCACCCAGTTCAGTGCCTGGCCCTGGCAGGCATTTGTATTTATTGAGTGAATTAAACATGATTGGCCAGGTTTTTTTCTCCTCTGCCACTGCATCCTTTTGTGAAGCCAGGGTGAAGTTACAAGGCCAAGCACACAGCCCTTCTATCAATGGCTCACCACATCCCTTCACTTTTAAGCATGACTGCTTGAGAGTTCAAAAATAAGTTTGATTCCAATTTTTTAAATAACTCAGAAAAGAAAAAAACAGCTCATTAAAACACGAAGGAAGTCTCACTGTAGTACTAGATGTCAATCTTGAATTATACCAAAATTAATCAAAATGTCATCTTTTATATTCAGCTATCTGCATAGCTTTTTTCCTTTGCTGTCATTGATTTATTCTCAAAGAGAAAATACTATTCTCTTTGATAAATTGATCAAGACTGCCACCTATTCGCTATTTGGCTGAAATGCCATGCTTATGGCAGCTTACCTATACCCATTAAAATCTAGCAAATTACTTCTGAGAGGCTGCCATTCACCTCATTGGATCCAGTGAGCTTATCTGGAAATATGAATGAAGATCTGGGTCATAGATAATCTCTTCTAATACATAGAAAAAGGCAATTTCACTCTTTTAAGATACACACAGAGGTGTTTAAAATAATAAAGCCACAAGCCTAAATACTGAAAACCTCTAATTGGGTTGGCAGAAAAAATACAGGATACTGAGTAAAATTTGAATATCAGATAAATAATAAATAATAAAAACTGCTTAGTATAAATATGTTCCATGCAATATTGATACATACTTATACTAAAAAATATTCATTGTTTATCTGAAATTCAAACTTAACTTCATGCCTTGTATTTTTATTTACTAAATCTGGAAACCCTACTCTTATGCCCCCTTCCCCACCCACTCACCATTCTTAGGACACTCAGCTCTGAGTCTTGAAAACTGATCACAGTTGCAAAATTCCTGGGCTCCTTTTCTTTGTGGTCAGTGGGATGTACTGGAATGAAATATAAGAGTGGGGGAAAAAATAAGCCAGCTATTAATCCCTCCTCTTCTTAGTTCTCAGTGACTGCATTCATAGTTTGCCACAAATGCTACTTGATAGTCTCTCCTCTGTGGCCTCAAGCTGTTCCAAGTTTCAGTTAATTTCATTTCTTGTACTTGTCCTTTCAGGCTTAGGGATAGAAGGCTTTCCCACAGTTACACATTCCTGGTGTTTCCACATCCTATATTTCCTTAACCCTTACCAAAATTCTGTAACTAGTCTCTTCATTCAATGATTTTCAACTGAACTCTTTGAGTGCTTCCTTTGATTCTCATCTAATACCAGCTTCAAATGGCACGGGACAGAGATTCACAATATAAATGTACCTATCACTTTGGGTCCATTCATTATGGAAGCTGTAGTCTCAAACCAGATTATTCTTTAGTTTAAGTAAAATTTAACCTTGACTTCAGGAAAATCATATCTGAGAAAAATACTTCCACTGAGTAAAGTTAACAATGACAATAACCTCATAATCCTCAGTCGCTTAACACATCCCAGGATTAATGATGTTCAGAGGTACTGATGACAGCCAGTGCCTTAGCAGCTGCTGGTTACTGCTTATGGCATGATGATAGTAAAGTGAAATGTTTCCAGTCCTGTCTGGGCATGACAAATTCTAAAAACCTGCAAATATCTAAGACACCCTGGGCTTCATCAAGAAGAAGCCTGAAGAGCTCTCTCCTGATCCCAATAGAAGCAGAGAAGAGAACATTCCTTTGGAAGACCAAGTCCATTGAGGATCCTTGTCAAAAGTTGTCCTCACTAGTTTTCACTTCGTCATCTCAGTAGTATCTTCAGCTGCATTCAAGACATAATATTCATTCCTTCCTTTCTTTGTTCATTCAATAACTTATGTAATATGCATACATTGAGTGTATAATATGTGTCACACATTATGTTAAGTGCTGTAACACAGAGATTAACTATTACCTGGTCCTTGAATGATTCCTATTTTAGTAGACAAACAGGTATGTACACAAATACAGGGAAAGGATGTTCTATGTATGCTGACTGCTAGTCATACAGGGAATAGCAACACAAAAGAGGCGACACTTTTTAAATGAAAGTTTTAGAGGAAACATTTTTCAGAGGCAAGTTTTGAAAGTTGAGCAGAAGTTCACATGATAGGATTTCACTCTTTAGGCAGAGACAGCAGAGTGGGTAGAGTCATAGAGGCATAAAACAGCCAGGTGCATCCTGGGATCTGTAAATATCACCGTATGTATAGGGAAAGTACGCATTGGGGAGAGATGTGAGCTGAAAAGCTGGGCAGGAGGGTCCATTTGAAGGTTCCTGTATGCCATGCTAAAGAAAGGACCCAAAGTGATAGGTGCATTCATATTGTGAATCTGTGTCCTGTGCCATTTGAAGATCGTATGAACTGGGAATCAAACAGTTCAGTTGAAAATCATTGAATGAAGAGACTAGTTACAGAATTATGGTCAGGGTTAAGGGATTATAGAATGTGGAAGAACCAGGAATGTGTAACAGTGAGAAAGTCTTCCATCGCTAAGCCTGACGGGACAAGTAGAGGAAATGAAATTAGCAGAACCTCGGGACATTTCATTTCTTCTATGGTTCTTAATATGCACCAGGCACTGTTCTAAGTACTCTACATACAGTAACCTAAAAGTAACCCTGTGTGATAAATAGTAATTTTTTTTTAATTATTGACTTTAAAGAAGAGGTCTCACCAAGTTGCCCAAGCTGGTCTTGATCACCTGGGCTCAGGCAATCCTCTCGCCTCCACCTCCCAAAATGCTGGAATTCCAGGTTTGAACCACCATGCCCAGCAATCAATAGCATTTTTTATCCTCACTTTGCAGATGAGAAAACTGAAACATAGAAAGGTTAAATGACTTGTGCAAGTCCATACGCATCTTGAGTGGCACAGTTGGCATTCAAACCCAAGTATTCCATCTCCAAGATTAATATTCTTGATCATTAACTTCCTAATATGTGACAGGCATTGAGAAGACAAAGGCAGAGAAGACCAGATCTTTGCTCTCGAGGAATACAAAGTCTAAAACGAAACAGAATCAGAAACAGGTATTTATAAGGCCTTTGATTACAAATCCCTCCACTTGCTTTATACGGTCTCCCAATTTAAGACTGTCCCTGTTCCTACTGACTGATTATCAACAGTCCTCAACTTGTTTACAGTAGTTCTGATTGCATCCTCCTCTGTTTACAATTTGACGCCTGTCACTTTGAACAGGAGACTTTGCTTCTGCTCTCTGATGTGACTGGTCAGTAGATCCTCTTCACTGCTTTGGCAGTGGGTATTGCACCACTGGCTCTCCCTGCTCCACACTCTTAACATGCCCTTAGGCACCCATCCTGGTCCAAAACCACTGGCTGACCAACTGGCCTCATCTGCTGTGAGAAAGAGATTGGACATTTTTCCATGAACAACGAATCCCTCAGGAACTCTTGTTACCATAGCAACAAGAAAAAACTGGCAGCTGCCTTCTAATCTCTGACCTGGTGAACATGGCAGTGATTGAGGAAAATGCAGACCTTTGGAGCAGGTGCTGACCTCACTTGTACGAGGAGGAAAAAGCTGTTCATCCTGTGCTGGTGAGGGCTGGAACATTCTCAGCTCTGCCCCTCTACTTTTCTTGTAGAAAGAAAAATAAGGGTTACATAATCAAACAGTTTCTACTATTTTAAATAGCCTCAACTCATTAGGGATATGTGGAAGACAGGATTTAGTATGAAGAGAGAACTTTAAAAAAGAAAATTTATCCTTTATTTAGGTTAAAAAGATATTTTTAACAATCATAAAAATAGCTAACAAGCCGGGCTTGGTGGCTCAACCTGTAATCCCGCGCCTTGGGAGGCTGAGGTGAGTGGATTGCCTGAGCCCGTGGGTTCGAGACCCGCCTGGGCAACTTGGTGAGATCTCATCTCTACAATAAAACAAAAAATTAGCTGGCTGTGGTAGCACGTACCTGTAGTTCCAGCTACTCAGAAGGCTGAGGCAGAAGGATCGCCGGAGCCCAGCAGGTCGAGGCTGTGGTGGCCGGGAGCGGCCACTGCACTCCAGTCTGGGCGACAGAGTGAGACTCCAACTCAAAAAAAAAAATAACTAACAATTACTCGTCATATAAAAGATGCTGTGCTAAGCACTCTGCATTTATTATTATTTTCATTCAATTCACACAAAAATTTTGTATTTATGATTATCCTCATTTTATATATGCAGAAAGTGAAGATCAGAGATGTTAGGTAATATGTCCTAGGAAATACAGCAAACAAAGGGCAGAGCAGGTTTCCAAACTTTAATCCATCTGACTGTAAAGCCCATGTTTTTAATTTTTCTTCTGTATTGTACAACCTCAAAGTTCCTACTGGTAAAATTACACAGGGATTTTGGTCAACTTGGGAGTTTTTTGATGGTACTGTCTGGGAAAACATAGCTGATAGAGGCATCTGGTAGCTCTCCCTAGAAGAGGGGAAGATCATGGACTACACCACATGTTTGATATGATGGATACTGTGTAACACCACATAAAACAGTCCACTTAGAACATACAGCCCCAGTACAGCCGATTCTGGGAAATGCCACAGCCAACCAGCACTAGAAGACTAGGATACCTTAATCCTTGGTCCAGGCTGGGTCCACTTCTCAAACAATCATTACATAAGTTGGTTTCCAGTCATACTGAGAATGGCTGAACCTACTAGTGGATTCTTGGGGAACTGACAAACTTGAGGGCCCAGGTCAGTTCAGTCCTCACCATGGGTAAGCAGGATAGACACTTGTGCCTGAGAGTAGGGAAGGATGCCAATCTCAAGCCATCCCTGCCCAGCTCAGCTTAAAGGATCCCTTGGAATGAATAATGTCACCATTCACATTTCTGTCATTCTTCGACCTTACAGTCAGGAAACCCACAATGCTCCACTCTACTGTGCGTGGGCAGGTAAAGGACAGCTGACCATTTAGCATCCACACCTCATTTCTATGCTTCGGGAATCTGCCACTGTTAACCTTGACAGAAAGTAGGGCTCTAGATCCCACAAAGGAATCTGAAAAGATCAGATAATCACCCTTCCTGCCCATGTAGCACAAAACAATGAATTTATTATCTTACCATTGTAGAGACTGAAAGTTCAAAATATGTCTCACTGGGACAAAACCAAGTTGGTATCAGGGCTGTGCTCCTCCTGGAAGCTCTATGAGAGAGTTCACATTTGTGCCTTTTCCAGTTTCTATAGGCTGTTCACATTCCTTGGCTCGTGGTCCTCTTCCTCAATCTTCAAAGCCAGAAGCATAGCATTTTCCAATCTCTCTCTCTCACTCTGACCATCTTACTTACCTGTGACTTTTACTTGACTAATCAAATGTTCTCAATTTCTGAAGGAAATGGCACAAAGAAACAAAGACGTTTTAAAAACTACCCTAGTGGTGGGAGTAGTAGCTATTGTGTCCAGCAGGAGCAAGAGCATCACCCTAATCAACTGGCTGCTGGAGAGTGACCTTGGATGGTCAAGATAGATGGAGACTTCTGACTGAGCAATCCAATCAGTCACATTTCATTTCCAAGCAGCTCGGCTTGAAGAACCTCTCAGCATTTGCAGCCAACTGTTACCCACAATTTACATTCCCTATCACCATTAGCCTTACCTGACCAGAAACCCACAATTCCCCTTTTATCCCTTTGGTAGCAGGGGAAATGACTGACTGCCCACCATCTATATTCTATTTCTATGTTCGCTGGGACTCTGAACCCTGAGTTTCACTTGGCTCTTGTCCTGACCTGGTTTGCTAGCATCGCCACTGTTTCCTAACATCATTCCCATAAATCCTTTCTTCTCCAACCCAGTCATAGTTGTTTTTTTTTCTTTCTGTTGTTTGCCATCAACAATCCTGATGAAATGATTTCAGAACTTAGCTTTGTCTCTGATGATGCCTATTTGATACTCTCTCCCAAATTCCTTGCCTTTATGTCATAATCTCTGGGAACTGTATTACTTTCACATTACTACTGTAACAAATTACTACAAACCTTGTGGCATAAACCAACAAATTCATTATCTTACAGTTGTGGAGACTGAAAGTTCAAAATGTGTCTCACTGGGATAAAATCAAGGTGTTATCAGGACTGTTCCCTAGAAGTTCTAAGGGAGAGTTAATTTTTGTGCCTCTTCCAGTTTCTAGTGGCTGCTCACATTACTTGGCTCATGGTCCTCTTTCTCCATCTTTGAAGCTATGGCATTTTCCAATTTCTCTCTCAACCTGACCCTCTTATTTCCCTCTTACGACGACTTCTGTGATTACATTGGACCAACTCAGACAATCCAGGATGATCTCTTCATTCTGAAATTTTTAACTTAATCACATCTGCAAAGTTCCTTTCACCATGTAAGTGTCATATATTCACAGGTGCTCAGGATTAGGACATGGAGATCTTTAGGAGATCATTATTCTGCCAACCAAAGGGATCATTCTTTGCTCCAGCTCATTCTCTGTCTACAATAACCACCTAGAAGAACCTCAATGCTTACAACACTGGATCCCCTAAAGGTGCCTATAATTTGACCTGGCTAGGAAAAGACAGTGAGTGAAAGCTTATTTTCAACAACTATTAAGGTTAATCAGAATAACGCATGATGCCGGTGGCATAGCTAATGCTATTTAATGTATTACAATCCATTGTTTTTACCTTCTGGGCACATAGCTAAACTACATTTCCCTGTCTCTCCTGAAGTTAGATGGCGTGTCTGAGTTCTGACCAATGATCTGTGGGCCAAAGGAATGAATGCCACTTTCAAGCCTGTGCTTAAAACTTTCAGAACAATCCTTCATTCTCTCTGTCTTTCTTCTTCCTTCTCATCTTCCTCCTCCTCCTTCTCCTCCTCCTTCTCTTCCTCTTCTTGTTTCCCTCCCCTATCCCTTTTGTTGTTTCTCCCCTATTGGCTTGGGCAGAGGCCCCAGTGGAGGATTCTAAGACTCTAGAAACGTGATTGTGCCAGTACATGGAAGTAGCATAGATCATTAAATAACAGTGATACAGAGGCTCCTTCAACCATTTACCACACCTGCATTGGACTATAACATGAGCAAGAAATAATTACTTGTGTTAATATGCCATTATTTTTTTCGTTGCTTATCATAGCAACTAGTCTACCCTGACTAATACTACATCTTAATCTAATATCTCTGACATATTTCAAAGGTAAAACAAGAGTATCATTCTGAAACTCCTGGACTAGTTGTTAAAATGTATCTAAATGATATTTAAACAAAATTCTTCAATTATGCTCTTCCTCAATTCCTGATATGCTCACTACCAACTGTAGTCCAATCTGAGAAATGCATCTTTGAAAGATCAAAGGTAGAGTTCCTAGACCCCACAATGGGATTCAATAGATGTTTGTTGAATAAATGAATTAAAGCAACAACTAACCTACTTAATTCTGTTCTTCAACTAATACCTACAACTCAAGACAGGAAACAACAATGAAAAGGATACTATATTCCCCTCAATGTCATTGCTACTTCTTATGCATAATCTAGTCTGGTGGGGAGGTTATTGACAAAAATGGAAGCAATAATTCTCACTTCTCTAAAATGTTTGCAAATATATTTTAGCCTTTCACCAGGGAAGGATAGCAACATTCTACCTATCAGAGGTTAAAGGTAGAGCAGAGAAGTCTCCTTTAAGTCTGTGTCTTTAAATCAACTTGACACCTCTAGAATCCACCAACTTAGGAGTCCTTAAAGCAAGTTGTGTATCACTAGACCTTTCTTTACCTATTCCAGAGTGTTCCCTACTTCTGATTACCCTCCCTTTTATTTGCTTCCATTGGTATTTTGGATAGCTGGTTTGTTTAGCTCCTGATTTTAATTTTCCTCTCTAGGACACAGTCTTGAATTTTCCCTACTGGTTCTCTTTCTTGGAACTGTATCAGGTAATGTAGTCATCTGTATAATTCAGGGTTTTTATGGGTATATGTATCAGAAACCCATTTATACCAGCTTTAGGAAAATAAAGTGGAACTTCTTCAAGTAGATACAGTGGCTGAGATTCAGGGTTTGGCCTCTCTCTTTTGCCCACTTCATTTTTTTGTTCTGCTTCCCTCTGCATAGACTCTACTTTTCAAACAAGCTTTCTACACATGGTATATAAGATGGCTGCCCTTACGTTTACCCAGCTTAGCAACCTCAAATAAAAAGGAAGTCTTCTCTGCTAACTCCATCAGAAAAGTTTTGGGAAAATTATGATTGGCTGTGCCTGGTAATGAAATCATCCCTGAACAAATCCCTGTGTCTGAGGTACTCTGTCCAGACCTAGGCTACATTCATTGCCAATAGCTTGAGGTGGCAGACAGCTGGCTGAGACTGTGATTAATAGCATTTCCCAAACCATATGTAGTAGAGGAAGAGTTATTTAAAGGAACAAAGACTTTCTATTAGGAAAAAAGTGACAAGAATAAAAAGATCTCTCCAACAAAACATAAGCTGCCACTGTCTACTATAATATGTAATACAGTTGTATATCAATTTAGATAGTTGGTGTAATCAACTCACAAATATACTAACATAAAAAAAGAATCAATTAACTTACCTTAATTGGCACTTAAGTGTGTGGTCAAGAACAAGACAACACAGAAAGGATATTTGATTACTAAAGGAATCTTAGTCACACCAGCCAAAAAAGACTTGAGAAGCTCCAAATGTCCTGGATTGCCCTTCTCCATTCACTGCAGCCCTCTAGGCAAATTAGCAGAAGAGAAGACATGAGGTATCTAGAAAGATAGTAGTTTAATTCTAGCTGGTACTTTTCTGATGAAATTCATAAGGAAGCCTACATTTGGCGGGGGTGGGTCAGTCAATGAACTTAACATTAGGATTTTATGGGTGGGAAAGTTCTTGTTAATAACAAAATCCGAGAACTGGGTAGTCGTCGCTGAGGCATCCTGCTGTCCCATACCCCCAAGTGTCTTCACTCCAACCTTTGTTGCCCTGTGACCCGCAGGTCGTGGGAGTCCCTGGGTGGATGCCGGGACACCTGGAAACCAGGAGATGGTGTGACTTTTCCAGATAATCTCATCTAAGAAGAAATCCCAGAGAAATAGGAGGAAAAGGAAAAAAATGGTTGGTTCTCAAGGGCTATTGACATTCAAGGATGTGGCCATAGAATTCTCTCCAGAGGAGTGGGAATGCCTGGAACCACCTCAGGAGATATTGTACAGGAACGCGATGTTAGAGAACCACAAAAACCTGGTTTTACCAGGCCTTGCTATCTCTAAGCCAGACCTGATCATGTATCTGGAGCAAAAGAAAGAGCCCTGGGATTGAAGAGACACAGCATGTTAGCCAAACCTCCAGCTATGAATTCTCATACCGATGAAGACCTTTAGCCAGAGGAGAGCACAGAAGAGCCACTCACAAAGATAACATATGGAAGATATGGCTTTAAGAATTTACACCTAGGGATAGATTGGAAAAGTGTAAATGAGGGTGAAGGGCAAAGAGGATATTAATTTGTACATGATCATTATAACTGTAACATATATGCGACGGTCTTTTTTCAGCACTGTGAAGAATGTGGCAAAGCCTTCTTCTTTCATTCAGAACTTACTAAATATTGGAAGATCCATAATGGAGAGAAATCTTACAAATGTGAAGAATGTCACAAAACCTTTAACTTGTACTCAGGCTTATTCAACATCAGAGAATCCATGCTGGAGAGAAACCCTACACATAGATAAAATGTGACAAAGCCTTTAAATTTCATTCAGTTCCTGCTCGACATAAAAAATCCGTACTGGAGAGAAACGCTACGTATGTCAAGAATGTGGCAAAATCTATTGCTCTCATTCAGGACTTTATGGACATAGGAGGATCCATATTGAAGAGAAACCCTACAAATGTGAAGAATGTGGTAAAACCTTTGCATATTACTCAAACATCACTGACATCAAAGAATCCATACTGGAGAGAAACCCTACAAATGTGAAGAATGTGATAAAGCCTTTTGCTCTCATTCACAAGTTGCTACACATAGGATGATCCATACTGGAGAGAAACCTTACAAATGTAAGGAATGTGGCAAAGACTTTCATTGTTATTTATCATTTGCTGGACATAGGAGGATCCATACAAGAGAGAAACCATACAAATGTGAATGATGTGACAAAGCCTTTTGCTTTCATTCAGGATTTTGCTAGACGTACATGGATCTATATTGGAGAGAAATCCTACAAATGTGAAGAATTTGAGGAAAGTCTTCAATCAGTACTTATATCCTTTTTCACAACAGGGAATCCACAACTGGAGAGAAGCCTTTCAAATATAAAGAACATGGGAAACCTTTCACTGTTGCTCCAACTCTTCTCAACATGAGGGAATTCATACACTATAAATTCCCTATAACTGAAATGACTATGGAAGCACATTTATCAAAATATAAGTCATAAAGAACCTATGGAGAAAAGCTTTACAGATGTAAAAAATAGTACATCGCTTTTACTTATATCATAGATTTTTAGATTGTAGAAATGTAAACATTGTCTAAATTATTTTACTGTATCTAAAACTTTGAAATTAGAAAATTTGCCTTGGAGGAAAGCTCTACAAATTTATCAAATATGTACAGATCTTTGTTCAAAATATGTGCCTTAGATAAGATCATGGTGTTCGTGCTGAAATATTTAAAGACACAATATATGTGAAAACGTATTTAATCAACAGTCACATTTAAATAAACATCATAGGATTTACGCTATAAAAAATTTAAAAATAACAAAATCCACATAGTGACAATAGGAGTAGCTAAAGTGAAACAGAAATAAGGATCAATGGCTATAGGCGACCAGGATGATGATAGAGCTTAGGACAACAAGAAAATTGGGAAATTTGAATAAATATGGTGATTATGCCAGGAAGTTGGTAGAAAACAAACACAAAGTAAAGAATATTAAAGCCAGATGGAATGTGCCTGAAAAGAGGAAGTATTTTTGTATAACAGTGAATGAATATTACTTGGGAGTGAGTCAGTAATGTGAAGATTTCACCCTGTTTTAGCTAGCTAGGGATGCAGTAGCAAAGTACCACAAACTGGGTTGCCTAAATAACAGAAATTATTGTCACAGTTCTGGAGTCTAGATGTCCAAGGTAAGGGGTTGGCAGAATTGTTTTTTTTTTTTTTCTGAGAGCTGTGGGAAAATAATCTGTTCCAGACTTCTTTCATTGGCTTGCATATGTCTGTCTTTTAACTGTCTCTTCACATTGTCTTCTTTCTATGTGTGTCTGTCTCTATGTCCAAATTTCCCCTTTTTTATAAGGTCACCAGTAATATTGGGTTAGGGCTCACTTTTTTGACCTCGTATTGACTTGATTATTTATGTAAAGGCTCTGTCTTCAAATAAGATCACATTCTAAGGAACTGGAGACTAGAATTCCAGCATATTTTTGAGTGGAAGGCGAACACAGTTCAATCCATAACGTATGCTTTTACCTCTTCTTCATATTACTCTTTAACCTTCCTTTAGCAGTGAAGCAGTGGTCCTCGACCTAGGCCTGCACATCAGAATCACCCTGGAAACTTTTTAAAAATCTAGATGCCCAGGTCACACTCCAAATCATTTAAAGCATACTCTGAGGGTGCACCCAGACAGCAATATTTATTAAATCTTTCTGGATGCTTGCAACATATGCAGTTGAGAAAGACTGATCCTTAGAATATTGAGCGATATCCCCAGAAAGACACAGCTGAATTTTGGGGGGTATTCCAGGCAGTGCAAATTTATTCAGCTCACTTCCAGGCAACACTGGACTACAATATGAATGTTTTTTAGTATTTTTTATGAATATATAACAATTATATATGTTATGGAATACATGTAGTATTTTGATACATGCATGCAATGCATACTGAACAAATCAGATTAATTGAGAGATCCACCATATCAAACAGTTAAAATTTCTTTGTGTTGAGAACATTCCAAGTCTTCTAGCTATTTTGAAATATACAATAAATTATTGATAACTATAGTCATTCTGCTGTCATGTTATGCATATTTATTTTCTAAAAGCAATCATACAAGGCTGGGCTCGGTGACTCAGCCTGTGATCCAGCACTTTGGGAAGCCGAGGCGAGTGGATTACCTGAGCGTGGGCGTTCGAGACCAACCTGGGCAACTTGCAGAGACCTCATCTCTACAATAAAATCAAAAATTAGCCAGGCGTGGTAGTGCGCACCTGCAGTTCCGACTACTTAGAAGATTGGGGCGGAAGGATCGCCAGAGTCCAGCAGGTCGAGGCTGCGGTGGCCGCGAGCGTGCCACTGCACTCCAGTCTGGGAGACAGAGTGAGATTCCAACTCAAAAAAAAGAAATTTCATACAGGTCATAGAGGAAAATTGAGTTCTGTCTAAGAAGGAATGAAACAATTATCTACATGTAAGCTTAGAGTAATTGTTGTTCTATAAGATTTCCATGACTTTGAATGGAGTTCCTGATAGTAACATTATAAAGTGAATAAGGAGAAACATGACTCTCAGTTCTCAATTTTAAAATATGTGTGATATTCTCACCTTCACACATTAAAAACATCCTAATGCCTAGGCATTAACTGTAACTGTATTGCAATGAGACACTTCCATTACAGATTCAATGCAATTCCTATCAAAATTCCAATGACATTCTCCACAGAAATAGAAAAGCGATCCAAAAAATTATACCTTTAAAAATTATTTTAGATTTGGTGGGTGCACATGCATATTCATTGCATGAACATATTGTGTCATGGTATGTCTCAGGTAGCCCATTCTGTGGGTAGTGAACATTGTGCCCCATAGGTAGATTTTGAACCCTAGATCTCCTCCCCTCCTCCCCCTTATTAGTGTCCCCAGTGTCTATTATTTTCATCCTTGTGACCATTTAGCTTCCACATATGAATGAGAACATGTGGTGTTTGGCTTTCTGTTTCTGAGTCAGTTCACTTAGGATGATGATTTCCAACTCCATCCATACTGCTGCAAAGGACATGGTTTCATTCTTTTTTATGGCTGTGTAGTATCTCATGAGGTATATATACCACATTTTAATTATCCACTGATCAGATGATGGACATTTAGGTTGATTCCACATCTTTACAATTGTGAATTGTGCTGCGATGAATGTGCGAGTGCAGGTGTTTTTGTTATATAATGACCTCTGTACCTTAGGGTAGATACTTAGTAGTGGGAATACTGGATCAATGGCAGATCTACTTTTAGTTCTTTGAGTAATCTCCATACTGTTTTCCACAGAGGTTGTACTAATTTACACTCCCTCCAACAGTGTATAAGTGTTCCCTTTTATCCACATCCACACCAGCATATATTGTTTTTAAATTTTTTAATACTGACCATTCTAACTGGTGTAAGGCAGTATTTCATTGTGGTTTTAATTTGGATTTCCTTGATTATGAGTGACATTGAGCATTTGTTCATATGTTTGTTGGCCACTTGTATATCTTCTTTTGAGAAATGTCTATTCATTCATTTGCTTACTTTTTAATGGGGTCATTTGCTTTTTTCTTGCTGATTTGTTTGAGATCTTTGTAGATTCTGGATATTAGTCCTTTGTCAGATGCTTAGTTTGTGAATATCTTCTCCCATTCTGTAGGTTGCCTGTTTACTCTGTAGATTATTTCTTTTGCTGTGCAGATGCTTTTTAGTTTAATTAAGTCCCACTTATTTGTTTTTGTTTTGCTGCATTTGCTTTGGGGGTTTTAGCCATAAATTCTTTGCCTATGCCAATGTCCATAAGAGTTTTTCCTAGGTTTTTTTCTAGAATTTTTATGGGTCAGGTCTGACATTTAAGTCTTTAATCCATCTTGAGCTAATTTTTGTATATGGAGAGAGGTAGAGATCATATTTTATTTTTCTCCATGTAGCTATCCAATTTCTCAGCAACATTTTTTGAACAGGGTGTCATTTCTCCGGTGCATATTTTTGTCTGCTTTGTCAAAGATCAGTTGGTTGTAGGTATTTGGGTTCATTTCTGTAGCCTCCATTCTATTCTATTGGTTCATGTGACTGAGTTCTTTGTTGGTTCCATAAAAATTTTAGAATTTTTTTTCTAATTCTGTGAAAAATTATACTGTTAGTTTGATAGGGATTGTATTGAATCTATAGATTACTTTGGGTAATATGGTCACTTTAACAATGTTGATTCTTCCAATTCACGAGTATGGAATGCTTTGCCATCTGTTTGTGTCCTCTGCAATTTCTTTCATCAGAGTTTTGTAGTTGTCCTTGTAGAGAACATTCACCCTGTTGGTTAAATAAATTCTTAGGTATTTTCACTTTTTGGCTGCTACTGTAAACGAAATTGAGTTCTTAATTTAATTCTCAGTTTGGTCACTATTGGTTTATAGCAGTGCTACTGATTTATGTGTTGATTTTGTGTCCTGAAACTTTTCCAAATTCATGTATCTTGTTCAAGAACCTTTTGGAGGAGTTATTATGGTTCTCTAGGTATAAGATCATATTATTGGCATACAGAGATAGTTTGATTTCTTCATTTCCAATTGGAATTCCCTTTATTGCATTTTCTTGTCTGATTGCTCTGGCTAGTACTTCCAGTACTATGTTGAATAGTAGTGGTGAAAGTGGGCATCCTTGCCTTATTCCAGTTCTGAGGGGGAATGTATTAAACTTTTCTCCTAAGGATGACATTGGCTGTGGGTTTGTTGTATGTGGTTTTTATTATTTTGAGAAATGTTCCCTCTATGCCTATTTTGCTGAGGATTTTTATCACGAAGTGATGCTGGATTTTATCAAATGCTTGTTCTGTGTTTATTGAAATGATCACATAATTTTTGTTTTTAATTCTTCTTATGATAGCATTTACTGACTTGAGTATGTTAAGCCGCCCTTGCATCCCTGGGATAAAAACCACTTAGTCATGGAGTATTATTATTTTTTTATGTGTCATTGAATTCAGTTTGCTAATATTTTGTTGAAGATTTCTGCATCTATTCTTGTAAAGGATATTGTTTATAGTTTTCTTTTTTTGTTGTGTCTTTTTCTGTCCTTGGTATCAGAGTAATACTGGCTTCATAGAATGAGTTAGGGAAGATTTCCTCTTAAATCTTGTGGGATAGCTTCAGTAAAATTGGTATCAGTTCTTCTTTAAAGGTCTGGTAGAATTCAGCTGTGCGTACAAGTCTTGGACTTTTTTTTCTTGGGAGGCTTCTAATTACTGTTTCAATCTCACTACTCATTATTTGTATGTTCAGAATTTCTATTTCTTTCTGATTCAAGGTTGGAGGTTGTATGTTTCCAAGAATTTATCCATTTCCTCTAGATTTTCCAGCTTGTTTGCATAAATGTGTTCATAATAGTCCTGGATTATCTTTGCTACTATAAGAGCTCTTGCCTTACAGGAGTTTTGCCAACTACCAAGTACGTGCATTCTAATTATACACTTGAGACTAGAAAAATGATCATTGAATGGATTAATGGTCCTTCTGTACTCACTGTGATTCAGACCTAAGCCAGGAATCCATTTATTATATATGGCCTCTCTAATTCATTCCCTCTCTAATAATGAAGCTAAGATTATTGATCACTAGATATCAGTATTAGCTTGAACAATGTATCCAATCACCTTAAAAATGTTTCGGCGTTCATCTTTCTTTAGTGCACAGTTTCCCAAATAAGTGGCTATAGGTACCTTTGGGGAAGGACTGAAGGAACCACTACAATATGCATTACCATAGTATTCCAGGGTCTTTTCTCCTGTAGAGCCAGCTTCTCTTTCAGAGAGATCCTGGGTCAGAAACCAGGTCCACATTGGAAACCAGGCAAATGATTGTACCCTTTTATTAGAGCAACTTACTTCAATTTTCTGTCATTTAATTGTATAAATTGAGCAATACATGACTGCATCTATCTTGCACTAAGGATACATTATTTTATAAACTATATCTATGACTCTCTAATGGCCAGAGTCCACGACTGCAACTCTGATCTTAATACTTATTATGGTAACTGCATCTGCATGGCTTCTGATAGTTAAGTGTTACTATCGGGCCTCGATTACTTCAGAATCCTATTATCTCTATTGCTATCAGGCAACCCAATTCTGTGGCAACCTGACCTACCATCAGTCCTGGCTTACAGAGGAGAGCAACCACTGTACTTCTCATTAATGCTATGAGCCTCTTTTTTATTTCTTTGGTAAATGGAATATCCTTCAGGTCTACTTGTGGAACACAGTTTTCTATCCTTATGTAAATATGTCTACTTTGGGATGTCTACATCTCTATTCTCTTGAATTCTTTCTTTCATTGTTGACCAAGGCAGTCCCGACATTTCTACTTCACTTAGTTTGGCCCATCACTTTCTCCAGGTTTCAAAGAGTTATCCTAGTAACATGTTTACCCTGTGACCCAGGGTTCTTGCTAAGTTGTTAAATTCTATATCCTGGAAGAGTAGTTTCTAATCATTAAACTCATCCTTATTCAATTTTATTCCCTCCCCTATTGCCAATCCAGAATCTAGATCCCTCAGAATTTAGTCCAATAAATACTTCACTAGTACATGTCGCCAGTAGGTGTTAACTAGGTCCTGTAACTCCTTTGTGGCATATTCCCCTTCTCCTTTTAGCAAGGCGGGAATAGGACCTAATAACATGTTTTAATACCCTTAAAAAATAAACGTTTTGAGCCTGTAAAAAGCACATATGAACTATGTTGTGAATGACCCTAGTTTAGATTATCCTAGTAGCCATAAGGTGAAAGAGGCAGATCTCTAAAGAGATAGATCTCTAGAGTGAAGAACTCTAAGTAGGGGCTGATATTTTCTTGATAAGAAAACTACATTTTCTTCAATTAAGGGGGAAGTATTATTTTTTTAACAAGGTAGAATGAGCTCTCTACAGGCTCAGAAGATTTAGTAAATGTCAAAATTCAAGTTTTTGGAGTGCATCAACCCAGATGTTCCTATTGCTAAGAATGTGGTGTGACCTGGGATAAGTCTTCTACTGAGAAAAATTCCTAGAGAATACTGGCAGCTATGAGATGGCAGAGAAGAACACTCCCAGCTTCAGAACAAATAAGTTCTTCAGTCTTGAAGGGGGATCTCAGTGACAGCAGGAGAACATTCTTTATCTCTGCATTTTTATCAACTTTTCCAGGTGATTCTGATGCATACTAAAGTTTGAAAACAATTGCCCCAGAATATCAGATATATATTTGACTTCCTTTATTCTTAAAACATTTTTATAAAAGTTAGAAAAGATTAAAGACAAGATGGGTTTTTAAGCATAAAAATGTTTCTGATTTTCAATAACATTCAAATAGCAAAAGTCACGTTTTAAGAATTTCAACATTGTTTCTAATATTGTTACTTGAATTCCACATAGAATTCAAGTAACAAATATAGAATGGATTGGGTTTTTTTTCCTCAAAGACCCGATTCTCTAATCTGTTACAAAATCTGAATATTACCTGGAAATGTCCTTTCAATAACATATATAGCAGTCTAGGGAAAGTCTTTGCTTTCCATATTTCAGTCTAGTAGGTTTTCTTTTGTAATCACATAGTTATATTTTGTTCACCCACTAGTGGACACTGTTGAGCTTCTGAATTTAAAGCTGTTTTGACGGGATAGTGAAAAGGCAAAAGACGCAAATTGAAGAAATAAAATCAAAATCAAGACAACAACAATCTTTCTACGATCCCATGTATTCACCATATAACAGGCTAATGATTGTTTATTGTATTTAGAATAGAAAAGTTAGAAACAGCTAAACTTACATTTTACAACAAGAATATTTATTTACAGCAGGAAAGCACTGCTTAGTGGCTAATGGTATAACTAAATTACAAAACAGTATTCTATTGTTTAGGGAAGTGACCTGCTTTCTTTTCATGAAAAGTTATTTTTCATTTATCCTGTTCCCTTTTCTTTAAACTCTTTTCTTTAATTTGAGGATGTTGTCAACCTTTTCATCAACATTCAAACAAATTTCTGAAAAGTAGAAAATAACAAGTTATCACTAAAAGGTGAGCTTATGTTGAGAACTGGGGGTATAAGACAATAAATAAATTATAAGTAATTCATTTTATTTTAATAAATAAAATTCTGAACTCATCATATAGATTGCAAGAATTTCTGTAAAGGAGTCCAAAATTGTGCAATTATCTGAGTTATTGTGATAGTGTGTTAGCAACTACTTCATCATGTTGGAGGTACTGTTTTTAAATAGAAGGACTATGAGCTTTGAAACAAAACCTAGGGATGAACCCTATTCCTACTGCTTACTTGCTGCCTGAACTTGGGTAAGCTCCAAAACCTTTCTGATCCTTCATTTCCTCATCTGTAGGAGTAAAAATAATACCTTCCTTGTATGTTTATTAAGAGAAATAAGTGAGATAGTATAGGTGAAAAGTCTAGTAAAATGCTTGGTACAAAAAGACTGTCAGTAAAATATTCATTTTATTTCCATTCTCTAAAAGAAGCCACACTCAGAGGGTTCTGCTTTTAAGATAGGACCAAAATCCTAGAACAAGCATGAGCAGCAGAAACTAGTGGTTGAATAGTATCACTTCCTCTTTCTAGTACATAAGTTCCATGAGGAAGACTCTGACTGTGGTTTTTGTTCATCATTACATATCCAGCCCCTAACAAAATACATGGTATAGATTAGGGGAAGAATAATTCCACAGGTTCTTAGTTGAAATGGACCCCTGTAACAAGAAAAAAAATAGAAGTTTATTAACATGTATATTTCATATATACATAGGAGACACCCAGGGACTAAGTAGATCTTGAAGAGGTGGTTTTTAATGCCAGCATATATAGCATCTTCAACAAAGAACAGTACATTTTAGAGAAGTGACAAGACAAAGGAAAAAGACTGAGCCCTCAGAGCAGTAATTTCAGGAAGGCAAATAAATAACAGAAAAAAAGCTTGTTAGTAAAACTTGCTAATATAGATTCTTCTGGCATCATCTCCAGGTCAATAAGCATTAAAACTTGTCTCCATTGGTTAACCTTTGTTCTCTCTGGTAAAATACAGAGTTGGGAGTTGGGGGGTAGGATGCCTTTTGTCTTTGTAAATCTATGTCCTACTTTTAGGTTAATAAACGATGGGCAGTGAACTTTCCTGTATCAGTTTCTTCCTGTCTTCAGTGCAACAATCCTTCATATTTTGGGTGGCATATTCTGGTCTTTCCCAGGGCTCAATCCATATTTGCTGAATGAATGAATGTGCCAATAAAGTCCAGAAAACATAATTCGTTCCTGTGACATGGCAATCATACTATTATAACAGTTAAAAAGTGACAATGATAAAGTGGTCTGGGATATTGTGACAATTCTAACAGCCATGCAGAGAAACTTGTTAGCTATATTCAACAATGTACTCAATAAGTTCTTCAGATTTCCAGTCCAACCAGATTCTGCTAAGAGAATCAAGGGCTAAGTAGGCCTAGAATCCAACAGGATTTGCTTCCTATCTACAGACTCTGCCATGTCTGAATACTATCTGTCAACCATCATGCAGAGGGTTGCCCCTCCAGCTAACCCATTCTACACTCTAGAAATGTAAGCTTGTCCAACATTTTAGCATTGGGTTCCTGAACTTCATCTTCTCAAAAAAAATTAGTCAATATGTCAAAACATCTTAGTATCATGTTCCTGGACTCCATCATCTCAACAAAAATTAGTCAGTGGGCCAAAGTGTTATTTGTACAGAGTGTAATTCTATCCAAGTACAGTGAAGTCACAGTAACCTTGGAGCATTTTTTTCAGAAAAAGAACTCACCATATTCATCAGTTTCATCTCCAGTTGTTTCAAACTGTAGTCAAACTCTTTCAGTGTTGGTGATGGAATCTGTCTGGTCTTCCTACATTTTTAATTGATGTGTAATAGATATATATAGTTTCTTATCTTTCTGCATTATGAATCTATCTATCTGGTAATTGAGAAGCTCTTAATTTACCATGTTATTTCACCTGGTATATGTTTTATTAGTGTTCTCTTCTCTGCCTTGGACTTGTCAAGTATACACAGAAAGCCATATCACAGAAATTCAGAAGAGTGAGCAGTATCATTTGTCCAAAGAAAATTAGATGAAAAAAAATCAGACAAATCTAATTTACATTCTTAGTCCTCCACTCCCTAGAAGGGTCAATGTAGTAGACCTCAGTTTTTTGAGGATACCTCCTCTCCTATCTACTTTTTATTGCTTATAAAAGACCACCAAACAAACGATATAGTATACACTTTATCCAGAAGGTCCAGGGACGACCCCCCCGCAAAGCCTAGAGATGTTTCAATGACTTTTCTCCCATAATCAGACTTTACCAAGGAGTGGTATTATGTCATCTCTATGTTCATAAAAATCTCTCTTGGATACAGTGGTCTCTTTAAGATCCACCTCTGGATCTGTCAGGACTTTTGGTGACATAGAATTTGCCACCATGTATACATGAATCATAAAACCCAAAGGCCTCCTTTTTCAGAGTCAGTGCGTTCATTATAAACCTAACCAAACTCCAGAGCTATTGTGCTGCATTTGTAGAAGCAAACACACTTAGCTTTTTATCCATAGTAATATTTCATTACTTGCCTGAGCCAGTAGTCTTCTCCAAAATAATCCTAGACCATATGGTTTCCAATTATTTCATTCAAAATTTATATAGTGCTTATTGAGTGTCAAGTACTCTTCTAGGCATTTTACATGCATTGGAGCCTCACTTCAACACCATCATTTAAGTACTATTGTTATCCCTATTTTATAGATGAGGAAACCCACACACAATGGGGTTATACAACTTGTCTAAGATCACATAGTTGTTAAGTGGTAGAGCCAAGATTCCAACCTAAGTTATCTGGCTTTGAGTGAAGGCTCTTAGTCAATACATTATGATTCTCTAAATCCATTTTTATTCCACTTGACTTTGAAACATAAACTGGTGATAAATTTGAACTGCAACTTGTCTCTCTCATATTTAGGTGCCCCTTGGTACTTGCTCAGAATGTGATTCTTAGGATGACTGCTAACTGTCCCTACTCTTATTCCCTGGCCCATATAAGACCTTAATTTTGAACTATGTATTGATGTAGACTGATGATATCAGTCTCGTAGGTAAATAGACTCAAGATTAAATCTTATATCTTTTCATTCAAGCCATGCTCTTAACCACCATTCAATAATGCCTTCCCTATCCAATGTTACCAATCACAGCAATGACATTGGAAAATAAGACTATACAAAATACATGATAAGTTAGTTTCTTCTTCATATATACTAACAACTTACCTTTACCAAAAAAGTCTAAAATTTTAATTGAACTAAAGTCCCACATACACCTATATTTTCCTTGTGATTTTTTTTAAGAATTAAGAAAAATATAAAAAGCATAGTTGTAGGTTGCATTAGTGAAAATAAGAGTAAGAAGCGTTAAGGGTTCATCCTTCCACAGAAACTGAAAAATCAAAAAAATAAAAATTAAAAAAACAAGCCGGGCTCGGTGGCTCAGCCTGTAATCCCGCGCCTTTGGGAGGCTGAGGTGAGTGGATTGCCTGAGCCCGCGGGTTCGAGACCCGCCTGGGCAGCGAGACCTCATCTCTACAATAAATCAAAAAATCAGCCGGGCATGGTAGCGCATGCCTGTAATTCCAGCTACTTGGAAGGCTGAGGCGGAAGGATCGCCGGAGCCCAGCAGGTTGAGGCTGTGGTGGCCGGGAGCCGCCACTGCACTCCAGTCTGGGTGACAGAGTGAGACTCCAACTCAAAAAAAAAAAAAAAAACACTATCCAAATCAACTTTCAACGAACTCTGCAAAATAGTCCAAAGCACAGCAATCAAGCAAATGCTGAATCAAGAAAAGGACAAGTTTAAACGAGTAAAAAACTTTGTGACATTTTTATGTGCTCCTTGCCCCACACCCCACCCTGGTTTGTTGTCAGCCTTGAAGACAGCATCTCGTTTTCCCAGTGTGGGACCCTATTCCTGGTTCTAGAGGGAGCAGAGCAGGCCTTATTCGCAAAGAACTGCATTTATCTGTTTTAACAAGCTTGGGGACTTCCTGAAGTACTGATGTAAAGTGCTTGTCTTTGCTTCACTTAACTTGGAACTCACTCAGAACTGAAAAGCATTGGGCATTCTTGGAAAACATTGTAAGGCAAATGAACAACCCACAGCTGCCTGGGGCAAAGGATTACGGTCCATTCAAACAATAGACCACCAAAAAGCCTGGGAAAAACACCTGTGGAGAGTTTATTTGGGAAATTGGGGTATTCAAAAGTGCCAGTGTATAGTAGGGAATTTAGAAAGCCACAAGCAAGCCAAGGGCAAATTGTGTACTCAGAAAAGAACTGAGAAGACTCCTAAGCTTTCACCTCTGGGTGATCTCTAAGCTTAGGGCAAAGAAGTGAAAGTAAGTCAGAGTTGTTAACAGCCTGCCTAACTAAGTGCTGACAGAGTGGTTGATTTGCAATGACTGGTAGAGGTTTCTTTTCTCTTTCTTCTCCTTCTTTTCCTCCTCCTCCTCCCTCCTCTTCTCTCCTCCTCCTCCCTCCTCCTCTTCCTCCTCCTCGTCCTCTTCCTCCTCCTCCTCCTCCTCCTCCTCTCTCACTCTCCCTCTCTCTTTCTTGCTTTCTCTCTTGGCCTGTGAGAGTCAAGGAAATTTCTGTGCATCAAAGTATATGATTAAAAAAGTGAAAAGACAACCTACAGGATGGGAGAAAATATTTGAAAATAATATATCTGATAAAGGGCTAGTACCCAGAATATATATATTTTAAAAACTCTTGCAATTCAACAACAAAAAGACAAAAAGACAATCAATGAATGAACAAAGGATTTAAACATTTTCTCAAATAAGGTTTACAAACGGCCAACAGACACATGAAAAGTTGTCCTACATCATTAGTCACTAGAGAAATGCAATTCAAAATCACAATGATATACCACTTCATACCTACTAGAATGTCTCTAATTTTTTAAAAATAGAAATTAACAAGTGTTGATAAAAATGTGAAAAATGGAATATATGTACATTTTTTTTGTGAATGTAGAAATTGTCCAGCAATTATTAAAACTGTTTGGCCGTTCCTTAAAAGGTTAACATATGATCCAACAATTTCACTCTTAGGTATATATCCAAAAGAGTTGAAAACATACTCAAATACACATACCCACATGCCCATAGCAACACTATTCACAATAGCCAAACATTTGGTTGAAAACCACCAAATATCCATCAATAGATGAATGGATTAAAAAATGGTGGAGTGTGTGTGTGTAATGGAATATTGTTCAATCATAAAAAGGAATGGAGTATTAATATATGATACAACATAGACAAACATTGAAAACATCTCAAGTGAAAGAAGCTAGACACAAAAGATCACATATTATATAATGCCATTTATGTGAAATATCCAGGTAAATCCACAAAATCAGAAAACACACAGGTGGTTTTCAAAAGTTAGAGGGAAGATGGAATGGGAAATTACTGCTTAATGGGTACAGGGTTTCATTTTGGGGTGAAGAAAATACTTTGGCACTAGATAGAAGTGTGATTGCAGAACACAATGTACTAAATGTCACTAATGTGTTCAGTTAAAGATGGTTAATTTGATGTCATGTAATTTTCACCTCAACTATTAAATTATTTAATTTTTTTAAAAATAGACTCAAACCTTGTAGTTTTTTATGGTTACTAGCAGAGACACAGAATTAGATTCAAAAAGTCATTATGCAGACTGTGCATGAAGTTGCTGTCTGAAGCGCAAATTGATGCTCCTTGCAAATCGAATCTGGCCAACCTTGTCTGGATGAAGTCAAATGTCATTCTGCAATGACATCAGTAGAGGATATAAGAAGTAGTACCACTTTTGCCTTTCTCCATTTCTCTGAGTCTTCCTTTTCCTCCTTATTGTTGACATTTGTGCCTAGGGGTCTTGTTACAACAGCTACTAAAAAACTTGTATTGGGCACAAACTACATAAAAGTCTATAGTTACTACAGGATGAAATAATGAAGACTTGGCTGTCTGGATTATGAATTGGGCCTTTGCTTTATTACAAAATTAATGAGCTAGTTGAATACCTTCAAAGAGTAAACATCCCTGGATCATTTAATAGGTGAATCTATGCAAACTTGCTTTTCACCCAGCCATTGTAGAAAGTAAAGCCCAACAATGTGAGAGTTATTGCCATTGTTCACCAAATGTTTCCAGGTTTTCTTCTAAGCACATGATAGGATGATACTTTCCATACATATATATTGAAATTGTGGGAATGAGACTTGCTTTGGTCACTAAGATGTAAGAGAAGCAATGCGTGTTACTTGCTAGCAGAAATTGTAAGTTCCCTTTTTTTCTGTGCTACAGCAACTGGCAAAATTCCAAATGGTTACTGTTGCATCATCCTGTGTCCTGGAGTGAGATGACATGAAACAGACCCTCCAGCTGTCCTGTGACCTGTACTGTGAGCAATAAATAAATCTTTGTTGTTTTAAATCACAGTGATTTGGAGTATGTTGGCTACCACAACATAACCCAGCCTATCATGACTGATGTTTGTTTCTTTTTTCTTTTTTCCTAATGTGTTCTCCACCTAGTGTTTAGCAACTTTTTGAATATGACTGTTTTGTAAAAACATCACAAATAATAATAGGTGTACTTTAAGTTTCCATTGATGGAGGTAATTCATCATAACAAAAAGCCATTCGGAATTCTATGATGCTTTGAAATGAATTTATATTTCTTGAATAATACTAGGATCTGCATACTTCTAAAAAATTACAACATGTGCTATCGATACCCTTTTTTCCATTACCATATGATGATCAGTATTCTTTCATGAAGTCACAGACCACTTGCATTGACTTCATAGCTGCCCAGTGAATCTGTAGCCCAGAACATTCATTCAGGTATTTTTGGTAGGCCTGTTTAATGCACATTCTATTGTTCTAGGCCCAGAGGACCCAAAAGATATATGAAGGCTCATCTCTGTATTTATAGTCCAAGACATACTCATGGGAGACAGGTACCAATGAGACAGTATGTTCCAATGGCCAAGTGGGTGAAACAATACAGTTTAATGGTTAAGAGTGCAGTCACTGGAGCCCCACTGACTGCTGGGTTTGAATCCCCGTTTTGCCGTTTACTAGTTGTTTGACTTTAAGCAAATTGCTTAACTTCTTTTTGCTCCAGTTTCCTCTTCTGTGAAATGGAGAGAATACTGGTACCTACTTCAAGAACTTGCTGTGAAATTAAGTTCCTTCATAAAAATAAACATTTCGAGTACATCTGAAACATATTAATTGTATTCCTCCACCTATCATTTATCATTTGTGGTCCCCTAAGGATTCTTCTTTGGCTCTCTACTCTTTTCCTCTATTGAGTATCTCCAAGTCACCTTTTCATATCCATAGCTTCAACTGCCCTCTAGGTTCCTGTCGATTTCGAGAGTAGTAGCATCAAGATATCAAAATCTCCAAATACCAATATTCTCAATTTATTTAACCACTTGCCATTGCTGTAATTTCTAAAATATAACATATGGTTTCAAAGTCTCTCTCAGAAAATCCTCACATCAAAAAATGATACAACTATTTTGAGCTGAAATAAACTATATGAAAGTCTTCTCCTCGGTCCTTTTATACTAGTAGTTCCTGACATTGAGGGAATATAAATCCCTGGAAGAATCTAATGAAGTATATTAATAACCACTTTAAGGAATACATACATATAAACACAGGGTCATATATAATTTCACAAGATTATCAGATCCCCTGAAACCTAACTACAGACACTGTGGGGATCTTGCAAATGGACCTCAGGTACAAATTGCTATAAGAATTATATTCTTGTTTGGGCCTCTGCGTCTGATGCTTGCAACTGAGTGAGAAGGTCTGGAAATGAAGATAGAGCCAAGGAAAGTGAGAGGCCTTATCTATAAGGCTTAGATTGAGTTAGCTTGAGAAACCCACCCCAAACCTTCTTTCTCTTTTGAGCAGCCACTCTATCATTTAGCAAAAGGAGAGATAACTCCATGGGAGTAAGTCCATTTACCTGTTATGAAAACATATCCAATCAAATCATAAGTTTTTTGTTATGTTAAAAAAAGTATAAGTCCCATAACTCAGTTGATACCATCTACTTGCTGATATCTCATTAGATTCCAATTCAATTTTTCTTTAAATACTTCTTATGATTTTTACTCTTGTAGGTAATTAGCTTAGCCTTTTCTTGGTAAATGAAGACTGAATGAGCCAAGGAATGTAAGGTGCTTGGAATAGTGTCTGACACACAGTAAATACTATATACCTGTTACCATTGTTGTTGTCATTATATTCACCTAGAATAAATATTGAAGTAGAAATAAGAGGAGGATGGAAATATTGAAAAAAGGAAGAAAGGAAAGAAACAAAAAAGAAAAAGGAGAAAAAGAGGAAGACGTGGAGAGGGGAGAAAAGAGCTTCCAATTAATATCTCTGGGATTACTGCACATCATTGCCTTAAGCATGCCCATACACTCAATCTATACACTCAATTCTATACAGAGAAAATCCAAATATGTAATTGACTGACATGGTACAGCTCTGGTGTGACCTTACAGAGTTTATTAACCCCCCACAAAAAATAGTAGGTACTGGGCAATATATTAAATGCTTTATATCTCATTTAATTCTCAAGACCTGAGATGTAAGAGATACTATTTTCCCCATCTTACAGATGAGTCTGGGTCTCAGTGAATTTAAGTTATGTGCCCAAGATCACAGAGCTAATGGGTGATGAAGCTAAAATTTGAAATTGGATCAGCTTGACTACTCCAAATCTATGTTCCAATCTACTCTCCCTCATAAAGGGTCTGATATGAGAAATTCATTTTAGAATGACTACAGGAAAATATTCAGTGTCCCATAAAGAGTGGGTATGCTTCTCATTTAAGGATATTGAGAATTATACAATTAATTGTGTTACCTTCTTTGCCTTCACCACTCAAAAGTTGAGAAACAAATTTGAAGCTAAACCATAGCAATCGTATTAACCTTCATAGTTGGAATATTGGAGGGATTTTCCTTCCTTGAACCGAGTTTTCTATTTATGTTTCTATCTTCTTTACTATGAATATAGTATGACTGTTGCTTTTTTGTTGTAAACCACTTACAACATTTTGTGACGCAAAAGCAGAGTACAGAACATGTATATGAATTAAATTAAATTAATATATTATCTTCCTGGGTAGAAAATTATTCTTAAAATTTTCTATATACCACTGAATTTGCTTTTCAAATACTATTCTTCATGCAATAGAAAGGAATCCTTTAGCTTGATCTCTACCCCACCTTCTATGTGATACTCACTCAGCCTCAAGATTAGTAACAGGGCTCCTCTCCAACTCTACTTTAGTTATTTAATAAACATTTACACGTACCTGTCATTTGTCAGATGCTAAGTGCTTTATACAAATTTTCATTTAATTCTCATTGCAACTCTATGAGGTAGGTTTCTTTTATAGTCTCTCAGCTTATAGACAGGAAGCTGACATACAGAAAAGGTTTATTACTTGTTTAAGGTCACATGGATAGTAAGTTGCTGAGCCAGAAATTAAATTCATATTGTCTTGCTTGAATCTGCACTGCTAAATGAGACTGACCACATAAACATCCACCAGTAAGGTCACATAAAATTCCTGGTGTATAATAGATGTTCAGTAAATATTTAGGGAATAAAAGATTGAATAATAAATAAATCCCAAAACTTGCTCAGACCCCTCCTTACTTCCTTTCCAGGCTGACCTTATTCTTTTTTTAATTTCACAAAGATCCTGACTCAGCTTGGTTTCTGGCTGCCAGTCCTGTTATTACCCTACTAGACTTGGTAACTGTTACCTGTTTTTTCTAGCTTGACCCATTGTAGCCACTAAGGTCTTTAGTTTAGACTCACCTTATTAGTCTTTGTGATCACAGAAGCACCAATAGGCACCTTTCTTATTACCAACCTCTCAAAAAACAAATGCCATACTTGTCCCACTTAACAGGAGTCCTGACTAAGACCACTCCAGGTACCCTCAAAAGCAGAGTTCAGAAATTCTAATCAATAGTGTCTATACTGCTCTGGGATTACTGCACATCATTGCCTTAAGCATGCCCATACACTCAATCTATACCTGACAGAGAAAATCCAAGTATGTAATTGACTGACATGGGACAGCTCTGGTGTGATCTTACAGAGTTTATTAACCCCCCACAAAAAATACTATTTTGCAAGTATAGCTTGTGAGTGTAAAAACAGGGTAGTCATCTAAAAGGTAACAGGAGATCTTTTTTTATTTCAACCATTCCCAAGTCATTAAAACTGGAAATATAAATATTAGGGAGAGCATAGTCCTATGTTTTCTGATGGGGCTACATAATAAAACTATTTTCATCACCTTTAATTTCTGGTTTATATTGGCTGTTCCTTTTTGTTCGCATTTCAGTAAATGTGATAGTGTTGAACTGATACTGTTTTATCCAAAACATTGCTAAAAATCATTATGCTACTGAATCTCTGATTCATCTTTACCTCTCCTCATGAGGGAAGTCTCAATATCATGGCTATTCCTTTGCCTCCCTTTCTCTCTTTCCCACCTAGAGTTGGTCTGGTTTACAAAACTGGGATGCAATTGGCAGAGAGATCCTCAATGCCAATGTGAAATTAAAAGTGACTCCAATAAGGCATCAAATCTGACTAATAGCCTCCTTCCTTAGACTTTTCCCAAGTAAATCAACATGTCCCAGAACATGCTAAACCTAAATCTACAGGAGGAGGAGGAACTTGGAATGAGAGCACCCCTATACACATGACAATGCTGCTTGTTGCCTTTGAGATAAACTCTCCCTCATGCTATGGGAACCCTGAAAGAATACAGGTTTTGTGAAAGATCACTCCAGAGTCAGTAGATTTCTAACTTGCAGAAAAAGGGGAGCAATGAGAACCAGAACCCAAGGTGCCAGAAGAGCTCAAGAAGTGAGAGACAGCATCATTTATCCTGCTCAATTCTGATACAAAGGACCTAGACAATACAACATGCTTCTTGCTCAACCTTTTTCACAAGCACTAACAATATATAGATAGATAGTCTTCCACTGATAGAAAGAAAAGACAAGCTTTTTCTCAAAGGTGCCTGTTTTAAATAAGCTTGTCGGTTGTGAAGTAGATTGACTTACTCTGCATAGCTCAATTAAAAGTACAGAGCAAGGGAGAGATTATAGATAAGGAGCAATAAGGGAGACAGTCCAAGGGAATCCAAGAATTGTGTGGTAAGGAAGGTCTACTGACAAGAATTGATGCTCCTGTTCCATACTGTAGATTTATTGTTGGGGTGTGGTTGCCAATCCAGGAACTCTATTTCCCATTCCCCTTGAAGCCAGTAGAGCCATGACATTTTCATAAATGGAACTTGGAGGAACCCATGCGTTTCACTTAAAGAAAAAAGTGGCTCAAAAGGAGATGTGCCTTCTTCATAGTCTCTTTCCTCATCTACAAACTGAACAGAGAGAACTCCTAAGACCTAGAAGAGTGCAGAATCACAAGAGGAGGGAGCTTAAGTCCCTTAATGACGATGTGGGAAAGGGTGCTTCTCTGGGAGAAGTTGTATTAGACTGTGAGGTGAGTGAGAAATGTGTTAAGCCACTAAAGATGCAGGTTTATTTGTTACAGCAGGCAACTACCACTGAACTAATACATCCAGAGACCAAAATATGACCAAGTATTAAAATCTCCAGAACTGGATCAAAGATAGCTCTGAGAACCTCAATAACAGGAATTCTAGGACTTTTTCTGTAGTTCTATATTATTAACTTGACTCATCTCAAACCTGCTATTTCTTTTTTTTTTTTTTTTTAATTGGAGTCTCACTCTGTCGCCCAGACTGGAGTGCAGTGGCTGCTCCCAGCCACTGCAGCCTCGACCTGCTGGGATCCAGCGATCCTTCCACCTCAGCTTTCCAAGTAGCCGGAATTACAGGCGCGCACTACCACACCCGGCTGATTTTTTTATTTATTGTGGAGATGAGGTCTCGCTGCCCAGGCGGGTCTCGAACTCGCAGGCTCAGGCAATCCACTCACCTCAGCCTCCCAAAGGCATGGGATTACAGGCTGAGCCACCGAGCCCGGCTAAACCTGCTATTTCTTTGTGTTATTTGTTACTTTTCTTACTTCCATCTGGCTCCCTTTCCTTTTCCTCTATTTTTTTTTCTATGATATAGTTAGAGCCAACTGGAAGTTCCTACTTCCTTATTACTTTAGCTTGCTCATGGGCACTTATAACGCCTTGTAATTGCACCTTTCACAACTTAGACTTCCACTGGCATCAAGTTCTCTTTATATTTTGCATATCAAGAATCTGACTGGTCTAACTTGCTCTTGTTGGATAGAGCTATCTATACCAGGACAACTCACAGGCTACTGATTTGTGTAGACACTGACTGCTCTTGGTCCAGGTGTCCACCTGCTCTTCAGTAAGCTATAGTGTCTGGGCACAGAAAGAGGTGAGAATAGGATCATGTGGGAAAAAAATACGGCTGCTAGGGCTGGCCCTTGCTGTAAAACAAAGTAGGTTAAAAGATAACACGGCTGTGGGAATGGCAGAATCTATGATTGTTCAGTATGGAGGGTCTAGCAGAAGAGAGAGTATTCCCCCAAAACAGCTTCACTACATTTGTCTGAGCAATGATTTTTCAAAAAAATATAACTTCAAAAACACAGGTTACAAACCAAAAATAGACAAATAGAATTTCATCTAACTAAAAAGCTCCTGAACCAAGCATGGTGGCTCACATTTGTAATCCCAGTGCTTTGGGAGGCTGAGCCAGGAGGACTGGTTGAGACCAGTTTATGACAAACCTTGGCAGCATAGCAAGATCCCATATCTACAAAAAATAAAATAGTTGTAGTCCTAGCTACCCGGGGCACCAAGGAGGGAGAATCGTTCGAACCCAGGAGTTTGAGATTATAGTGAGGTGGGATTGTGAACCACATATCTATTAAGAAGCTAATATCCAAAATATATAAGGAACTCAAGCTCAACAGCAAGAAAACAAATAACCCAATTTAAAAATGACAATGAACCACAATAGGCATTTCTCAAAAGAAGGCAAGAAAATTGCCAACAGATTTAAGAAAAAATGCTTAATATTGCTAATCATCAGGAAATTGCATATTAAAACCACAATGAGATATCTTCTCATAACTATTAGAATGGTTATTATCAAAAAGACAAAAAAAAACACACAGTTTGGTGAAGATGTGGATAAAGGGAACACTTGTATGCTGTTGGAGTGAATGTAAATTATTAGTACAGATATTATGAGAAACAATGTGGTATTTTTTAGAAAAACAAAAATAGAACTACCATATGATCCAGCAATTCCACTTCTGGGCATACATTCAAAGAAAAGGGAATCAGTATGTCAAAGAGATACCTGCACTCCCATGTTCATTGCAGCACTATTCACAATAGCTAAGATATAGGATCAACCTAGGTGTTTATCAACAGATGAGTGGATAAAGAAAATTTGGTACATAGACACAATGGAATACTATTCAGTCTTAAAAACAGGGAAATCCTGTCATTTGCAAACATGGTTGAACCTGGAGGGCATTAGGCTAAGCAAAAGACAAATACAGCATGATCTCACTTATAGGTGAAATCTAGAAAGTTGAACTCATAGAAGCAGAGAGCAGAGACTGAGGATGAGGGGTGGGAATGGGAAATGGGAAGGTATTGTTCAAGGAGTATAAAATTTCACTTAGACAGGAGAAATAAGCTCTAGAGATCTATTGCACTACATGGTGACTATAGTTGATAAGGTGTGGCAAAAATTGCTAAAAGAGTAGACTTAACATTTCTCAACACACAAAAAATATGTGAGATGATGTATATGTTAATTAGCTTGATTTACTCATTTCTCAATGTGATCATATATAAAACATCACATTGTACCCCACAAAAATATACAATTACTCTACCATTTGTCAATTAAACATAAAATGAAAGTTTTTCCCTGCTCTTGCAACTATAGGCAACATCTACACAGCCCCTGGGCTTGGAAGGCCCCCAGCAAACTTAACATTACCAGCCAGCAGATCTTCAGCTCACTTGGCTAAAGCCATGAGCCCTAGTCATGCCTTTGTCAGCCCTCTTCCTTGAGTATGGACCTTGCTCCAAGTTCTCCAGTCACCATATGGAGTCCTGCTCTAACTACACCAGATCACCCTGCACCCTTCCACTGCCTTTTCTTCTCTCTTCAAGGGCCAGCAGTGCCTGGGATTTCTGCTACTATGTTCTACTGGGCCTTCTTGGCCAGTGATATTGGTCTGGATGAAGACCATGCCCACTTTTGCTCTCTACATGTGACTCTTTTTATTGCACTCTGTCAGAGCACAGACAGAAAAGGATTGCTCTTTACCAAAAGTCCAAGTAGATGTGCTAACCGGATCAGTTCTGCACAAGGAAGTAAACTACAAGGGAAGAACAAATAACTGACATATAAAACAATGGCAGGGCTTAAAGGGAATGATGGTATTTTAGTCCACATTAAATAAATTGAGCTGCATGAGATCATGAAAACATTTATAGTTTGCCTAGAAGAAAAAAGACTATAAGTAGCATTTGTTAAACACTGATTATAAGATTAAAAATGTGACAGTTGCTTTACACATGTTTTATTTAATCCTCACAACAACCCAATAAGCATTATCGTCACTCTTTTTAAAGATTAGTAAATTGAGCTACAGAGAGCTTCTATGGCTTGCTAGAGGCTATGTGGCCAGAATGTGGCAGTGCAGGGATAGAAATCCTGTTCTGTTTGGTTTAAAGATCGAGGTCTCTGCTCAGCACTGCGTCACATAGTTTGTTCATAGCACATACCTGTGTAGTAAAATGTTTTTTGGTGGTACCCTCAAAAAAGTGAAGGGCATAAGTTCTCACTCTTAGAAGTTGGGGAGTTTAGAGAACTATCTCTTCCTGTCTCTTCAGTCTCTTCTCTGTGTAGTAGCAGCAGAAAGGTAGTAGCAGTAGAAAGCAGGCCATGATGGTTGATTGGACACGGTCCTGGGGTAGTGGAGTAGCAATGTCATTGTGGCCCCAACTTTCAAATCTTAATAATATTTATTCCTATTATCTATCTCCTTACACTCCTTTTCAGACCTTTACTTTTCAAAACCACCATGTATTGAACAGTTACTCTGCACCTGCACTATTTCAAGTGTTTTGTATGCAAATGCTTCATGGGTCCTCTCAACAACCCTATAAGGCAGAGGATTAGTCAGAGCCTATCAGAAAACAGAAAACAACTCTCTTGGAGGAAATTAAATGCAAAAAAAAAAAAACTGTTAACATGGCTAATTAAAGGTCTGAGAGGCCAAACAGAGGACAGTGAAGCAATTTGGTGATTACCAAGAGAAAGATATCTCAACTCTCCCTAGATCAACAGGCACAATGATAGAAAGTGGTACGATAGTGTGCAGAACTAGGGCCACTCAGCAGGGGCTATATCTATTCAATCCAATGTGGTGGCCACTAGTCACATGTGGCTACTGAGCATTTGAAATGCATCTAATCCTCACCGAGATGTGCTGTAAGTGAAAAATGCATACAACATTTCGAATACCAGTATTTTAAAAATAACAGATGTCATTTAGTTATATTGATGACAATGAAATGCTAATATTTTGAATATATTGGGTTTTAAAATATAGTATTAAATTGATTATACTTGTATTTTTGTACACTTTTAATATTGCTACTAGAAAATTGAAATTTATATATGTGGCTCTCACTATGTTTATATTGTATCACACTAGGCTGGAATTATGGTGAGGTCTGAGACAATGAAGGAAGGGACCATCCGGTAGGATCCACAGCCATGGAAGAGCCACAGCTGTTGCCAGTAAACTGTCTGAGCTACCAAGTTCCTATTTATAGTAGATGTGGGGAGGGGTGTCCCTGACTTCTCCCTTCCCTTTCTTTTCCAGTCTCCTGCCTGCTACTCTCATTAGCCAAACTCGACAGGAAGCCTGATGACACAGGTGAATGGGGAATGCAGCCTATGTGGTAGCACTTCTGCAACACAGGCAAAGCAGGGAAGGGCAAGAAATTAACTTAAGATAGATAAATGGATGGCATATGTGGGTAGCATTATTCCCTACTTCCCCCATTTTACAAATGAGGAAATAGAAACACAGAGCAGTTAAGTAACTGACCAGAGTCACACAACCAGAAAGTGGCAAAGTCAAGATTTACATCCACCCAGGTAGTCTATCTCTGAATGTCATGCTCTTAATTGCTATTGCTACTACCCTTTGTCTTTATAACTTCAACTTCTGACCTCTTGTCTCATTCTTCACTGTGAACTCACACTTGACTAGCTCTGAAGATCAATGTTGTCCTGGCAATCAAAAAGCCCCTGCTTCTGTTCAGGTGCATCCTGTAATTCCAGGCAACTCTTCAGTCCAACCCAGCCCTGTCTCTCCATCATTCTCTGGCCACAGTCCATGTGGTTTATCTCAATTCTGGCACTAGGGACCAAATAAAGCTTAAGTCTTCTATTTTAAACCTCAGCCCTTCCTGTTTCCCACCAATCAAAGTCACTGCTCATGCATGTATGAGAGGACAAGCAAAAATCTCCACTAGTCTACACAATAGGGCATATTTTTCCTTCAAAACAATTTAACGTAGTTAACATAGAGGTATACTGACTGCTAACTTACTCCTTTGTTACTAGAAGCATTAGCACAACCTAGTTTTAAATCTTTCAGTAAGAAAGACTCAAAACAAATCCAAGTTCCATTCTCTTTTTAGTAGTCCTGTTGCAACCAAACAAGTCCCTAGGTAGGAAGAAGTTAGTCCTTTCACAAGGGTGAGCTCTTAATTATGCTGCTTCCAGGAATGCTGAGGCATGGTCTGCATTCAACAATGTTCCGATGCTCCGGAAGACTGGCAGTGGACTCTTTGTCATCTAAACACTTGGTAAGAACATCATCTTTGCTTAGTCTTTCCAGAGTCTCTGAATGCTCAATGATTGGAGTAAGTATTGCAGAACAGAGAGGGGATTGTTAATTATTTCATGTGCCTTCTCTTCCATGGGACAAGAGATCAGGCTGGATGTTTATTGAGTGATGGGGAAGGGGGGGGAAGCGGGTGCAATGGTTTCAGGATGGCCTCTGGGTCACAAGGTCAGGTTTCTATAAGTTATTGTACAGACTGCTGTTGGTAGCTCTGCTTATTAGAGAGAATTAGATCCTTTGTGTTGTTTGTAAAAGCGAGAAAGTCCTGGCCAGACTCTGGCTTAAATGAAACTTTTATTGCTGTCAGTCACACGGCCCCTCCAGTCTGAGCCCTCTGTGGGAGTTCTTGAAAGGCCAACTACCTTTCCTTATTCACAGATCTGCCTGGGTAGACCCAAAACACTTCAGAGAGCAGAGAATTCCTTGCCATGGCTTTACAGGTATTTTTCATGAGATGACGTATTTAGACAGCTCTGAAAACTGTGGGTTGAAGAATTATTAGCTCTCATCACCCATTATTGTAATTACTTCCTTACTGCTTGCCTCTTTCACTATAGATAAACTCTATGAGAGCAAGGACCACATCTATTTTGTTCTCTGTTTTGCTCCCAGGGCCAAGCATAGAGCTTGGTACAAAGTAAAAAATACTTGTGAATAAAAGCGAACACTGATGTAGAACTGAATATTTGTGCTTGCCTAATGTTCTGAGACTATCTATATAGAAAAAGGTTTTGTGAAATATATACACACACACACACACACACACACACACACACACACACACACACACGGACTTATTACAATCAATCCAGTTTACAGGTGAGGATAACGAGGCCCATAGATATTAACTAACCATATCTCCTAGATGACAGAGTTGGTAACTGGCAGAGTTGGAATTTGAATTTAGGCAGTTGGGCTCCAGTGTCTTTGTTCATGTTATTAACCCCATGCTCTATTCCAAGGATGGTATAGACATCGGGAGTGGAAATAGAAAAGCTTTTCTCAGGTGGAGAGTAGTAAGAAGAAAGAAAGAGCACTGCAAGGTTTGTCAATATCACTTTTTAAAAATAAAGAAACAAGTGTTTTTTTCATTGCCTCAAGTGACTGAGTGAAATAAGGAATATTCTAAGCTCAGTAAGCAGGCTAAAGCTTAAAGTGAGCCATCTAGATCTGAATTGAAGATCATGGAATCAAGAAGAAATGAAGCAGGCTCTGGAGACCAACGGATGGGAGTAGGGCTTTGTAACCAGGCATGGAAGCCTCTTTAATTGCTTTAAGGATGGGAAATCATCTTGGGCAGCTAGGTAGGCACATAAAGAAGGCATCAAAGCAAAGCCAAGAACGGCATCTGTAGATCCAGCTTTCCTGAATTGGAAAGAGTGAGACAGCCAATCACCCAGGCCTGCCCTCTAACATTTCCAGCAGGAAACAAGAAGGGGACTTTGGGAAAACCTCAGGACAAGTCCTGTCTCCGTAACCACCTTAACAACTAAAGTGCTTAATTCCTTATTAGAAATTTACAGAATTCATTCTTCTGCTGAGGAAAAGAAGAAAACAAATGAAGAGAAAATGAGATGACACTAACATTCTGAGGAGACACAGAGAGCTAATAAAATCGCCCATATTACTTACTCAGGTGATAACACATATTACACTAACAGTATTCATTAAGTTCCCGAGTGTCCCATTGGGTATGCACTCAAAATTTTTTTTAAAATATTCATTTACTTTAAATCCAGTTATCCATATGTCCATTTTGATGTGCCGCATAGTCAAGAATGCATTTAAATATTCTATTAAAACAGAGTCATTGTCAAATAACATAGAATCCGCCAAAGTAATAGCTAACATTTCAGCACTAAGCCTTCATCACAGCTACGTCAAACCCTTGATACCTCCTTTTCTTTCCAATTCTGGCACCTGTAACCATAGCAACATACACTGAAACCTTTCAAGCAGAACAGGACTGACAATCACACTAACAGCACAAATACCTGAGCTGAGAAAAGAGAGGGGCAGCCCAAGTAGGTAGCTGTTGAAATTAAAAGTTAATGACAAGAAAACAGCTGGAAATAGGCACTGGTTCACACTGCTGCCTCCTTCAAGCTTATGAATGGTATACAGAGCCCAATTTGATTTTTGTTTTATTATTGACTCTTCCATCATTGAATACTTCATTAGGCATCATCTAAACAAACAAATGGAATGGAAACTTAAAAAATAAGTTGTTTGGAGGAATATTTAAGGGCTACATCTGCTTTCCAAGAATTTCAGCCATGTTTTCTGCTCATCTGTGTAGTGAGAGAAAAACGAACCCTACTTACTGAATCCTCTCCAAATGTAAACACATGCCCATAGACTGCAAAGAATTGTCTGCTATTGAGGAAAGACTCCCATTAGCCAATCAGAGTAATTACATGGATTAAGATTTCTTGTTTTTGGTGGTTTCTTTTTTTTTATCCCCGATTCTCTTTTGCCCATGAAATGAAGGAATAAACAGTTGAGATAGTCAGAAAATTAAATGGATACAAACAAGGGTGTTCTCATTTCCAGATCTCAAACTGCAATTGAAACTTTATGCTCACCTCAACATAACAACATATGATGATTTCTGGGCACATGAAGGCACAAAGGGTCATGTTTCCCCAAGACTTAAATTACAGTAGCTTCTATCTCCCCCAAAATGGCATTTGGTCTCAGAAGATTACTTCGAATGGTGCAGGTGTCTTTTGAGAATATCCATCATATTTAGTCTCATATTAATTCACTAGCTTCATTAGCAACAGCCTTTTCTTCAAGATGCCAATGAAACGTAAATATAATTTCAAACAGATATGTTGGTTTTCTATGAACCAGAAAGAGGGAAAAGGAGCTGACACTGGCTGGAGAAGGGAAGACAAACCTTCAACCCTTAAACGCACATGGTATGGATTTCCGAAATATGTTCTCAACTGGATCCCCATATATGTCCCCCTCTGTATCACAAGAATGTTTGCCCATGCCCAAGCAGTGGCTGACAAGCACCACTGACACTAACAAGCAGAATATTACCCCCAACCAAGGCAATGATGGACATTATCACTCTTAAGAAGAGTGACCTGCAATGCCACTGAAAACAGCTGAGCCAGATTCAATTTACACTATTTCAGCTGGCAATGTTCACCCAGCCCTTTGAAAAATCACAATAATGAATGGCTGAATGTCTTTGTAAGTATCTCTATGGGTATGCATGCATGCTGCTGCATCCAGAGGTCACATCTCTGGGAGCCTCACTTACCCATGATATGGCCAAGAACTAGAGAGTCAGAAAATAAAGGCCCATCTGCTTACAATTATTTCAAGTATAATTTTAGCAAGCAGTATTCAATTCAATTCAACAAATATCCATGTTGGTCTCTCGACCCATACTTGTAAGGACATGGGTCTAGGCCTAGTTTCCCACGGCTGCCATCCTCTGTTTCCAGAGCAAGGAAAAATCTTTTTGTTAAGCTTTGGCCTGCAAGCCTTTGTCTGCTAATTAGCAGGCCCTCTATTCCACTGAGGTCAATTCCTTGGTGAGGCAGAAGCTAGTTATTAGCAGTCATCCCCTCTAAAAATCTCCTAGGAGAACCTGCCATCTAAAAGAATTACTGTCTTCTGCCAAGGCCTGTTTTTAGGGGAAGATATGGAGCCTCTGTTTATAGTAGGCATTCTATAAGGTAGAAATAGGTGGCTCTGCCAGTAATTTTCTGTTACATGAGAAGGAATATTGGAAGTAATCTAGTCCACTCACTGCATTTTACAAATTATTAATAATAGCTATGTGACTATTATATTGAATGGCACAAATATAGACTATCCCCATTATTTCATAAGTTCTACAGTGGCCTGCTGCCTTCTTCAAATTCTCAGAGAGGTTCAGATGATTAAAAGAAAGTTTGGAGAAATGAAAGAACTTTAATTCCTTGAACACCAAAATGGTCATGTTCCTCCTAGATAATACTCCTTTTTTCTCTCATGGCCTCTAGGATAGCAACCAAACTCCTTAGAATGAATTATAAGGCCTCTATAGCTGAGTCTTACCAATATGTCTAGCCTCTCCTCCTTGCCACTACCTCTACCTTTCACCTTCTATGCTCTAGCCACACTGAAACTTTTGAGGCCGGGTCTAGTGACCTTGGCTACTCATCAAAATCACCTGGTACACTTTGAAACATCCTGATGCCCAGACAGTACTTCAGAGCAAAAGATTCTGATGTGATCAATTTCATTTGGTACCCAAACTTGGTATTTTCTACAAAGACTACTGGGTGATTTTAATATGTTACTAAGGCTGAGGACCACTGAGTTAGGTGATCTCAGAGCTTTTTTGTGGAACTGGGATCCCTTTCTGTGGTGGTGATGGGGGTTAAGTGATGTTAGTGCAGATATATTTGAGTACAATTTAAAAAGATGGTTAGAATTTTAATAGGTAGAAATGAGAAGAGGCATATAATGCCAGGTCTATTGGTCCAGCTGAGCAGGAAGTGACATAAGGATGCAGATATTCTTCTTTACTCTCATGTGAACTGGTTTGGATGAATGATAAGTATATAGTTTGGGGTTTATATTTTTATCATTTTCTATTTGCATTATGTCCATTGAATGTTACAACTGTCTCCAATATCCACAAGCACAGATACTTCAAGTAATAACTGAATGAACAGATATTCATCTTGATCTGGAAGCAAGTTTGAAAGAAGGTCAACTCCAAGATAACAAAACCAATAACAAATAAAGTTTTATCCTCATATAAATACAAGCATTTTTACATTCATCAGAGAGCATGTAGTGGTTGTAGTGGTAAAGTGAGAAATGTGTTAATGTTTATAGCCATTGTTTCTATAGGAAAATATAAGTTTACATGATATGTGACATTTAGTGGTTAATTTCTATGATTTCTCTATCAACTTAGTTGGAATCTCAACTAGATATGCAAATATTTAGTATCCTTGCAGTTTAACCTGAGGGTATGTTTTAGCCCTGAGGTAGAAAAAATAAAAAGACCGAAATATTTGTACCACACATTGATGGTGATGCAATTAGGATATAAAACCTTTAAATACCAGTATTCTATAGATAAGTTTATAAGAGAATCAATTACAGACATGTGAGTGATTATCTCACAAAAGTTGTGATGTTTGATGAGGCTAAGTGTGAAATGTCAGAATAAACAGTTGAAAGTAAAATGTCCAACCAATAGATTGATTTGTCCAACAATTGTGGCACATTGTACTAGTCATGGATGGCACAAAAGAAAGATGAGTAGACCATATCCTTACTTTCAGAGTGCCTGCATGCCAAATGGAAGAGACAACAAAATGATTAATTACAACAGTATGACAAATGCTAAGTTTAGTGAAAGGACAGGGCACTCTGGGAGTATGGAACAGAGTAATTAACCAGAATTATGGGAGAGAAAGGCTTCCCAGAGTGGCATTTAAGTTGAGACCTAAAATATAAGTATTATTCATGGTGTGTATGCTAGTATGTGTGCTTTTGTGTGCGTGTCCCAAGTTGTTTAGAGAATATAAAACTCATTCCAGAAACCAAAAGTTCAGTCCACTTAGGCTATCGAGTGCAACTGTGGGAGTGTGACTATAAACAAAGTAAAATCGCAGACCAGACTGAGTCATGAGGCTGTTATTTATTTATGTATGTATTTATTTATTTATTTATTTATTTATGTATGTATGTATTTATTTATTTATTTATTTATTTATTTATTTATTCAAAGTCTCACTTTGTCGCCCAGGCTGGAGTGCAGTGGCACGATCACGGCCATCCCAATGTTGACCTGCTGGGCTCCAACAATCCTTCCACCTCAGCCTTCCAAGTAGCTGGAACTATAGGTGGGTGCTACCATGCCTAGCTAATTGACTTATTGTAGAGATGAGGTCTCACCATGTTGCCCAGGCTGGTCTCGAACCCGTAGGCTCAGGCAATCCTCTCGCCTCCCAAAGTACTGGGATTACAGGCTTGAGCCACCACGCCCAGCCATCATGAGGCTGTTATAAGCATTTGATCACAATATCCTGGTTGTTGGATAGAAGTAGCTTTGAAAAAAACAACAACATCATCAAAAAACAAAGTCAAACTGAATGTATACACAGGACAACCTTAGAATAACTGGTTTGAAACTAGTTTCTATTGAGAGATGCTCTAGCACAAACACTCAGTCATTTTATTTCAGTGTATAAATCTGTCTGAATAGTGTGGAAATAATCTTCCTAGGCAGAATTATGAAAGTAGGATAAGATATTTTTCTTGAGGGCCCTGAGACTTTACCTAGCTCTTGTTTCTTGTTTGTTCTTAAAAAAGCCAAATACAGGTCAGCTCACCCTGACCTTGGCAGATAGAAGGAGGAAGGCAGAGAAGTGTCATCAAATAGATGCCTCAGACCTCATGGGAATTCAAACATCAAGGAGTGCCAGCGATAGAGAGATAAATATGATTGGGATGTGATTCTCTATGGCTAGTAGAATAAAGTGTCTAATTTGACTCATGGCTGACATGGTGCTTGCTTCTTTGCAGAAAAATAGCTCAGAGATAGGCTGAGATTTCATGATATCTGTAAAGAGTTTTGAGTTGCTTATATTCAAGGTGTAATAAAAATGCAAGGCAGTTTCATAATGAGCACTGAAATGCTTTTGAGAATACTGTTCTCAGGGTTAACAAGTTCACAGAAATTTTGAATAGTAATGGCAAGATGCTTGATCTTTCCCCCATTTTTTTTTCATTTTCAACATCTATGCTAGAGAAAAAAAGAAGCATAACTGAATAAACCCTAGAATTAAGATCTCTTTTGAGTGACAATCTCTTTAGTTCTACACAGTTAAAAGAACCCCTATGGGGTTAATAGAAGACTTGGCCTCCTCAACAGTTACATATTGCATTTAAGACTCTGGGTAACAAATTATTACCAGACCTTCTGGGATATCATTTTACTGCCTGTGGAACCTCATTTTGGAAGCAGAGCATTATCTTGAAACTGCACGGGAAGTAGGGTGCTTCTAGACCCTGCGGGATATCCAGTGTGACTGTCATGCCCAGGAGCTCACAATGTCACTCCAAGTAACAAGCCAACTGTAGACCATTAGTGCTAAAAGGGACATTGAAAGTCGTCCAGTGCAACTGCCATTATTGTTCAGTTCAAAACATAGGTGTTAGCAGCTTACTCAAAGCCATGGGGCTAGTCCATAGCCAGGAATGTAACCTAGGTATTATTTTTATTTGCATGTTTGTTTAAGCAATAATTCATTATGATAAATGTAAGAGTTGATATTTGCTAGGCACTTAGTATGCCTCGGGCACAATGCCAAACTCTCTATTTACGTTAGCCCATTTAAATCTCACAATATCCTTGGAAATTAAGTACTATTATTATTTCCATTTTACAGATTCAGAAATAGGTGAATAAAGTAATTTGATTAGGGCTACACACTAGCAAGAATCAGAGCCAGAATTTTAACTAAGAGCTATCTTTAAAGTCACTCTGCTTCGAAAATGAAGCAAAGAAAAAGAAAGTATCATGTCAAAAGCGTGCTCTTAAGTATCCTGCCAGATTATATTTAAACTTTGACTAATAGACAGCATCTTGCTGAACCTGGAATCTCATTAAGACCAAACACACACGCACACACACACACACACACACACACACACACACACACACACACTCACACCTCTCCTAATGTAGTAAACCTAATCAAATTTTGTGTTGGAGAATATTGTATCACTAAGCAGGCTAGTGGCATGAAACTTGACAATCATTTTGCTACACAGAAACTTCTGTTGCAAAGACACATGTTGTAAAGAATTCTGACCAGAAATTGCCTAAAATTAATGAAAACAAAAGGAGTTAAAGGAAAATAAAATAATTTAAGCCAAACTGCCCTTGGTCTTTTGTTAGCTGCTCCTTATGGTACTCAGCTTTTCAGTTTCTCCTTCTATTTGAGTACTTAGCACATCTCAGTATAATTTTTTTGTTCACAAATATATCCTTTCAGACAGAGTACAGTCTTCCTAAATAGCAAGGGCTTTGTATTTTTACTTTGGTATCCCTGGTGCCAAGCATAGTGCCCTGGCACAGTGAGTATTCATAAGAGCTTTGTGGAACTGAATACTAGTTTGCTGAATGAATGTACTGTAACAAAATCTATAGAATTTTATAGGCTGTTCCAGAAACTAAACCAAATGGGGTTTTAGGTAGTATATGAAAGATCATGAAAAGTCAAGTCTCTGGGATTGTTCTACTACTATAAACAGTTTTTGGAAATGAATAGGAACACTCAGTTCAGAATCTAGAAGTCTCTCTGACTGTTGCACCTGAAGAGACTTAACCTAAGCCTAGTTCATTCAGATTTGAATACTGGACTTGGCCATTGAGAGTGGGATGGAGGAGGATCTGGAGAGTGAAGGAGCTTTATTATCTGATTAAAGGGTCTATTACACACACTAGATAGGCCTGAATTGGGGTCTGTACAGCAGATGGGGGAAAAGCAGGCAAACATTACATTACAACAATACATAATGATCAGTGAGAGACCCAATCATTAAAAACAACAAAACCTAACTTGGATAACATAGCGGCATGTGAAGCTACCTATCAAAGGAAAGGGAAATAAGGGCCACTTGCACTTTGCTTTGTCTCACATTTGCGGATGGTTTCAAGAACTACAGCATCAAGTGAAACATATGTTACACAAAGGGGCAGGGAAGTTGCTCTTTCCCATCCACTATCCCCCTGTGTTCATATCTAGCTCTAAAAGCTGCCTCTTGAAATGGAACCCTGAATCTGATATTTTTTTCATTTTATAGACTAAGGTAGAGTATGGGAGAGAGGGGGCACAAAAGTGCTTAGGCAGCACGGCGTGCTCAGTGTGCTGCCTGCAGTCTCTCCATGCAGTCTCACGGAGCTCATTTGAAAGAGAGGAAGGCTGCATATCATTTATGAGCACATAATATCCCAGCGTAGAAAGCTTCAGTCAAAAATGTCTTTACCAACATGGTTAAGATTCACATGCTATTCTTAAGTAGATATATCCATGATTTATAAAGGAGTTCAAATAAATGGCTAGTTTTTCCATTAGAAGGTTTTTCAACTGTATCCAGATGGAAAAAAAAGACTGAAAATTAACTGGGATCATAGGGCTTCCTCCATCTTGGGTGCTAATGTTCTATTGACGAGTTATAATGAGGGCTTCTCTGTCCCAGAGTGAGGAATAGGCTCATTAAAACTCGAGGAACAGGAGAGCAAGCTTTCAACTCCCTTGTTTTTTAAACTTCACTGGTTTTTAGAAATACTAAATGAATTGCCTGACAAAACGATGTTATTGATTTCAAAGTGTGTCTGCATTCTTGTGCTTGCATTTGCATTTGAATCTGAGCTACTTAGAGTGTCAGTTGTTGGATAGAAGAATGGAAATGAGAGTTCTGTGGTGGGCTCGAAAAGACTGATGTGTTGACTCTTCCACTTAGTCACTGTGGAAATAAGCCTCATGCTAACCTTGGCTTCTTCTTGATCAAAACACATCAATTAACATGGTTTGAGCATTGCTTTCTTTGGGGGTTAGAAGAAAGGAGGATCCCAAATTTTAAACCATTAAATAAGATGACTGTTCTACAATGTAACCCTATTAGGATACCAGACAATAACTCCGGAAGGGACTGTTAATGTACACTCTCAACGATCCAAGCCAGAGCGTGTATTATGCTAAAACAGTAAATAATCCAAAAATCACTTAGATTTGGTTCTGAGAATGCACTATGTGATTTATGTGTATGTGTGGCAGGTGTGCCTTCCTAATTACTTTTTCTTATGCTAATATTAGCACGGGTTTCTATGCCTCAAGCACATAATTGGTAGCAGAAAGGAGAAGTCAAAGGCGACTCTGAAGTTCAGAGTCATTGTTAAGAAGACTAGTTTTAAGGGAGGACAATGTTTCATATATGTTGATTTGGAATATTTGATACAGGAGAAACAAATCAGTGAAAATGTCTCATCTTGAAAACAGGTTCGATATCCTCCACAGAGGGCCTAGAATGGAGTCTCAGGAAATAGCCATGATTGGGGGTATCAGGGTGCAGAAAGAAGAAAGATAGCAAAGGATCACAGAAGGTGGCATCATTGAGATATAAGGAGAATTAGACTTCTTTTAAGTACCAGATTTGCAAGGAAAAATGAGATTTGGAGGAGAGGGACCCAGTGCTATGAGAGGCTGGTGAGAGGTTCAGGGCAGTAAGGACTTCTATAAAGCAAAGAACTGGAATTTGGTAGGTCATGATAATTCAGATTGTACAAGTAGAGAAGAATGTTCAGGAATTAGGTTGCAAGGGGGTAGGGGTGGAGAAGCAGGCAGCATACACTAAAAGGGGTTGAAAAAGAATGAGAAAAATAGACCTACAACTAACCTAGTGAGTGGGCGCAAGGCAAAATGTGATTGTCTTCTTCAAGAAAAAGGAGACTTGTTCTTATTTTTCTCTTCAGCAGAGGCTGAAGATAGCTAAGAAAGGAGGTCACTAAAGAAGCACAATTTTGAAAGTGGTGAAACACAATGGCCTTAGGAGCATCAGCAGGACAGGGGGCCTCTGAGAGGAGAAGCACATCCTCCTCTGAGACGAATGGGAGGCAAGGAGAGGCCAGGGATGTGAAGAGACTTGTTGAGGAGGTAGAAAAGGTAGCTCATGCCATCATACAGTGGATGAGGGATGGGAATGCAAGTGTAAAAATAGCAGGAGAGTTTGGAATGGATGCTGGCAGGAATGCCCTTAGATATCCAAATTAATATATGAAAAGATGATTGAACAGCAATAAGAGTAATAAGTCTAACCATGTCAAGCAATAATTTTTAGGCCAAGAATAGAAACAAGCTCAAAATTAGGTAACAATATTTCAGGAAGGCAGGTCAGTAGTCATAATCCTGTGAAAGAAGAGATATATAAAATAATCTCATAACGCCTTTCTCTTTAGAATCCATAATATGCTGCGGCTGCTTCGTAGTTGTAGGACACTGGTCTCAGGAAAACCACCACTCATTTTTTGCATCCATGTAGATACTTAAGACTATCAGGTGAAGTTTGTTTTGTTTTTTCAAATTTTTTTGTTGTTGTTGTTGTTTTGAGTGGGAGTCTCACTGACCAATGCAGCCTCGACCTGCTGGACTCAGGCAACCCTTCTGTCTCAGCCTTCCAAATAGCTAGAACTACAAGTATACACCACCATGCCCAGCTGAAGTTTGTTTTGAAAGAAAATATGGAGTTTTAACTAATGACAGACCAAAAAATTGTGAAGAGGCAATTCATGCAATAGAAGAAAATAAGGAAAGAAAGAATAATTAGGTGGACTTGGTATAGTTAATTAAATTACATAGAGGATTAGATTTTTCCATAATTCCTCTGTCAATAAAAAAAGTCTAAAATTAACTATGGTGGCTAACATGGGTTGCAAGCACATATTCTTGGCTTCCCCTGTTATTCAATGGCTAATATCCCATGACTAAAAAAATATAGTATACCTTAGAGATACCAAGCAAGGGCTCTAGAAACCAAGTGTATGAGTTCAAGTTGTTGAATAAGATAAATTACTTATCCTTTCTGTGTCTTAATTTTTCTCATCTGCAAACAGGCTCCATAAGTAGTTATGTTTCAGAGGCCTGTTGTGAGAGGTAAATACATGAGATCTTACTCATTTAATACATAAAATACCTAGAAAGCACTAGAATAAAGTTAGCCATTGCTATCACTAATTGTTTTTGTCCAACATTTTCTTTTTCTTTCTTTTTTTTTTTTGAGTTGGAGTCCTAGTCTGTCACCCAGGCTGGAGTGCAGTGGCATGCTCACAACCACCACAGCCTCAACCTGTTGGACTCAGGCAATCCTTCCACCTCAGTCTTACAGGTAGCTGGAAATATAGGTGTGTGCTACCATGCCCGGCTAATTCTTTGACTTATTGTAGAGATAAAGTCTAGCCAAGTTGCCCAGGCTGTTCTCGAACCCCTAAGCTCAGGCAATCCTCTTGCCTTGGCCTCCCGAAGTGCTGGAATTACAGGCTTCAGCCACCATGCCTGGCATGCCCAGCATTTTCATAACACATGCTGTATGCAACTATTAACATGGCTCTACAATTATTTGATTTTTATTTGTGTATTTTTTTCATGTCTCTCCTAAGATTATAAAGTTCTGGGAGGCAAAGATTATATCTTACCCATCTTTATATTAGCTCTGTTCTAATAATCAATAGCTTATCACAAAAAAACCCCATTACTTAGTGGTATTAAACAGCAACCATTTTCTTATGCTCATGAATTCTGTGAGTCAATAATTTGGAAAGGACGTAGCAGGGCCAGCTCTTCTCTGCTTCTTGATGGCTGGAGGCTCAGTTCCATGATACAACCAACTGGTGGAGTAACATGAATAGCTGGGGGCTACAACCACTAGGGATGGAGGGTCCACTTCCAAAGTGGCTTCATTACTCACATGTCTCAGGCCTGTGCTGAAATGGTGAAAGGACAGGCTCAGCTGTTACTATATGTAGAAAAGGTTACTTAAGTGATCTCCAGCATATAGATCTTAGGGTAGTATACCTTCTTACATGATAGCTCAGAGCTCCAGGAGCAAATATTCCAAGATAGTATTGTTTGATCTTTAATGACCAAACCTCAGAAGCTACCTAGTCTTACTTTTATCATAATCTACTGATCAAAGCAGACACAAGCCCACCTAGATTTAAAGGGAGAGGATATAGATACCACTTATCAATAAGAGGAGTGTCTAAGAATTGTGACCACTTTGTTCAGCTGCAAAAACCTTCTTCCATGGCATTTTTGTTTATAATGCCTTAACGTCTCTTGTTAACTGTCCTCTCCTTTCCACCTGTTCTGCTACCGTTCTAGTTCAGGTCCTTGGCTTTTCTTACCTGGAGCACTGTAATTGTTTTCTAAAGGGTCTTTCTGCTCCCATTTCTGCCCCCTCTTACCCACTTTCCCTAGAGAAACCAGAGTGAATTTGTAAAAACATAAATCCTTCCCTAAAACCTGTCAATACCTTCCCATTTCCCTTAGAAGAAAGTCTAAATTTATCACTGCTGCCCATCTCCCCAACCCTCTCCCCATCACCCTCTGTCTCATGCTTCACATCCTGCTCACTCTCACCTTCTCTTGATTTTCCTCTCCCAGTGTCATCCCATCTCAGCAAATGGAACGAAAGTGTCACAGAGGTTCCATCCATTTCTCTCCACTTCTACCCTCTAGTCCAGAGTCCACCATCTCTCATTGTGAGCATAGTAGTAGCCTCCTAGCTAGTCTTTTTGCTTTCATCCTTGCCCTCTCGCAACTTATTCTCACCTTGCCCGTGAGAGCTCTTTCTAGAACTTGTATTGATGTCACATCAGCACTTCAAACTCAAACTAAAAGCTGAACTCATCATTGGACCCCAAACCTGCTATTTTTCCTGAATTCTCTCTGAGTGAATAGCCCTCAGTTCTCCAGTTCAGAACTCTGAGCTTCATCCTTGACCTCTACCCTCTTCTTCACAAGTCAAAATTAAGCATCAAGTCCTTTAAAGCACACGGTGCAAAGCATAGTACTTAGAAAAAGACAGTCTGAGTTCAAGTCCAGGCTCTGTTATATGCTAGGTATGCAATTTGGGAAAAGTTAACTTCTCTGAGTATTGATGTTTATGTCTATAAAATGGGAAGAGTAATATATTTCTCAGGCTTTATGTGTGTTTTTTAAAAAAATAATTCTTGAAACCCATTTGAATCATGATTGTCACATAAGAAGATCAACAAGTTATATAAAAGTTATTCTTATTAAATTAGATTTTTATCTAGTTTGAGCAAAAAAGCTAGAGGAAGCATTTGTGGAACTGAGAAAATTGAAAATTGATGATTATTTAATGATATTAAAAATTAATATTAATCTTGTTAGGTGAAAGTATATTATTATTGTTATATAAAAATAAAAATATTCTTAAAATTTTGAGAGATTCATATGGAATTTGTATTTATGAGTTAAATATCCACAATTTACTTTATGTTCCCTCGGGGAAAAATAAATGATGCATATATAGAAAAATAATAACAAATGTTAAATTTAGATGATAGGTATTCACTATACTAGCCTCTCTCTTTTTCTACATTTGAAAAATTTAATAAATAAGTAAAATAAAGAAAGAAAAAAGTCCATCTGTTATATCTCCTGAGATATCCACTTCTTTTTACTTCTAGTCATTGCTCTCTTTTACAGGTTGGCCATTTTTTCCCACAAAAGATCAGATAATAAATATTTTAAAACTTGTGGGCCATACAGTCTCTGTAACAACTACTCTAATCTGCTGTTGTAGTGCAAAACCAAACATTGACAATATTTAAATAAATGGGCATGGCTGTATCCCAATAAAGCTTTGTTTACAAAATCAGGTGATGGGCCAGATTTAGCCCATGTACTATTGTTTGCTGACCTCAGCCCTAATGGAAGATCTCATCAGCTGTCACCTGGGTAACCTGTATACCCCTCAAACCATTCACTTCCTTCAGCCTTGTCCCCACTCCAACATACCCCCGATAGAGCAGCAGTAGCAGACTTTTCCCTACTGCTTTAAATGCTGCAGTAGCTTCCGCCCCTTCTCACCCTCACTGCTTCTTCAACTTTGACTCATCATTCATCTCCAATAGTCCCCTTCCAACACACACACAAACACACACACACGCTTTAGACTTTCTTACATCTTTCTGTTTTCAGATATATTTTCCCTCATAATTGTGGGGGTTAGTTCCAGGACCCTTGGGTACCGAAATCCATCTATGCTTAAGTTTCTGATATAAAATGATGTAATATTTGCACATAATCTCCCATATACTTAAATCATCTCTAGATTACTCACAATACCTACTATGATGTAAATGCTATGTAAGTAGTTGTTAGACTTTATTTTTATTTCTATTGTTTGTATTGTTGCATTGGTGTTTTTTCCAATTTTTAAAAATACATTTTTGGTTGAATCTCTAGTTGTGGAACCCATGGATATGAGACATCATCTATGCATTTCTTCTACTTGGAAGGCTCCTCTCCATGTCACTTTCATCTTTGAAAAGTTACTTGAAGCCGGCTCGGTGGCTCAGCCTGTAATCCCGCGCCTTTGGGAGGCTGAGGTGAGTGGATTGCCTGAGCCCGCAGGTTCGAGACCCGCCTGGGCGGCGAGACCTCATCTCTACAATAAATCAAAAAATCAGCTGGGCGTGGTAGCGCGCGCCTGTAATTCAGGCTACTTGGAAGGCTGAGGCGGAAGGATTGCAGGAGCCCAGCAGGTCGAGGCTGCGGTGGCCGCTCCCGGTGGCTGCACACCAGTCTGGGCGACAGAGTGAGACTCCAACTCAAAAAAAAAAAAAAAAGAAAAGTTACTTGAACACCTCCTCTTCAGAACTCAACTTAATCCTCACCTCCCTTCTGGAAGTCTCACAGTACTTTCCCTAGCATACATACATGTGTGCTTACACACGCAAGAAATAATCAGAATTGGAGGTCCTCCTTGATGCGCTCAGTACTCCCAAGTTATCTCTTTATCATGGAACTTGTCACACTTCCTGTCATGCTTCTCGCTCTGCTTCTTCATTGATCTGGAAGTTCCTTAAGAACAGAGACTGTGTCTTTTTCACCTCCGTGTACTCAGTGTTAAATACAGAATCTGAATACAATTTAAAAATATTCAGATCCACTGAAAGCATTCCCTTTATCAGGGAATTATAAGACACTATTTTTTGATGTTGGCAGGGGTGTCAGCCTCATTCTTGACAGCCAAGTTGTGATTTCCATCAGACACATTTCTAAATATGACCATTGTCTGGTTTCAATTTTAGGTAACTTTTGGATGAAAAGGAAGCATGTCTATATAATTAGGCCTCACAGTTTTCTCAAGTTTTTTTTTCCCACTTGTTATAAAATTGATACTGATATTGTTTCAAAATTGACTGATGCTATAAAGTAGTGATTTGGAGCAGATTTCCTGGTATTAAATTGCAGCTTCTCTTACTAATGACTTTACCCATGACCTAGTGTTATGGGTTAAATTGCACCCCTTCCTCAATTCATATATTGCAATCCAAACGCCCAGTATCTTTGAGTGCATCTTTCTTTGGAGAGAGGGTCTTTACAGAGGTAATCAAGTTAAAGTTACAGTGGGCTTTAATCCAATATGACAGGTATCCTTATTTTAAAAACAGGGACAATTTAGGCACAGAGACAGGTGTGCATAGAGGGAAGACGTCATGAAGAGATATAGGGAAAAGATGGTCATCTTTCAGCCAAGGAGAGTGGCCTGAAACAGATCCTTCCCTCACAGCTTTGGGAATAAACCAATTCTACTAACATCTTGATCTCTGTTTTAGACTCGAGGAATGTGAGAGAATACATTTCTGTTCCTCAAGACATCCAGTTTGTGGTACTTTGTTACCAGTAGTCTTGGCAAACTAATTCAAAGTAGAAGAAATAGCAAAGGTAAAGACCTAGAGGGATGCTATGGTTTGAAAGTAATCTCTCAATCTCCAGCTCCCTCAACTGTAAAATGAGTTTAATAGTAGCTGCCTTATGGGGTAATTGTGATGTATAAAAGACTTAAATCACATAAAGTGCTTAGAGTAATGCTCAGAATATAAGTATGTGCTGCTAATGTTATGGATGTCATTTTTTTCCCCATCAAACCATTTCTCTTTCTAAGTTCTTTGTAGGTATCTCTATAAGGAAGCCTTCGATATTTTCCCTTTACTTTCAGCAAAATCCTCTTAGCTTGCAATCATTGTTCTGTTTTATTAAGGTTGTTTCCTATGTAAGTTTTTATGCTTTGTCTTCCAATTAAACTGCTTCTCAATATGAACATACATCTTTCATTAAATGTATTTTATTTCATTCATGTCGCCTGAACTTCTGTGACCCTATCAAATAGATTTCTCACAGGTTTCTTATCATGGTATTTCTTTAAAGCTGCATTCTCAAGAACATAACTGCTTTCCATGTCTACCTGTAAAAAGCAAAACAATATCAACTGACAGAGATAATTACCCACTTGTGAAAGAAAGTATTATTTCTTTCTGCTGCAATGCAGTGCAATAGAAACGTCACTCTGAGTCAGGCTATATCAAGTAGCTTTATGTCACATGACACAATGTAAACTGACACATCCTGTGCTTCTGGATTTGAGGTCACAAATCTAAAGAAACACTTTTGTACAGAAGCAAGTACTAGTGGTACTAGTGACTGTAAGTAAAAAACCTACTATGCATATATTTTTTTCCTTCTATGGTCATTATTTTTGCTGTATTGAGACAATACGGTGTTGAATTAATTGGGTAATTTAAGCCACATCTCTAATGTTAATTTTTTGCTATATTGAATACCTTGTTTTCTGTCTTTTTATGACAGTGGAGAAAAAGCCCCTAGATCCCTGCAGTGAGAGACTGCTATCTGGGAAATTCATCCTGTCATTGCCACTGACTAGCATATGGCCTGAGGTGAGTTCCTTTCTCTCTATACCTTAGTTTCTCCACTTGCAAAATTAGAATGTTAGACTAGATGATCTTAAAGTTTCACTGAGCTTCAAAATTGTAAGATATTTAAGCTCTTTAATAACATAGTATAGGATTCAGTAAAGGCATAGGGTCCAGCTAACTCTGCTTTTACTCTTGGCATTTTGGCTTTCTTAATTTTTATAATTATTTCAATAGCTTTAGGGAATACAACTAGTTTCTGATTGCATGGATACATTGCACAGTGGTGAAGAAGTCTGGGCTTTAAGTGTACTCTTCACTCCCACCTGTGCACATTGTATTCAGCTTTAGCTTCATGAGGCTTTCCTGCCAACATCAAAATTAGAGAGCTAAAATCCTCTACCAGTCCCAATGATTACATAATGAATACAAAAACACCACTAGAAAGTTCTTTGACAAAATAAGTAATGCTCATACTCAATGTATGGCTTCAGCCAGGTACTGATATGAGGACCATAGACAAATTACAAATAGTTTATTGAAGTTTTCATTTTTTTTTTCTTTTTTGAGTTGGAGTCTCACTCTGTTGCCTCGACCTGCTGGGCTCCGGCGATCCTTCCGCCTCAGCCTTTCAAGTAGCTGGAACTACAGACGCGCTCTACCACACCCGGCTCATGTTGATTTATTGTAGAGATGAGGTCTCGCCAAGTTGCTCAGGCGGGTCTCGAACCCTCGGGCTCAGGCAATTCACTCACCTCAGCCTCCCAAGGCGCGGGATTACAGGCTGAGCCACCGAACCTGGCTATGTGATGAACAACCCCATTTTCCATTATATGTGAAATGTAATTATTCTATTTCTTTCCAGTAGATGAAAGTTGTCTTATAAATGCTACATGTAAATGTGGGCACTTGAAAATATGCATCTGTAATAAGACAGAATTTGATTGGCAAGAAAGAGAACAAAGGGGAAGAAGACATCTGGGGTTGGAAAAATGGCTCTGGGGTAGAAGCATAAGCCCTTTTTTCTCTGCCTTATTCCCCTAACATTCCCATCCCAAGGGTACTGAACAGAGATGCTGCCTGTACAATTAGAAGCAATTTTTAAGGTATCTGATTAGGAAAGAGAAGCATCTGAAAGGATTAAACTCAGCCTAAAAGGTTGGGGGAAGGGGTAGTTCATGGAACCCGGATAGACACAAGTGAAAGAGTGTGGGATTTAGGACAGAAAGTGACTACCATGAGTGTGGGGGAGGAGGGAAAGTGGAGGGCAGTAAAGGAATAAGGCAGGTGCATGACTATGGAGAAAGAATGTCATTAGAAAGGATCTGACTTTTTTTTTCTACTAGAAGCTGAGGAAACAGAAACTGAGAGGTCAGATTTTTTTTTAACCCAGTCATAGCAAATTGGACTCCTATCAGAGTGGTAAGTTACAAAAGTATTCATCTATACCATACTGTCATCCTTCATTGAAATACAGTGTTTTTTGTTTGTTTGTTTGCTTTTGGTTTTTGGAAATGGCTAGAGAGACACAAGTAGGTACCATAGATGAAGGAGTTGGCATTCAGGTGAACAAAAGGGCAGAAGAGCCTACAGGTTTTTGGCTAAAGAAGAAAACCTTGTTAATCTAATGATTCCCAGCCTGGGGACTAGGGATTTTGGAAATAATACTCATCAAGCATTATATGTAGACTGTATACATAACTGTGTCACAAAGACATATACACCACTACTTTTCATTACTTTTTATTTTTCACATTAATGTCTATCCCTTTGTAATTCATAAAACAAAAATCCAGCTCAAAGCACTTCTGATTCATAATTGTTTTTAATTGTTTTGTACTCCATCAATCCCCAGATCATTTGGAGTTACCTGACATTTTTATTTTTATTTATTTATTTATTTATTTATTGAGTTGGAGTCTCACTCTGTCACCCAGACTGGAGTGCAGTGGCCACTCCTGGCCACTGCAGCCTCGACCTGCTGGGCTCCAGCGATCCTTCCGCCTCAGCCTTCCAAGTAGCTGGAACTACAAGTGCACGCTACCACACCCAGCTAATTTTTTTGATTTATTGTAGAGATGAGGTCTCGTCAAGTTGCCCAGGTGGCTCTTGAACGCGTGGCCTCAGGCAATCCACTCACCTCAGCCTCCCAAAGCACTGGAATTACAGGCTGAGCCACCGAGTCCGGCTAAATTTTTTTATTTTAAATATTTAGGGTTCAATTCAGGATTAGGAATACCAGTGTTTTTGCAGGTACCCTTGTTGATGAGGTGTGCCTCGCTCTCTCCTGGCAGTTTCCCACTACTGCCAATTTTCAAAAAGAGATATTCATTCTGTAAATGTTTGGGGGCTCTCTTTATGAACTTGGGCGAATTCAGCAGAAAATTCCCCAGCAAAAGATTGCCTTAGTGCATTGGCTGCAATATCCTTTATGAATTCAGAAAAATTTAGGGATGCTGGTGGATGGAATTCCTCAGAGAACTTTTCCCCCCTTAGGATGATGGATGTAATGAGCTTGGGAGAGCCTAGCAGCTCCAGGTCAGACAGAGAAGGTGAGAAGGACTGAGAGGACTGAAGAGGAGAGAGGAGCAAATCCAAAAAAACCCATCTCTCCCATTTAGAGGGTGTTAAAGTGCACGGAAGAGTCAAGTCCTTATCAGCGCCCATCCTTTGGAACTCATGGAGGTGATCTTGTCATAGAATTGTAGCTCTTTTCTTTGTTGAAAATTTTTCACAGTTCCTATGCTTTCTGGAGAAAACTCATTCTTTATAGACTTTTAAATATCTACATACACACATGTTACTTGGGCTTCAACATGAATGAGTATGCTTGAAATATGTTGCATGAACTTACCTTAATCCTCTCTAATTTCCACTCATCTTCTTGGTGACCAGATGAAGGACTTATTTGTGCAGGTTCCTGATGGGGTAGCAATGTTTCAGATGAGTACTGTTATACTTACTCTTTGAGGTATTTATTGAAATGTGCTTCTGAGTGAGCCAGGAATGTAGACATTATATACACTGGGGAAAATGGTGCCCAGTCCACTAATGGCAAAAGAGCCCAGCTACTTCCTAATAATCAATTGAATTTGTTATTGCTTCACAATAAATGACTGACCTGTTATTAGAGTAATGAAAATAAAAAACAGTGATTTTATTTTTGCAAGTAATTATTTTCAGGAATACTAGACTCTTTGGTGATATAAGTCTATCAATGGACAGATGAAAGAAACTTTAATAATCCAAAACGACTTGACCAGACAGGCAATGTTGTAACTTGAAGAACATGTTCATTGAAAAGAAATATTGAAAGAAGAAAAATTTTGCATCCCAACCTATGGCTCACATGACAGCAGATCAGAAATGATGAGAACTACAAAGAAGAAAAAGAAAACTAGGTTGCAAAAAATTCTTTTTGATACGTAAATTTTTATGGAAGGTACAGAACAGATCTTAACTACCTAACCTTTCTAGTTTCTCCAACCGTTTGGTCACTTTTGGCCATTTTCACCACTCTCTCCACAATTATCAAATATTATTACTGCATTTGCCACAGATGCCTCGCTTTTAAGGATTTCATTTTAAAAGCTGAAGTACCCAAGTGTTTATTTTTTGCCATACACCATATTCTAATGGTGCTCTTTAGCTAATGCTGCAGCCACCTCACACCCAATTTCCATTATGAGTCATTATTTTAAGATGTGTAACTTGGCTACAGAAAATTGCTCTGTAAAGACACCTGAACAGCAAGTTCTCATATGAGCAAGAAAATTTTAAGGTGATAAAATGTTTTTAAAAAAAGATAATAGTCTTTAATATCTTCAACTACCTTTCTGAGCTCTTAAAAGTTGAAAATGAGTTGTTGAAGTTTTGTTGTTGGTCCCCCCTCCTTTTTTTTGGAACTAAAAGACAAACTATTAAGCCTCCACTAGAGCAAGTTTCTTTCTAACTTCTTTGCCCTTATAAATCAAGCTATAAAGAGCTTACAATCAGCTCCAGGTTTGTTGTACCTTTTTTCCTAGAGTCATGAATATTGCTATTTTCATTGGCTTGAGAGGATATAAAAAACAAAAAAACAAACAAACAAAAAAACTACAGTGCGGCTTGTAGTCATTAAGATAGCCTTTGTGTAAAGGTCTCATTAAGGTTCAGTTCTTAAAATGCTACCCTTGGGGCACTGAGTGGTGAAAAGAACAGGAGCTTTGAAATGAAGTAGCACAACATTCAAACCCTGGATTTTTTTTTTTTATTGTGAAGTTGTGGGGTACAGTTAAGGGTTAGGTATACAATTGCGTTTCATTCAGGCACCCTGTTGATATGGGATGTTTCCCCGTACCCAGACAGATATTTGCTACTGTTAATCCCATCTCCCTTTGTGACCCTTGCTAAGTCACTGAAGGGCCTTGAGCTTCAGTTTTCTCAGGCTATAAGAATTGTAAAAATTCAATGAGATAAGGTAAGCAAAATTGCTCAAATGCAGTATCAGGTGACTAGTAGGTGCACAATAATTAGTAACAAAAGGGATGATGATGATAGCAATTATTTTTTTTTCTTTCTGGTTCTTGGCTAAGTCTTTGTAACACAAGACAGAGTAACAAAAGAAAAACAAACATTTACTTTATATACGTTTTACATGGTATAGGAACATTCATAAGGAAACGAAGACCTGAAGAAAAATCTAAACCTGAGTGCTGTATGCTAGGTTTGATAAAGAGTAGAGAGTCATGGAAAAATGTGATTAGATATGAGCTAAGAGCAGGAAATTGAGAAAAACTTAGTAAAGCCTTTTCTCTGAGATTCCTCTCCACATTCCCTCCACCTTGAGAGATAAGGATACTCCTTTCTTCTGGGTATAGGGAGGTTTGGGTATAGAGTATAGGTCTTATAACCTGCTTCAGAGGAAGGTTAGAGAGTTATTCCTGCACGTGCTGTTTCTTAAATTCATCAGCTTAAAATTTCAACATGCCTAGTTTCGATATTTTGGGATAGCAGGATCTGAACCCCATCAGGAACAAAACTAAAGGATTTCATCTGGGCCAAATAGATACACAGAAGTGTCAATACATGCAAGGCAAGCCTCTTATTCATCTCATTCCATGAACTACAGTTAATGGTTGGGAAACACATACACCCACACATAATTTAATTTCCATCCTTCTGAGACCGAGGGACTATACAGCGAAAGGGGGTTTCTGAAAAAGGTAAAGGGAAGAAAGAAATAGCAGTCAATATAAAAATAGTCTGACATTTTTTGCCAGTATTCTGGGCTAATACCAACTCAAAGTAAATTTACCCAGTGCCTAGAGAAAAGTCTCCAAATAAGCATCTGGAAACTTCTGGTAGACTTAAAATATTATGAGAATAGACCTCACAGGATGACGTTATTGAGAGCCACCCCCCTACAAATGTCATTTCAATCCCTATGACCAGAAATAAGAGTGATTTTCTCACTTGTTTGACCCAGGTTTTAGTGAAAGAGGATGAGATCTCAGATATCACTATTGTGCTGAAAGACCTTGGCACATAGAGTAAGCTAATGGTATGTTCCAGGCTTAATTCAACCAAATGTCTTAGAGTTAAGTCATATTCTTGTCATCTTATGGATGTGTGTTGAAACAATTCCTCATGTATTCCATGTACATACTTAACACAACCCATCCCATTTAGCCAGCAACACTAAAATAATATATTCTTTACAGTGACTCGGGTTGGGGTGTTGCATTTGCAAGCAAAACACACTCTACTTCCTCAATATTGGCTGCTTTAGTGGAGGCCCTTGCAGCTGACAACACAACAGAGAACTTCATAAAGAAAGTCTCATGATAGCTGTTATTTATTATGCAAATGCTGCCTGCCATGGCAACATTGCATCTAGGAGTTTGCTTTATTTGCACTAGGACATGGCCTGCATATTCAAATGAAGGCAGCCGTACATTATGCCTACACATTACAAAGATTTTGTTTTCCTTGACACTTACAGGAGAACAAACTGCAATTAATATAGCCTGTTTAAGCAGACAGCACCCAATTAGTTATCATCCATTTTCAGATTGGGATGCTAGACAAAAAACATGGAGCTGGGCTCCTTATTCAAAAGGAAAATACATCCAAACTACAGGTTTTCAAAGACACATTTAACTCACAATGGCAAGGATACTCACTTAGCCTTTAATGTGAAATGGAGTGTTAATTTTTCTCTGTCACCTCTTAATTGCTTCCTTATTATACTGTTCAAGCAGTTAATTGCTAGACTGAGTGAAAGAGTGTTTTCAGGGGAAAGGAAATGCCACAGCATGAAAGAAAAAAAATAGAAGCAGCTCACTAGTGTAATTGGGTCTGATATAACATTAGCTATGGTATTCCTTTTAATGGTATCTACAAAATTAATAGGCAAAGCCAAATTGTTTGTGATTGGGAAAGTAGAGAAAGATTAAGTCAGTTAGCATGCCTGCATGCGACTTGTGTCACTGTCATTTACCAAGCAAGAAAGAGGACTCTTCCAAGCCATCCATACTTGGCCCAGATGCAGGCTGCCATCCCCAAGTGTGGGGCAGATGGGGACATCTCCACAAGCGAGCTATTTCTATTGCAGAAGTTAGTTCCAGGGAGCCATGTGGACACTAGCTTGCTGCCTTCTCTGGATCAACTGCTCACAGTATAATTGAAGGGAAAGTAAAGGGAGAAAGTCATTCTGTCCTATTCTTTTAAATGCTTTGTAGCTCCCCCTACAATTCCATTTGACCCTTCAAGAAATTGACCCTTCCTTTCAGTATCATCAAAAATGGGGGTCGACACTGTCAGAACTTGATTGTGCTTCTTCAGCAAAGAAATGGATAGTAAGAATAAAAGACAAAAATTACAGACATTTATCTAAACAACAAAACATAGATCACTGGCTTTAATGAGGATGTTTGCATGCCAGTGTTAGAGAATTCATAATAAGTATTATTTTCTACATCCTCTAATTTTATTAAAGCATAACAATTATTAATGAAGAAAGTCGGTAAAGAAAACACTTGCTTTACCAGTGAAGTTGGAAGACAGATTTTTACTTGCATTGCATTTTAATTATGATCAAAAGAAATAACTTTGTGGTATCTTAAATTTAGCTTCTCAATAAAAACTAGGAAAAATGTAAAGCAATTACTAAATTGTGTTCATTAGTATTTGCGCAAGGATTAACTCATTATCATCACTCTATCTGCTCTTCCTGTCTGTTTACTGTTTACTGAAGTCTGCTCAACTTCCCTCTGGTTTTTGCCTTGAAAGGCAGAGGAAGGAGATGGGGAAACTGACTAGGGGTAGATTCCATCTATGAGTAGTAAATTAACGAGAAATTGTTCCAAATATCTACCTTTGAAGATGCAGAAGTTAGAGAAAATACAGTCTTGAAGTTGAAAAATACTCAATTATGAGGTACTGAATGATTAAGTAAGTAAATAAAATAGACAATCTAAAACATCACAAAGAAAATTCTCTAGACCTTGCACTCTTCTACATATGACTGCAGGGCAAACAATCAAGGTCAGTGGTTCTTAACTTAGTCTCTCTCCATCCATGGAAATCAGGGATGTAGCAACATCAAAAATATTGCTTAAGAATTCTATGCATATGTAAGTCTCTACATTTTTCTTGAAGAAGATCAGACCATTTGCATTAGTTTTCTATGCTGCATAACAAACACCACAAGTTAAATGGTTTAAAACAACACACACATTATTTCACCATTTACAGGGTTGGGGAGTCTATGCGTGGCTTAGCAGGGTCCTTTGCCATCAAGGTGTGAGCCAGGGCTCTGCTCTCATCTTCAAGTTTGACTGCTGTCTGTTTCCAAGTTCACTCTGGTTGTTGGCAGAATTCATTTCCTTGTGATTGGAGAGTTCATGGCCGCTTTGTTCATTAAAACCAACAAGGATAGCAAGACCCTATCGTGAATCTTCTAGCAAGAGGGAGTCATATAAGGTAACCTAATCACTGGAATAACAGCTCATACCTTTTGCCATATTCTGTTGGTTATAAGTAAGACAAATGTCTTGCCCACACTTAAGGGGAAGAGTTTATACAAGAGGGTGAATACCAGAAGTCAGGGATCATGGAGGTCAGTTTCACTTTCATCACATGTTCAAACGGATCTATACATATATTTTTAAGTTATGAGCCACTACTCTAGTCTACAAAGAACATGTATATTCATTCTCTATTGCTGGATAACAAATTACCACAAAATATAGTGTTTAATGCAACAATAATTACTTATTTTTCATGTTTTCTGTGTCTTAAGAATTCAGACAGAGCACAATGGGGTTGGCTTATATCTGCTCTATCACGTCTGGGATCACAACTGAAAGACTCTCAATGACCAAGAGCTGGACTCATCTGCAGGTTCACTCACTCACATATTTGATTGTTAATGCTGGCTCTCAACTAGGAACCTTGGTTCCTCTCTACATGTGTTTATCCATGTGGTTTCTTAATAGGAAATTCTGGCCTTTTTCACAGTATGGTGGCTGAGTTCTACAAATAATCATTTCAAGACAGAGAAAGAGTGAGAGAGAGTAAATGAGGCTGAAGCCATATCATCTTTTCTGACCAAGCCAGAACTAACATAACTTCAAGATGAAAAGCAAAACAAATAAACAAACAAAAACAGACTCCACTTCTCAATGGCAAAGAAGGTAGGATAAATATGTGAGTGGGAACGTTCTGGAGGATACAGTCTGCCACAACAAATAAATGTAGGCATTCAACAAATATTTACTGGCTCTACAAATACTTACTGTGCTCATATACTTTGCATAGGTCACTAGTGCAGGGATACATCATACTTCAAAGTTACATCAGTCTAATTAAATTGTTCCTTGTAACTTTCCAAACCTATGTTCACAAAATAACTTACTTAAAGACTACAAATGTTGTTTTCATGAAGTCGTGCCAAAATCTCAGAGATAAACACATAGCCACCAAAATTTCGTCTGCCAATCCTGAGACTTAAAGCATCCTGGGGAAATACCAACACTAATTGAAAGCTGGAATTACAACTGTGTTCTGCCCTTTTCCAGGATTCTTTATCTTTAATGGACACAGACTTTCCAAACCATAAATACATTCTCTCCACTTTACAGTAGAAATGTTCTATAAATCGCCCCTCTGCATTTTATAGATATAGCAAGCTAATAATCGTATCATTAATTTACGCTTTCATTTCTTATTTATTTATTTAAGATGTGTTTATTGAATACCTACTACATGCTAGAGATTGTTCTGAGTACTGGGATTACAGTTATGAACAAGGCAAATATTGTTCTAGCCCTCAGTGAGTTCTCAGTCCAGTAGAGGAAGCTAAAAACTAAACACATTACACTGTGACCAGTGTTATGATGAGGGAAATACAGAGTGCTATTTACTGGGTCAGGAAATATTTTCTGAAATGACAGTTACCTTCAAATCCAAGCTGTAGACTCTATAAAGGCAAATAGTCTTTACAGAATAATATAGGCACTTAATGGGTGCTCAGTTACTAGGTTGAATCCCATCACTCTCTTCTAAAACCTTCAATGGTCCATAGCTATCTTATTAGGCCATTTTGAGCTTTCTGTAACTTGGCATTGCTCTTCTTTTCCAACCCAATCCCATCCATCACCAAACCCTTCCAATTACTCTCTGCTCTCACCATTCCCAAAACATGGCATATGGCATATACTTTGATATTGCTACACCTTTTGTGAGTTTCTGTTGCCGGTAATGCCCTTTCTTCTCTCTCTCTCTCTCTCTCTCTCTGCGTGTGTGTGTGTGTGTGTGTGTGTGTGTGTGTGTGTGTGTGTGTGTGTGCACGCACACTGGCTATCCTATCTTAGCCTATCTTACTCAATGTTACCTTCTACCTAAAATCTTTCTTGATAAATTTCACTCAAGGTAGAGTTAATTGCTTCTTTCCCTTGGTGCCCACAGCACATAGCTTATATCATTTGTTTTCACTTTGTCTGGCATTATAATTACTTTCGTGTGTATCTTTCCCCTCTCTTATTTATTAATTCACTTGTCAACAAACATCAATTAAGTATATGCTAAATATTCTATGTATTATGCTAGATCCTAGTGATATAATGTAGAAAAAAATAAACACTTTTTTTGTCCTTGAGAAACTATCCCACTGCTCTTGTTACAATAATTTATCAATTGCAGATGTCCAATGTAAGTTGAACAAATGAGTGAATGAGTTAATTAATATGAGGATGAATGGTTTGAAACTTGGTTATGTCTTCCTGTATATGTCTCAGAAAGTCTGTGATTTGAAACTAAGAATCTATGTTATTCCTTAGATGGATCTATTGCCTCAAATCCAAAGGAGCCCCAAATAGGTTGTTTCAGAGGTTCTGGTTATTACTATTTCAATAAAATAGTTACAGTATCCCACATGAGGCAAAATACTACATTTTTCATATGAGTAGATCCATTCACCCCAGCAAGTGATAGCCATTATGTACCATGCCTAGACTGCAGTTTTGCTAGACAAGTAGCACTGTTCACACATATCTTGAAAACATATTAACACAGGGTGAGATTCCATAAACTTCCCATTGGCTGTATTCCCTTCTGATAAGTCAATAGACCACTTGTTTTATTGTACACTACACACCATCTTTATTTTGTCAACAAATTATTCCCAAGTTCCTACTATGTGGCATGCACTGCATTAGGTACAACTTTAAATAAACTGTTTGTAGAGTCTGATCAGGAAAATCAACAAAAGTTATGTCTATTAAACTCACTGAAAGACAATAGAAACAGAAAGAATGCTATTCTCACCCTCTCCCCCAAATAATTAATCAATCCTCTTATCTTGTTAAATGGTAAAATGCCTTTTCTAGTCTTCCCTCTTTCTAGATTAACTTTGGCCTACAAGTGTAGCGTTCCTGCCAAATAGGTCAAAAAGGATAGGAAAGTTAATAATGCAAGCACATGCAGGACAAGATCACTTCAAAAAAGGCTTTCTTCCACAAGCCATACTAGTATGTCCTCCAATTTCCCCCACCTCTCCATACACATACTCCTGGATTTTGCAGCCTGAAAAGATTGCCTGTGCTTCCATCGACAAATAGTATATTACTACTTTTCAGATATCGAAGTTACTACGCGCTTCTGACACCAAAAGAAGTGTGACAATGGCAGCTAATGGAGATCCCACTGTGTTAGGCAAGCATACTGCCCCAAACGACAGTCATTACAGATTTCTTCCAAGTCTCATCCTGATCCGTAATCATGTATTTTTTAAACTGACAATCCTTTTTACTATTTCATTTCTGATCATCATATGCAAACCAACCAACTATTAGGGTCGGACATTTCACTCACTAGGAAAGGTGCTCTCTGAGCTGCTATATATCTTGATAATGCAGCAAGTCACCCATTCTATCACTTGTTCTCTCCGTTGGTTGATTGAGCTGTTAATATTGCTTTTTAAAATGGAGAATAATCAGTGATATTTACAGTGCCATTAACTGACAGGCTGGGATCTTGTTGTGGATTCTGTAGGTTCCTAAAGCTCACAGGAGTTTTGCGGGTCTTAGAAAATGTGCCCTTGTAGCCATATTGGTTTAATAAGCTAATAAATACCATCTGATCCTTTCTGTGACTTTTTTTTCTGGCTACAACTACATGGTATGTTTAGCAGAATACAAAACTACAAGAAAAATCTGTAGCTATGGAATTTAGTATTTGAAAAAAAAAGTCTGGCTATTAATCAGACACTTGGGAGGAAGAAAGAAAACTAGAATCCCAGGGCTTTCTAATCCATTCCTATTGTTCCAGCAAGAAACTTTATTATTACTCACTACTAATGAACCACCAATTGTATTTGTCCATTTTGTCAAAAGGATTTGTTTATCAACATTGCTAAGAAGCGTCTAAGGATAACATTTTTTCATAGGGTACAACCAATTAATACTAGTGTGGGCAGGGGTTAAAATAATTATGATGCCGATGCTTACAGCACACCACCCCATCAATATTTCATTTGGGGTGTGGTAGAATTATAGTTCCACAATAAGTTCACACTCACTTTTCTTCTCTTTTGTCCTCATACTCAGCTCACTCATCGTAATAGTCTAAAATGTCTCTTTCTCTGTATATTGATGTAAACTCCTTTGATGACAGATGTCTCATTTATTCCAGTTTTCTTTGCCTATGTAGCACCATCTAGAGTGGTGCTTTTCACATGATAACTACCCATGGTGATCATTGGTTACAATGGTGCTACTGATTCCTATCAAAACATGAACCCTAGGCTGTGTTTTCTAATGTTGGTTGTTGGTTTCTGCCGAGACACATGCATTCCCTTACGAGGAATTCTTCCCTTTGACAAATGGCAAGTCAATGGATTCGGATTTGTTATGTAACCTGAAGCCAAGAGAAATAACTTGTCTCTAGTCTTCAATTCAAAAGATTACTCTCGCATTCTAAAATGCTTCAAGTCTAGAAACCACTTTTGGCTCCCATGTATTCATGAAAAGAGAGAGCACGGATGAACAAAATATCTCTCTCCAGAACACTGATTATAGAGAGAAGGAAGAGAGGAGACAATTTAAAAGCAAATATCCAGACCCTTGATAAAGTGGTATTCACTGTCTTTCTAAACTTTATCAGAACTCCCTAAAACTAATTACTGTTCCTTTTAATCCATGTTGTCACTTTCTCTCTTCAAATGAGACCTTTGACAAGTTTTTAAATGCTCCTTCTCTGTCAGCATAATCTTAATAATTCTAATAGCACAAGCTTGATTTGCATATTCAGACTCTTAAATCAGTATATGTATTCTGATCCACACTGAATTTACTCCTAATGTAATATGTATGCCATAGATTCCTTCCTATACTCTATCCTGTATTAGTGTCCCTCACACTATCCCATATTTGGAATAAAGAATGATATTTTATATAGTTGATGCAATTTGACAGTAAACATAATATACTAAGGATTGTAAATAATTAAATTGAACAATCTGATGTCTGACTTCTCCACAAATCCATTTTTATTAAGCTACATATCTATTCCCACATCTCTGCATTAAGTTCTTTACTTAAATCTCTCTTTTTTTGTTAACACTCAATTCTCTTTTGTCTAAGCATACAATGTCCCATATAGCCTTGAAATCAATTTAGCAGACAGTCCTTTTGTACAATTTTATAATCTGCAACATTTGCATTTCTATACCTCCCTTTAATTCACAAAGAACAGTACATCCCCAGAGGAGACTGATAAATGAAGCTGAAGAAATATTAAAATCTTTTACAACTGGAAAAATGATTTAAAACATCCGTTCGTAAAAATATAAATGATTCCTTTTTGTTGCTAGCTTCTAAAGTCTTCATTTTAAAAATATGTAGAAGGTCCTCATTATACCACAAAAGAATCAAGGGAGACAATTTTCCTTGCCAGCCCATGAATTTATGCACTTTCTTATAGAGTTGGAAATTGCTGTTAACATCATCTTTCTCTGAGATTGTGTCTCTGTATACTTTATTTGATGTCTGCTGTCTCCAACTCTAATCTAGATTGTTGTAGGAACCAACATAAGAGCAAACATAGATCATCTAAAAGTAAAACTCTTTGATTTTTTTCCCTCTACAAGCCAAAATGACTATTTTCTATTGAATAATTGGTACAAATAAAACAATAAACATTTCAAAAAGTTTCTTTTAATGGGCCCTCTTCCAAAAAATTTAATAAGTTATTAGGTAAATAGAGTAAATGCAAATTGTCAATAATGATAAGAAATGTAGACAAGGTCAAACAAAGTATAAGAGGCATGAACAGTGCAAAAGAGTAAATGGCAGAAGTCTAGGATCAACAATAGAGATCTATTTAATATTTCCGTAAATGATCAGGTAAGCATATTTAATGAAATTCCCATGAATATTGATGATGAGTCATTCATTAATTTGTTCCTTAAACTAATTCCAGTACTTACTATATGCCTTCTATAAATGTTTAGAGATGAAAGACCCAGCCCCCATCCTCAAGTGGAGAGGACAGATGCATAAATAATCCAGTGCAATGAGTGCCATAATGAAAACGTGGAGATGGGTAGCATCGAAGCAAAAAGATGGGTTACTAGACCCTGCCTTGGGAATAGGGAGGACTTGGTCAAAGAAAAAGTATGAGAAAATGAAGATGTTTAAAGAATGAGGAAAGTGATTATGCAAAGGTCCAGAGATATGAGCACAGGCTACATATATGAACTTCCAAGTCATTCTTGAATTAGATTCTTGATACTGTTCCAAACTTTATAGTGTTTCTAAGAATCACCAGGGAAGCTGCTTTTTCTTTTTTTAAAGCAAAGAGTAGTTTATTTAGCAAAAGCCAGAGGTGAAAGTACATTCCAGAGGAGGAATGGGTCAAGCCCAGGGTAGCTTAAGAACCGGAAACTGCCTTAAAAACAGATTGCGAGAACTTCTGGCAAGATGGCAAAGGGGCAACCTGGTCTGTGAAACCCTCTGCAAAGGAGAACTGCAGTGGGTCTCTGGCTCTTGCCCCGGGGGCTGCGGAGCCCAAAATCGCAGTCTGCTCTTCATACGAAGCTCGGCCATTGCCACTGCTGGGACATCGCAGTGAACTGGACAGTCACTGCAGCACAGACGCCGCCGCTGCCACCGCCGCAGCCACCGCAGCAACCACCACCGCCGCCGGTAGCACATTGCATCACCCGGGCCGGGGGCGATCCACAACTTCAGTCCTTGAAGCCCCTTCAGGGAAGATCTGCTGGGATCGCTGCCACCTCTCCTGGGATCGCTGCCACCTCTCCTACCACCGAGACGTCCTGCCCACCATGAGTCTCCTGCCTGTGCCCTGAGGCAGGCACCATCTCCAGTCTCTGCCAGTTCCTGTCCAGCCCTGCCCCCTCTTGGGCAAGCAGCTGAGATAGCACCACCTGCTGGCGATTCAAGGTAACAACACCAAAATGGGAGAAACAAGGTTGAAAAAGACACAGACCAGAGTGGAGAATGGAGAGTGATCTCAACTGTCCTTCACAGCAGACCAGGGGCAACTGACCCCAACTGCAAACTAATTTACCTGCTTGAAAAGAAAGCTAGAAATCAGAACTGAAAGGACATTGGACTTAAACGAAAAGTCTCAGAGTGTGCTTCATCGATTCTGTTAGTTTAATGACTTAATTCTATTCCTACTGTATTGTTCCTTTTTTTCCCCCTCTTCCTTTTCTTCTCTTTTTTTCTCTCTGTAAACCATATCTTTGTATAGAGGAACAGCACACCAATAAGGTGGTTGGTTAGCTTGTATGTTAGCATCACTATATGTTTTATTTATTTATTTTTTTGTATGGGAGTTGGTTTGTCTGTAGCTGAGGTTTATTGTTTTTATCTGTTTCAGTATAGGTCTCTCTCTCCATTTGTTGGCACATGTTTGTTTCCCTCCTTACTCCTCGATCTCTCCATTCCCCTCTTCAACACACTGTCTGCACCGTTCTCTTCCCTCTGCTAACCACATCTTATTTTGGGGAGTAAACTTACAGCCCCACAGCACGAACAGATTCCAAGGTAGTGGGAAGTGGGTTCCAGATTATCCACACACCTGTCAGCGAATACCAGGACCTGCAGATAGATTTTGAATCATAGCTCCCCCCTTAAGTAAATCTAAAGACTGTAAAAAGGACCACCACCAACCTACAGTGCAACTCCAGAATTGAACAAAGTAAGAGGGCATACATAAAGTATAGGAGATTGAACAAACAGAAGTAAAACCAATCCCTTTACCCCTGAATAACAGAATTAAAGAAGATGGTGACATGGAGGGAAGGAAAAAGTAGGGAGGGGGAAAAACCGCACAAATGAAGAAAAACCAAAAGAAGAATATAGGTCTCACACAGACCCCTGGGAGATCAGACACTGAGAAAACAGATTCTGGAACACAAACAATGAAGAGCCCCCAGAATGATTGGTCACATGCAACAAACTCAGACATCAAGACATTAATGGAGAGAATTAAAAAAATTGAGGAGAGACAAGAGGAAAATAGGAAGGAGCTGATGTCAGAAATAACAGCAGTAAAGAATACTGTGATGGAAATGAATAACAGACTAATAAGCATGGAAAGCAGAATTAGCCAAGCAGAAGAAAGAATCTCAGAGCTCAAAGACCAAAACACAGAACTGACCCAAACTGTCAAAAGCATAGAAAAGAAGCTCAAAAAGACAGAACAAAACCTGCAAGAGATGAATGATCACTTCAAGAGATCAAACCTAAGAGTAATTGGGCTTCCTGAGGAAGAGAGAGAAACAGAAGCCACACTGGAACAAACATGTCATGAAATAATTCAAGAAAATTACCCTCATCTCATCAAGGATGAAAAAATTCAAACACAAGAGATTCAGAGAACACCTGCAAGACAACAAATGAGAAGACCATCTCCCAGACACATAATAATTCACCTAAACAAAGTAGTTATAAAAGAAAAAATCCCAAAGGCAGCAAGAATAAAAGGCAAGACTACCTACCAGGGAAGACCAATTAGAATAGCAGCAGATTTATCCACAGAAACCCTTCAGGCTAGGAGAGCCTGGAGCCCTATCTTCAAAGTTCTAAAAGATAAACAATTTCAACCAAGAATAACCTACCCAGCCAAACTAAGCTTCATTAGTGAGGGAGAATTGAAATCTTTTCCAGATATCCAATCCCTAAGAACCTACGTTGCCACCAGACCACTTCTACAAGAAACACTTAAGAAAGTACTGAGCACAGAAGAAAAAGAAAAAAAGAACAACAACATTCTTCACTAGAGTACAGGCAAAAGATTAAAAACATACATGAACCAACTCCAAAACCCAAAGAAAGACAACAAACAAACAGGAACAACTCTGTAAGAACCTTATGACAGGAATCAACTCTTGCATTTCAATTATTAGCCTAAATGTGAATGGACTAAATGCACCACTGAAAAGACATAGAATGGCAAAATGGATAAAATATCATCAGGCAACAATCTATTGTCTTCAAGAGACTCACTTCACTAGAAAGGACACCCACAGACTCAAAGTAAGAGGATGGGAAACAAACTTTCAGGCAAACGGAATACAAAAGAAAGGAGGAGTAGCGATCTTAATTTCAGACAAAATACCCTTCAAGCTATTAAAAATCAAAAAAGATACAGAAGGCCACTACATAATGATAAAAGGCTCAATCCATCAACAAGAAATGTCTATCCTAAACATATATGCATCCAACACAGGTGCGTCAACTTTCATAACGCAACTTCTAGGAAAACTAAAGAAAGTTTGATTCTAACACCATCATAACTGGGGACTTTAATACCCCACTCACAACCCTAGACAGATCATGAGGACAAAAAATCAGCAAGGAGATCCGGAACCTCAATGTGACTTTGGACCAAATGGACTTAATTGATACCTACAGAACACTCCATCCAAAGACCACAGAATATACATTCTACTCATCACCACATGGAACATATTCTGTAATTGGCCATAAATCAAGCATAAGCAAATTTAAAAGGACCGAAATTCTACCATGCACCTTCTCGGACCACAGTGGAATAAAAATAAACATTGACACCAACAAAGTTCCCTCAAAACCCACAAAGACATGGACACTAAACAGCATAATGCTAAACAACTCCTGGGTCAATGATGAAATCAAAACAGAGATCAAAAGATACCTGGAAACAAATGAAAATGAAGAAACATCTTAGGAAAATCTCTGGGACGCCTTGAAAGCTGTATTAAGAGTGGAATTTATATCCCTACAAACACACATGAAGAAAATAGAAGGAACACAAATTAACAACCTAACAAGCCACCTAAAGAAGCTGGAAAAGCAAGACCACAAAAACCCTAATTTCAGCAGAAGAATCCAGATCACCAAAACAAAAGCCCAAATCCAGGACATAGAAGACAAAAAGATAATACAAAAAAATCAATGAAACGAAAAGCTGGTTCTTTGAAAGGATAAACAAGATTGATGGTCCTCTAGCTAGACTGACCAAGAAAAATGAGAAAAAAATCAAATAAGCACAATCAGAAACACAAAAGATGAAGTCAAATCTGACCCTGAAGAAATACAAAAGATCATTAGAGACTACTACGTACACTTGTATGGAAACAAACTTGGAAACCTTAAGGAAATGGAGGACTTTCTGACATCACACAACCTACCTAGATTGGAACAAGAAGAAATTGAGACCCTAAATAGACCAATAACAATCAAGGAAATCGACTATGTAATAAGAAAACTTCCTACAAAAAAAGCCCTGATCCAGATGGCTTTAGAGCAGAATTCTACAAGGCATTTAAGGAGGAGCTAATACCAATCCTACTGAAGGTATTCCAGGTGATTGAAAAAGATGGAACTCTCCCCAAATCATTTTACAAAACCAACATCACATTGATACCCAAGTCATGTAAACATCCAACAAAGATAGAGAACTACAGGCCAATATCTTTGATGAACATAGATGCTCAAATTCTCAAGAAGATCCTAGCAAACCGAATTCAGCAGGACATCTCAAAAATCATCCATCATGCCCAAGTAGGCTTCATTCCTGGGATGCAAGGCTGGTTCAACATTTGTAAAACCATAAATGTAATTAAATAGATCAACAGATGTCCAAACAAAAACCACATGATTATATCATTAGATGCAGAAAAAGCTTTTGATAAAATCCAGCATCCCTTCTTGTTAAAAACCCTTGAACATCTAGGCATACGGGGAACATACCTCAAAATAGTAAAAGCCATCTACAAGAAACCCACAGCCAGCATACTCCTAAGTGGACAAAAATTGGAACCATTTCCCCTGAAAACTGGAAGAAGACAAGGATGCCCATTCTCATCCCTCATGTTCAACATAGTATCGGATGTCCTGGCTCAAGAAATCAGAGAAGAGGAGGCAATCAGGGGTATCCAAACAGGAAAAGAGGAAGTCAAGTTATCTCTCTTTGTAGATGATATGATTGTGTACCTTGAAAACCCAAGAGGATCTGTCAAAAAATTCCTTACACTGATAAAGGCCTTTAGCAAAGTATCAGGATATAAAATAAATGTACAAAAGACAATCGCATTTCTCTACACTAATAATAAACAAACAGAAACCCAAATAAAAAACACAATTCCATTCACAATAGCCACAAAAAAAATGAAATACCTTGGCATCTTCCTAACCAGAGACATGAAAGACCTTTACAATGAAAATTACAAAACACTGCTCAAAGAAATCAAAGATGACACAAACAAGTGGAAAAATATTCCATGCTCATGGATTGGAAGAATCAACATTGTGAAGATGTCCATCTTACCTAAGGCAATCTACAAATTCAATGCAATACCCATCAAATTACCAACAACATTCTTCTCAGACCTAGAAAAGACAACACAGGAATTCATATGGAAACACAAACATCCAAGAATAGCCAGAACAATCCTCAGCAAAAAAAAAAAAAAACAAAGCAGGTGGTATCACATTACCAGACTTCAAATTTTACTATAAAGCTACAATCATCAAAACAGCTTGGCATTGGTATAGGAATAGGCATATAGATCAATGGAATAGAATTGGGATTCCAGAAGCAAAACCTCAATTTCTCAACCAACTCATCTTCGACAAGGCCTCCACCACCTACCACTGGGGAGAGGAGAACCTATTCAGTAAATGGTGCTGGGAAAACTGGCTGACCACATGCAGGAGATTGAAACAGGACCCCTATCTATCCCCATGCACAAAGGTTAACTCCAAATGGATCAGAGACCTAAATATAAAACCTCAAACCATAAGAACCTTAGAAAATGAAGGAAATACCCTCATGGAAATCGGAACTGGCATCCAAGTCCTGAACACAACCCGAAACCCACAGGTCACAAGAAAGAAGATAGACAAGTGGGACCTTATTAAACTGACAAGCTTCTGCAAGGCCAAAGAAACCATCAAGAGAGCAGGGAGACAGCCTACAGACTGGGAAAAAATATTTGCCAACACCAGGTCTGACAAAGGCTTAACATCCTGGATCTACAAGGAACTAAAACGTGCTGAAAAGAAAAAAACAAATAACCCCATTATAAAATAGGCAAAAGATTTGAACAGACACTTCACAAAAGAGGACATCTGAGCAGCCAACAAACACATGAAGAAATGTTCAACCTCACTAATCATCAGGGAGATGCAAATCAAAACCATACTGAGATACCACCTAACTCCAGTCAGAATGGCAATTATCAACAACTCAAAAAATAACAGCTGCTGGAGAGGGTGTGGCGAAAAGGGAACACTTCTACACTGTTGGTAGGAGTGTAAACTAGTACAACCTCTGTGGAAAACAGTGTGGCGATTCCTAAAAGCTCTAAATATCAACCTCTCATATGACCCTGCAATCCCCCTACTGGGAATATACCCTGAAGAACACAAATCACTCTATAAAAAAGATACCTGCACATGTATGTTTATCACAGCGTTGTTCATAATAGCAAGAACCTGGAAACAACCATGCTGCCCATCAAAAGAGGACTGGATTAAAAAAATGTGGTACATTTACATGATGGAATACTATGCAGCCATAAAAAAGAACAAAATCATGAATTTTGCAGCAACCTCGATGGAACTAGAGTCTATAATACTGAGTGACCTATCACAGAAACAAAGATCCGAGTATCACATGTTCTCATTCATATAATGGACCTTGAACATCCAATGTAATACTATAAGAAAATGACTGACGGTACTGGGAAACTATGGGGGGGATGGGATGAACAGTAGCAAATATCTGTCCGGGGAAGGGGAAACTCCTCTTATCAACAGGGTGCCTCAATGTAACGTAATTGTACACCTAACCCTTAACGGTACCCCACAAAACCATAATAAAAAATATTGATAAAAAATAGAGAAAAAGAAAAACAGATTGTGATGCAAGTAGTGCCAGGACTACACTTTGATAGACACATATGGTGACCAATTGTCCTGGTTCACCTGGGGTTGAGGAGTTTCCCAATTCTACATCTGGGACAGTGAGGGGGAAACCTGGATGTGTAGTCACCCTAATAATAGCAAGGAAGTATTTCATTTCAATATTTTTTTGAAAACTTACATTGAAACATATTTTTGATGAATTTTTAAAATGTTACATTCATTATGCTCAGAACAGTCCAGGGACAATGACCAATTACAAATTTTTGAAAATACAGAGTATCAGAAGAGTTTGCTTCTTGTACTAAAATGGAATGGCATATCAAATCCACAAATTCCCTCTTTTGATTTTTCATTCAGAGCTCTACTGGCAGAGTATATTGCCACCACTATCAGTGAAGTTTTTATTTTTCTGGGAATGAAATGAATGGAATTTCACCCAGTCTTCCAGATTTAGGTAGATGTGGTGGTGGAGGAAAGGAGTCTTTCCTCAATGACTGGCCACTTACATCTTCAATCATTTGTGCCACACTCATTTGCATGCCCAATTAAGCAACGTCACGCAATGCAAGTGTCAACAAATTAGGGGACTTAATGTAGTAGAAATTTACATTACTAAATACCTAAACTTTTCTAAAATGTCAACTAAAAATATATCTTACTGACTTATATTGCTGTCATCAATAGTAATTCTTAACTTGAACAACTGCAGTTATTACAGGAACCCAGGATAGCTCTTGTTAGTTATTAAAAAAATCAGAAAGTTATGTTTAGTTAAAGATTATTGCTATATGAAAAAACTTTAGTATCTTTTAAATTCAGAAGCGTAAGGACAGAACTGACTTCCATTGTTTAAGAAAGATTAATGATGGAGTTCCCTCAAGTTGACTCAGGAAACCTTAGCCTCAGTAGATTTTCAAGGGTTAAAATGGATAGCTATTAAATTTTATGCTTTGAAGAGTGGTTGAGTAAATTCTTACAGTATGTTTTCAGCAGAGTTCAGAGCACAGCATGAAATGCCAATGCTGAATCAGGGAAATCAATGTCAGTATTATTAATTTAAAAGATATTCTGAAATTCACAGAACAATAACTAGCATCTAGTATGTAGCAGGCACCATCCAAGGTGCTTTAGATACATTCAGATCAGTTCATTAAGAAAAATTATTAGCAAAACAAAAATCATTTTTAATTATATTAGCATGAGGGAAACTGTTAGGGGAGGGAGGGGCACACCTCATCAACAAGGGTACCTGCATAATCAACGTTTGTATACCTAACCCTGAATTGTACCCCACATCTTTAAAATAAAATAAAGTAAGATAAAATAGAAATCAGTAAAAAAAATAAATAAAATAAAATTCCTAATTAAAAATAAATAAATAAATAATATTAGCATGTCACCACTTAAAAACACCATTAATTCTGTCATGGATTTACATCTTACTTTTCTTCATTCTAAGTGCCCTTTCAGATTCCTCCCAATGTCTTAAGCAACTTGCTGATTATAATTAACCATATTCTTCCTCACAGCATTCTTATATTAATTTTATTTTCACAGACAGAAACACAGATTTTTTAAAAAATAACTAATTAGGTGAATCTCTTTTCCCATTCCCTCACAAAACATATAGTTGTAAGGTACTTTGTGTACCCCAGTCTAGATTAGCTATCGGTGTAATGATTGCTGTGATAGTATCATGTCCAAAACAAATAATTTAACACTAAATGTTTTCTGCCAATCTGGCTTATCTACGTAGCATTTGACCGAACTTAAGAAGCAGTTTAAGACAAATTTGGAATATCTCGATAGACAGGTCCGAACAGGGACATATTTAGATAGAATTTCACAAGCAATGTGGAGAAGAGGCATTATAGGCAGCTGTGAGGAAATCGGCTGAAAGGCAAGTAAGAAGTCAACAATGAGTACTCTAATATATTTAGTCATTTCACCTTTTCTCACATACTCCCAAGGAATACTGCTTTTTACCCTTTTGCCTTGAAAACTTCTCGATTTTTTCTACTTCCATGCTTTATATGAAGGCCAACATGCTGAACGCCTGAATGTATCTAATAAAGTCTCTGTTGATGTAGGATATAGAGTAGAAGAATTATGTCCCGACTTTTGTACATCAATAGTCCTGTTCACAAAACCCAGGCCCATATCAGCCCTTTAAACAATGACCCTGTCTTGTTTCCATTTATTCAAGGTGTGATTCAGAGTAATGGTTTCAACAGTCATTCCTCAGCAGGTATTCATGTGGTTTGGATTTGGGGAGCACATGGATTGCCCAGCACTGTCCCTGTTGAACATCAAATGTCAGCCTCTCTTTGACAAACCATTTTTCTAATTGGTCAAGGTCACCTTGGATTCTGCTCTTGTCTCACAGGGAATTTTCAGCTTTTGTTTCTCCCACCCTCCAGCCCCATTTCCCAAAGTGCTGTCTTCTGCAAATTCAGCCAGAATTTTTATATTTCTCTCATTTCAGACTTTGCAGGAAAAAATGAAAAACTCTAGGACAAACCTATGTGATCTCTGGGATATGTTGTCCCAGGTTACTCCCAAAGCATTGTTTAATGCCCTTGGAGTAAGACTCATGTAATGGTATACAATCCAGGCTGATCTCCCTAGCTCACTAATGGAAATGTCTTGCAGATCCACAAAGCTTTAGTGAAGTCCAGATGTATACTACATTGATTGCTCCCCTCTTTATTCAAAACATGCAGTTCTGTCACAGAAGGAAATTAAATTGGTTTAACATGAGTTGCTCATCATAAAGACAGTGCCTTGGAATCTTTTATTAGCAAATGACTTACTTGATTTTTTTCTATCATTTTCATGTGCATTAAAGTGAAAATGACTCAGTATAAGGACTAATTTCCTATTAGAGCTATCCAGAGATGGAGTGGTCTGCCTTGAGGAGGTGGTAAGATGCCATCACTGAAAGTATTCAAACAGAACACAAAGAGGAGATTCCTGCATTGGCTAAGACATTGATCTGGGTGACTTCCAGATTTACTTTCAATGCTAAGTTGTTGCAATTCTGCAATATTTTTTGTATTTTCCATTTTTTCCCCCTTCATTTAAAAAAGATTTTGTTTTGAGAAAGCAGGGTTTATTGAGGGAACAGAAAAGCTCCCAGAGCTGAAGGGGACCCGTGGGGGTTGCCCGATTTCTTTTTCAATAGTTTCTTTTCAAAGACATTCTCAGACTTCTAGAAAACAGCTACTAATTTTTCTTTTGTCCAACATTCCATACTGAAACAAGTACACTGTAGGATTAGAAATGAGTAGAGGTTACTGGTTGACTAAAAATGTGGTCATTTATCTTTAGTTTTACAGTAAAGTAAATAAAAGGGAGCAATGCTTTTTGTTTTTTAATCTAATTCTTCCAGATTGAGTAAATTAAAGTTGTTGGAGTTGACCCATAAATGCAGAGTCCTAGAAACTCACAAAGGCATTAAAAATGACTGGTGAGATCTCTGAGCTTCCACATAGTTCCCTCTTAGTAGGGCATGAGATATTTGCTCACTCAAAACCTTTCTCAGCACTGGGAATTATTGACTTTAATTAATGAGACCTACTCAAAAATACCAAGAAATATGAAAGGTAGCAAATCACAAGCCTTATAAAAAACAAGCCAAATTTCGTTAAAGAATTTTATTCTCAGAACTACATGCTTGAGATAAAATAGATCTGTACTTCCTTTCTTTCCTATGACAGCCTAAGGAGAAACATAGCACCCTGTGATACACTGATACAGCTGAACTCCCTGACTTTATTAATGTAGAGTGAGTTGCTAAGGCTTGTAAACAGCTGAAAACCTTACTAGACTTGTGAAGCCGCACAATAGAATCATTGTTGTTTTGGTTTTTTGAGTTGAAGTCTCATTATGTCGCCCAGGGTAGAGTGTAGTGGCACGCTCATGGCCACTGCAGCCTCGACCTGCTAGGCTCATACGATTCTTCCACCTCAACCTTAGAATAATTATTAATCTCCCTATCTTTATACACTGGAATACTTTCAGAATTGTTTCTTTGAAAATGAATAGAACAAAAGTGAAAATGTGAATGTTGTCCTGGAGTTAGCCTTTTTCAATGCTTATGTCTTATGACAAAACAAATAAATAACTTGTCAAGGGAGCCCTAGATTGAGGGACTCTGCTTCTGTCACGTAAACTGGGAAGAACAAGTCTGTGTGTGTTCAGACCACATGTATAAATCTTTACTAATGTTTACATCATGAAAAATGCTTCATTTCTTTATCCAAATAACCTACCTTCTGATACAACCCTCATTTAACTTGAAAAAGCAACAAGTGTTATGGGCTTTAGGTCAAATACTAAGATGAGTTCTGTGTCAGAATCAACTAAGTGTTTGGAGAAAAACTATAAGTGAAAGGAAGATAAAATACCCTCTTTTGAAAATATATTTGGAGTTAATGGCCATCATCAATAACTCAAAAAATAAAAGAAGCTGGAGAGGATGTGGCAAAAATGGAACACTTCTACACTGTTGGTAGGAGTGCAAACTAGTTCAGCCTCTATGGAAACCAGTGTGGCGATTCCTAAAAGTTCTAAAAATTGACCTTCCATGTGACCCCCTGCTCCCCCTACTGGCAGTATACCAAGAAGAACTCAGGTCACTCTATAAAAAGATACCTGCACATGGGTGTTTATCGCAGCATTGTTCACAATAGCAAGAACCTGGAACCAACCGTGCTGCCCATCAAAAGAGGACTGGATAAAAAAATGTGGTACATATGCATAATGGAATACTATGCACCTATAAAGAAGAACAAAATCATGAACTTCACAGCAACCTGGATGGAATTAGAGTTTATAATACTGAGTGATCCCTCACAGAAACAAAGATCTGAGTATCAAATGTTCTCACTCATAAGTGGAACTTGAACAACTACCGTATTACTATAAGACAAAGGGGTGGGGAGGTGGGATTGACAGTAGTCGATATCTGCCTGGGGAAGGGGGGGCACACCTCATCAATAAGGGTAACTGCACAGTGAATATTTGTATACCTAGCCCTTAATTGTACCCCACAATTTTAAATAAGTAATAAAAATAAATAAATAAATAAATAAATAAATAAATAAATAAAAATATATTTGGATCTCAAATTTCTTGTCAAGGAGAGTTTCAAATGCACTTAAGCAAAAAGTGCGTAATATTTGACCCAGGTGACAAGTACTTTTTGGCACCTTCCATAAGGAAGAAGAAAGTAGACATAACACATAGAAGGTGTGCACCCAAAACAAGTTTGCCTAGCTTCCTGGAATCTCAAAGTCTTGCCTTATTTGCTATTGAGAAATGAGAGGGCAAGAAAAATGGAAAAGGAACAACGAAAAACAACATGCAAAGAGACAGTGCCAGCCGGGCTCGGTGGCTCAGCCTGTAATCCCGCGCCTTTGGGAGGCTGGGGTGAGTGGATTGCCTGAGCCCGCGGGTTCGAGACCCATCTGGGCAGTGAGACCTCACCTCTACAATAAATCAAAAAATTAGCCGGGCGTGGTAGCGCATGCCTGTAATTCTGGCTACTCGGAAGGCTGAGGCGGAAGGATCGCCGGAGCCCGGCAGGTGGAGGCTGCGGTGGCAGCGGCCACTGCACTCCAGTCTGGGTGACAGAGTGAGACTCCAACTCAAAAAAAAAAAAAAAAAAGAGAGACAGTGCTGTCCTTTCATTTCTACTTTAGAGTAAGAAAAGAGTTTGGGGACAGAAATGGGAACTTTATTTTCATAGATCAGTTAAATACTTTTTTAGTATTTTCCAGCACATTTTGTTCTTCTGTCTTGGTTTGTGTTCCCCTGCCAAAGCAGACTCTGAAGGAGGATTCCAAAGCAGGTAGTGTGTTGGAAAGTGATCCTGGTAAGCACTGACAGGGAAGTGGGCATGGGAGACCTCAAAGGAAAGAAAATCAATAAAGTTTGCATTATTATTCTTTTTTTTTTTTTTTAGTTGAATCGTCACTCTGTCACCCAGGCTGGAGTGCAGCCTGTCCACAGGCATGCTTATGGCCACTACAACTTCTACCTGCTGGGATCAGGTGATCCTTCCACCTTATCCTTCCAAATAGCTGGAACTACAGGCACACACCACCACACCCAGCTAATTTTTTGATTTATTGTGGAGATGATGTATATCCAAGTCACCTAGGCTGGTCTGGAACCCGTGGGCTCAGGCAATCACCTCACCTTGGCCTCCCAAAGTGCTGGGATTATAGATGTGAGCCACCACACCTGGTGGCTGTCCAGGCATGGTGAACAACCCCTGTCTCCAATTGCATCAGTCCTGGGGAAATTTGGAAGACAGTGTAAAATACTCCTAAGAGTTATAACAGCTGAGGCACAGGGAAGCTGCAACGAGTAGCCACTGACTCCCCACTTGTCAGGTGGGGGCTGTTTCCATGAGTGTTAAGTTTATATCACCGGTAGGAATTTCTACTTCTAGAGATGAATGCCAAGTAGACACTGGCAGGGCATTGTCACTAATTCTGTCATAAGACTCATTTTGTGATTTGGTTTAAAGTCTATAAACCCATCACTTTCTCAGTTAGATAGATGGTGAGTTATTTAAGTAAAGAGATTATTTCTCATGATGTTGACATCAGTAAAGAATAAAATACGTACTCTAATTTATGTGTTTTAAAAAATATGGTACATATACACAATGGAATATTACGCAGCCATAAAAAAATCATGAATTTCACAGCAACCTGTATGGAATTAGAGTTTATAATACTGAGTGATCTCTCACAGAAACAAAGGTCTGAGTATCACATGTTCTCACTCATAAGTGAACCTTGAACAACTATCATAATAGTATAAGAAAAGGATTGACAGTGGCGGGAAACTATGGGGGGCAGGGAGGGGAAGGAGGTGGGATTAACAGTAGTCAACATCTATCTGGGGACAGGGGGAGCACACCTCATCAACAAGGGTACCTGCACAATGCATATTTGAATACCTAACCCTTAACTGTACCCACAATTTTAAAATAAAAAATATGCTTAAAAAATAAAATAAAATAAAATATTTCAGGTATCACACAATAACTCATTCAACATTTAATACAGTTATTTTGTGTCTGAACCTATGCTAGATCTCAAATCTAACAATTCTTTGGTCAATAGCAAATAAAAAACCCTAATGCAATTATCCTAGAACTTGGCATTCTTCCTAGGTAGTGACTGTCACCTTAAGGCCATTTTCCCATTCTAAGACAATCCATAGATTGTCTTCTGTATTTCAACTAGCCCAGCCTCATTTTAACCTACTTACACTCCTTCATTGCCTTCAAGATAGTATCCATTCTCACCTGTCCTCCACCAAAGGAAACATTGTTGATTCAGTCCTTCAGGACATCTCAAATGCTTGCTGTGGTCTCTACCAATAAAATAATAGACAACATACAGTGAGCATTTATCATTGAAGCTCTGTTTAAAGCACTCTAAATATACTTAATCTTTATAATAGCACTATATGGCCAGAATGATGTTACTCTCCTCTTTTTTTTTTTTTCTTTTTTTGAGTTGGAGTCTCACTCTGTCGCCCAGACTGGAGTGCAGTGGCCGCACCCGGCCACCGCAGCCTCGACCTGCTGGGCTCTGGTGATCCTTCTGCCTCAGCCTTCCGAGTAGCTGGAATTACAGGCACGTGCTACCACACCCAGCTGATTTTTTGATTTATTGTAGGGTCTCGAACCCAGCAGCGTTTGCTGAATAGGTTCTCCTCTCCCCAGTGGTTGTTGTTGGAGGCTTTGTCAAAGATGAGTTGGTTGAGAAATTGAGGTTTTACAGAATCTCTATCCTGTTCCATTGGTCTATATGCCTGCTCTTGTACCAATACCAGGTTGTTTTGATTATTGTAGCCTTATAAAAAAGTTTAAAGTCTGGGAGTGTGATGGTTTCCATTTTGTTTCTTTTGATAAGGATTGTTTTGGTTGTTCATGGTTGTTTATGTTTCTATATGAATTTGTTATTGTTATTTCCAGGTCTGAGAGGAAACATGTTGGTAATTTATTGGATATTTTATTGAATCTGTAGATTGCCTTTGGTAGGATGGACATCTCAGCAATGATTCTTCCTATCCATGAGCATGGAATATTTTTCCATTTGTTAGTGTCTTCTTGGATTTCTTTGAGCAGTGTTTTGTAGTTTTTATTGTAAAAGTCTTTCACTTTTCCGATTAGGAAGATGCCGAGATATTTCATTTTTGTGTGTGGCTACTGTGAATGGGATTGTGCTTTTTATTTGGTTCTCTGCCTGTTTGCTGTATAAGAATGCGACTGTCTTTTGCACATTTATTTTGTATCTGGAGATCTTGCCTAAGTCCTTTATCAGTGCAAGGAGGTTTTTGACAGATCCTTTTGTATTTTCGAGGTATAGGATCATATTGTCAGCAAAGAGGGATAACCTAACTTCCTCTTTTCCTACTTGGATATCTCTGATTTCCTTGTCTTGCCTATTTGCTCTAGCTAGGACTTCCAACACAGTGTTGAACAGGAGGGATGAGAGTTGGCAGCTTTGTTTTGTTCTGGTTTTCAGGGGAAATGCTTCATTTCTGTTCATTTAGCAATATGCTGGCTGTAGGTTTATCATAGATGGCGCCTACTATTTTGAAGTATGTTCCTTCTGCGCCTAGGTGTTCGAAGGTTTATATCAAGAAAAGATGCTGGATTTTATCAAAAGCTTTTTCTGCATCTAATGATATAATCATGTAATTCTTGGAAAACAATACTTTTAAATTCAATATTTGTTTAATTCAGGCATCCTCTATATAGATACTGACGTTTTCCTTTTTTTAATGTATGCTAAAGTTTAGGTTTCAAATTAAACCACCATCAATATGGAGGCTAGAAATACAATGGCAGTGTTTCCAACAATTTGAAAGTTAAGACATGCATTCTAGAGCCAGATTGTCCAGCTGCAAACGCCAGCTCTGCCATTAGCTGAGTGACCTTGGGTTGATTACTTGATTTTCTTGTCTCAGTTACCCATATGGTAAGAGGAGAGTAACGCTGGGCTCGGTGGTTCAGCCTATAATCCCGCGCTATGGGAGCCTGAGGTGAGTGGATTGCCTGAACCCGCGGTTGTTCGTGGAAAACTGGCTGATCACATGCAGAAGATTAAAACAGGACCCCTACCTATCACTGTACACAAAAAATCAACTCTAAATGGATCAAAGACCTAAACCTAAAACCTCAAACTATAAGATCCTTACAAAATGCAGAAGACACCCTTATGGAAATTCGTACTGGCAACCAATTCCTGATCAAGACCCCAAGTGCCCATGCCATAAGAGATAAGGTAAATAAGTGGGACCTCATCAAACTAACGTGCTTCTGCAAAGCAAAAGAAACCAAAACGATAAAGAGAGTGGAAAGACAGCCCACAGAATGGGAAAAAATATTTACCAACTCTATATCTTACAAAGGCTTAACATCCAGGATCTACAAAGAACTCTAATATGCCAAAAGGAAAAAAATACAAACAACAGATGCTGGTGAGGATGCAGAGAAAAAGGAACACTTCTACACTGCTGGTGGGAATGCAAACTAGTTCAATCTCAATGTAAAACAGTGTGGCAATTTCTAAAAGAACTAGAAATTGACCTTCGATATGACCCAGCAATCACCCGACTGGGAACATACCTGGAGAAGCTAAGTCATTTTACAAAAAAGATATCTGCACACACGTTTATTGCAGCACTATTCTCAATAGCAAAAACATGGAACCAACCATGCTACCCATCAAAACTGGACTGTATTTTTTAAATATGGTACATATACAGAATCGAATATCATGCAGTCATAAAATAGGACAAACATAAGGACTCCGCAGCAACTTGAATGGATTTAGAGTCTATAATACTCAATGATCTATCACAGAAACGAAGAACAGAGTACATGTTCTTACATGTTCTCACTCATAAGCGGACCCTGAATATTGACCATAATACTATAAGAATGAGATTGGCAGTAGCAGGATACTGCTACTGTGGGAGGGCACAACATCAATAAGGATACCTGATCTCAAACCAGGCAAAGTGGGAACCATAGGGAGACCCAAACTTCGCCTGTACGATGTCCACTTGTATACCTAATCCTGAATTGTACCCCACATCTTTAAAATAAAGTATTAAAAAGTATTGTTTTGTTCTGCTTTATAAAGAATAGATTTAATTCCATCAATTACATAAAAGGAAATGAAACTGGCTAATAAGTAGAAATCCTTAGGAAAACTGTTTAAGGAGCAGGTAAGAATGATTTATGCCCACTTTTACTTATAGGCCTATATTTGTGGATCATATTATATCCATAAATGATAAAGACTTATTAGATGACATGGGCACCCAAATATAGGCACAAGGTGATCAGTTGTGTGTTAACAGAAGGGTTATGTTGATTTTAACAAACCCTGCTTTTTGCTGGGCCAGACATTATGGAGAATATCCAAGCCTTTGCTTTTTATAAAGTGTCTCTTTGAAGTCCCAGAATCAGCCAGTCAAATAGCCAGCGGCATCCCTGACCAATCTAATTTGGAAGTACTTTCCCAAGTCACAGGCAAGGTTCGACTTTCCTCCATCTTCCTTCTATTGAAAAGAGCTTTGGAGACAAACAGGGGAGAGTTAAAGTCATGGTTGAATCACTTACCAGATCTGAATCTGTTTTATTATCTTTGAAATAGGAAAAACAATAAGAGTGGCCTCACAGGGTTGTTGTGAAGATTAAGTGAGCCATGGTAGATAAAGCATTCATGACAGTGCCTGGCATGTGGCATGGGCCTAGTAAGTGATAATGTTTAATGGCTGTCATTATGTAACTCTGGTAGAGTGGTTCAATTTCCAGGTTCTGAAATCAGGCTGTCTGAGATACAGTCATAGATCTAGCAATTACTAAGTGTGTTAGGCAACTTATTTAACCTCACTGAGACTACTTTCTCACCTGAAAAATGGGTTTTGTAATAGCTATTGTAAAAACAGAAGAAAATATAGGTCAATTGAATAATATAATACCTGACTGTAGAGATTGTCAATTTTAATGGTTTTGGTTTTTCTGATTTTAGGTTCTTCTCTTCCTTTCACCTCAGCATGGCAGTTATCTAGCCATCTATTCTCATGCCTTCTACTCCCAATTAATAAAAGGGATACCACAGTTATGGGGTATGATCAGGATTAAATTAAAGAAGATTTGCGAATGTGAGTGTCTTGTACCCATGGATGGATTTCTGAATTCTGCCATAAATAGACAATTTTGTGTAGTGCTAAAATCATAGGTTCAGGGGCCACACTTCCTGGATTTCGATTCTGGCTCTGTCATTGCATGAACATGAACAAATTACTTAACCTCTCTCTGCCTCAGTTTCATCAACTGTAAAGTGGGAATAAAAAACAATACATCTCATAGGATTGTTGTAAGGTAAAGCTTAAATGAGTTAATACATGTAAAGTGCATAGTAAAACACTCAGCACACAGTAAGCATTAGCCATTATTACTATTTTAGAATAGGTTATAGCACTTGACTATTAGGAAATAAAAGGCAGGCATTGTGACTGGTCAATTCATAGACTGGAAGCTAATGTAAACATGCGTATGGCTTACACATGGGTGTTTCCCTCCCAAAGGTGTTCTGTGACTAAAGTAGACATGAATTAGCTTCTGTAGAATTGCAAGGGAGGATTCAGTTAAGATAAAAATACTGCTTTGAAAAAAGATATTGGATTTTGTGTCAAAAGTTCCAAATTTAAGTGCCAGTTCTGTTGCCTACTAGTTGTGATGCAGCCTTGCAAAACTTGCTTACCTTCACTGAATCTTAATTTATCCACCTAAAAAATGGGCATGAGAAAGTCTTTTATAGGCTTTTTGTAAAGACCTGAATAGGAATTCTAAGAAAAGTGCTGGGCAAATTATTAAGTGCTATACAAATAAAGTGCCTCTTTTTCATCACAGTTGTTGCTATTATACTTGTTATTTTACAAATATGCACATTATCATCCTGTTAAATTGCAAAATGGGCTTTTACCTCAGGGCTTTGTAGGACCATCTGCTTGGGTCTGGAAGGTGAGGGACCTAGACCTGGAATGGTCAGAACTGAATGAAATTCCAAGGCCCCCAATTGAACTTGGTGCCAGTGCCCTAACAATCGCACTCGCACTTAAACTTGGGTGGTTGTAAATATAGGTAGGGTCACTAATCAACCAGGTGGCTGCCTGCTGCCCAGAACGTGGGCAATTAAGTACAAGGGCCATTTTCATCCAGAGGGTTTGCTATTTCATAGCCAATTACCCGGGCAGCTTCACCCCACTTTGAACTTTGTGGGAAGTAAGGGCAGCATATGCATCTGCAGCCTCAATAGCTTCCCTGTAGTTTCTGCCATCAACCCTATTCATCTCTTTCTAAAGAAGCGTCAGCATCCACCTGCCTTTCAGTATTTAACTCCTTCATTTAGAAAGAAACAGCAGGAAATTTGAACCAAGAGCTATTTTTATCTTTATAATGGCAAAAGCAATTTTAACACTATATCCACGTCGTAATCTGCATTTCTGCAATCTGCTATATTTTAAAATATCAAAATCAGGAGTGAATGTACTCTTCTCAGACATTCACATGGCTCCCTAATGCAATTTTTCCCTAATTAGAATGGTGCTCAGTTAAGAGTAAGACATTTAATGTTCTTAGTCCCTAGAGCAAATGGAAATTTTACCGAAGACCAGTTGTGGCTCAGCTTTACCAAAGAAAATGCAGCTTTAGGGTATGAGTTTATTTGAAAAGAGACTTTATTATTAAAATGCACCAATTAGGCCTATGGCATTAAAGGAGTCCTGAGGTGGAGGTTTATGCATGTATTTACACATTCAATGACATACAGCAACACACACACCAGACTGCCCCCAGCCTACCACCCAAGGGAGTGATCATGCAGGGAAAGAGGGGAGGAGAAGAGAAGAATTTGGAGTAAGGGTGTAAATGATACCCTTGTGTTCTTTCTTCCTATTCGTGGAATCTGAAGCCTCTGATAGCTGCCCCCCGTTCATCACTCTTCAGTTGCTTATGCTACTTTTCTGGAGTCCTTCCCTACCTTCCCTCCTCCCTCCCTCTTCACTAATCTCAGGGTAGCCTTACCAGACCCTTTGAAGACAAGACTACTTGGAGATAGGGTGAGTCATATAACACCTCTGCCTTCAAAGCCAATTTACAGGCACCTCCCACTTGACATCTTTCCTTATTCCCTCCAGCATTGATGATCCATACACCAGTGTCTTCAACAAAACTGTGCATATAGGCTACTCAGGGTTCTTATTAAAATACAGTCTCTGATTCAGTAGGCTTGGACTGGGGGCCCAAGATTCTGTATTTCTATTGAATTTCCAGTTGATGAAACTGCTGTTGCTGATCCATGGACCATCTTTTTTAAGAGTACAACAATATACCACACAATTCAAGAGTTAGTTCTAATCTTTTTTTATCTCTCCTGACGGGCTGTCAATTTTCTGAGGACTGGGAACTTATATTTCTTATATTGATCTTCACAAACCTGAGCTCACAATTGGGGTCCCTGAAATGCTTCTGGATTAACTGATTAATTGTTGTAATTGGTGGTTTAAAGTCAGAAAACCTGGGCTGAAATCCCAGTGTTACTCCTTATAAGCTAAGGAATTTGGGGCCAGTTATTTACCCTCTCCAAACATCAATTTCCTCATCTGTAAAATAATAAGGTACTGTGAAAATTATATAAACTAATTCTGTAAAGCACCTTACACAGTACTTTAAACTAAGTAGGCTTCCAATAAATATTGCTTTCTTGTCGCCTGTAGAATTCAGGATGACCAAAACATTTTATAAATGTCAGCTAGCATTTTTAACGGAGAAAAACACATTTCAAAAATATGTTTATTTCTGAAAATGTCTACTTTGTTATCCTTTTTTTCTTAAAATGTTTTTTAACCCATCTATGTTTTCTTCTTTTTGTACTTCGTAAGGTAACTTTAGTGTAATGAAAAGATTCCTGAACTTTCTAATAAGAAAACCTAGGTTCCCAGTTATGTTGTCATTACCCAGGAGACACTGAATAAGAATCTTAACCTCTCTCAGCTTCGGCTTTCTTATTTGTAAAAGAGGAATGATGATAGCATCCTCCTAGCCAATCACTTGTATGTGAACACTCTTTGTAACCTATAAAGCACTATCTTTCTGTGAAGGGTTGATATTTGCTGCTACATGCTGTTATCTATCTATAGATAATTATCTTTCTATTTTCTGTTCTACAATCTTGGTTTTATAATAGTCTTGGTATTTATCCTCAGATCCTTTTGGAGGTTAAGGTTTCTCTGTAAACATTTCTAAAGTCCTCTGCCTCTCGGCTATTTTCTCCATCATAAAGAGGGGTAAAATAAAGCAGATGATAAATGTAGTTTGGTAAAATCATTCGGCAAGTTATAGGCAAGCTTGTAAAGAAAATCTTTTTTATTTTTGTTAGGAAAACAACACATGAAAATATCTTTGAAACCATGAGCAAGTTGTTCTTTTGTAAATTACATTAAAGTGTAAAATATTATCTGAAAAACAAATGTCAGAGAACACTAGTTTCTTTTTTTCTTTTTCTTTTCTTTTCTTTTTTTTTTTTTTTTTTTGAGTTGGAGTCTCACTCTGTCACCCAGACTGGAATGCAGTGGCCGGTCCTGGCCACCGCAGCCTCTACCTGCTGGGCTCCGGCGATCCTTCCGCCTCAGCTTTCCAAGTAGCTGGAACTACAGGCGCGCACTACTATCCCCGGCTGATTTTTTTATTTATTGTAGAGATAAGATCTTGCCAAGTTGCCCAGGTGGGTCTCGAACCCGTGGGCTCAGGCAATCTACTCACCTCAGCCTCCCAAAGTGTGGCATTACAGGCTGAACCACCAAGCGCGGCGAATACTAGTTTCATACGTAGATATGAAAGGCATCATGTTCATGGATCAGTTCAATTCAACCACGGCAGGTGGGATTTTAGGCCAAAATGTATTACCACATAAGTCTGCCATTCACGTTTTAAATGTCCTTTTCACTATAACTAAATGTTATTATTACCAAACGGAATTGAATAGGTTACTGGGACTTGAAATGGGATCTGCCTAGTACTTTGATCAGAATCAACCTTCTTAAAGGTTCAAAGCAATTGCTAATTGCTCAGAGTCTAGCTTAGTTATAGGTACTATGTCATTGTTCTTTCAGGTAAATCAGCTTGAATGTAGTTTATGAGAGAGCATATGCCAAGATTATTCTCTATATGTTAATTTTTGCAGTTTTCTCTTTCGATGTAGTTTTATAGTAAAATAAAAACAGCATTTTATATTTGAACATTTGGCAACATTTTCTTAGTTCCTTAAAACCATTAGTCAATGACTTATCTCTGATCTTGAAATGAAAAAGTTGTAAATACCAGTATGAGTAGGGAAACACATGTTTTCTTTTATTTTTGTTTTTCACTTTTAGAGCCCAAGATGATAGATAGAAGAATATTGGGCAAGAATGGAAGTATCTACAACTTACTGCCAGTTTAGAGTTTAAATGTAATTCATAGCTGCCCATATAAAGACAGGCTTGTGGGTGTAGGATCTGACTAGTTTTCAGTGGTGAGGAAGAAAGATAGGAAAGGTGTCATAGATTACAGACAATTTAATTTTTGTCAGTGACGCTTATGTCTAACTCACTATCCTTTAAAAGAGGGTAAATCTATTCCCCCATGTGTTGATGGCCCTCTAAAGCATTCCAGGTTGGTGCTTTAACCCTTCTTCCCTGTTTTAGTTCAGGTTCTCTGGAAAATAGATTGAGACTAAAATTTGCACACAGAAGATTTATTGAGTGCAGTCTTTCAGGAGCAATATTTGTGAAGATGAGAGGAAAAAAAATAGGAGTAATGCTATACATTAGCAACAAAGGTTTCAGCTGATTCCAAAGGTTGTTTGGAGTTAAGGCAGCTCCTCAGACTGTCTCTAACTAAGGTAAAGGGGTCCAGCCTTTATAGAGTTGCATCAGACAGTCATCAGATACAGGCTGCCTTGAGGAGAGGGCCATAACCTTGGTCAATGTATCTATTTTAGATGAAAATAAATTCCCAGGACTGAAATCATCAGTACTCCTTCACAACTGGTGGAATGAGTGTCTTATGTATTGTATTAGTTATAAAATACTAGTCTGGTCTAGAGTATCCAAGTGAATGACATTCTGGTGCTATATAGCAAATTACACCAAACCTTAGTAGCTTAAAACAATAATCATTTATTCTCTCTTAGGATTTTTGTGCATCAGAAATTGGAAAAAAAAAATATAACAGGACCTGAAGTCAAAGTTGAAAGATACAAAGGCTGAGCACTAGAGTCATCAGGAAGTTTGTTCACTTATTTGTCTAGTAGTTGATGCTAGATTTTGCTACAAACTTAGCTGAGACTGTTGGCCATTGACAACACTTCTCTCCTTGACCAAACTCTAGTTAGGCCCTTCTGAACTTTCTTCTCAAGGATGCACTGACTTTTGGGTTTTCATGTTCATCTTTGCATTGTCCAGTTTTAACAGAAATCCTGCTGAATCAGTTTAGAGGAAATCCCCATCTTTGATATCTGATCAAATTGCTCATCTCCCACCCTCAATACCTGATCACCCTAGGCTGTCTTCAGTAAAAGTTCTGTTAGGTCAGTTTAGAAAAGAATTACCATCCACTGACCCCATCCTGCTCCTGGACTATAAATCTTTGCAGGTTATCATCTATCATCTCCAGACTGGTATTTCACCCACATCTTCAAAGAGCTCTTATATTGCTTTATCAGGTCAGCATCTTCTATATGGTTTGGCATGTGATATGACCAGTAGATCCCATGGCTGTGAATTATTGCCATACTTTCTTTGCTGTAAAATGGACCTTTAGTCTAAAGTTGTGTTATGAGATAGTGTAGGTCAGTAGATCAAAGTACTGTAATCTCTCAGAAAGAAGGGATAGCGAAGGTCTCACGTGAAGGAAAGGTAGAACCATATCTCTTTTATGTGTAAATTTCAGTCAATATGAATGCCAAAGTAGAAAGTGTCCAATGTATTCAAATTTCAAACAAGTGTATTCTTGGTCTCAACTGATGGTGTCTTATTGGGGACATTGCACTAATATCTGTTACTGGCAAGCTGGACATTTAGCAGTGGCAGCAGCAAAATCAAAATTGGTGAGTGGAAATCCATGTTATTGGTCCCATAAATGACTTTCTTTCTTGCTACTATGCCATGCCATTAATGAGTCCATTGTGCCAGCTGACAACACAGGGTGAGGTGGCTAATGACAGGCTGGTTGATGTCAACTAGATGAATCATTCTGCCCACTTGGGTGCTTGGTGCCTCTTCTGGAAATAATGTTTCATGGTGGGCATTAATACTCAATATAAAGATCTTCACACTTTACATTTATTTCTATAGGTTCATCTACTTAACTCTGTCTCCAGAATTTCCTGTCCTAGATCTTCTAATCTTTCTCTTTCTAGACCAACTACATCAGCCATTTGTTACTACCTATACAGCTGTGTATATTCTTACTTCAGGCTACTTCTCTCCACACAAAATGGATGAATGAGTGCACTGTATGAAGTTCTACTAACTGGAAAGGTTTCTCCTCAATGTTGCCTTTCAGGGCCACCACTGCATGGGGCTTTTAATGTGGCAGCAGTTCATCTTCAGTTTGTACCTACAAAATGAACCAAATAAACTTGAATCTTTCCCCTATCTCCATTAGCTTCTCTAAAGTTATGCCTCTCCTACCTATGTGGTAGCCATAGGTATGAACTGATGAAAAGACATCAGTGCAGCACTGTTTGGTGACATGCAGGCTTAGGCCATCAGCCCATGCAGTTCTGCTCAGGCCCAATCCAGAACGTAGTATATCTAGATTATAATGGATTGCTATTGAGCTTCCTCAATGTTATGACTTGTTGGGTTTGATAGAACTCAACTTATGATGTACAGTTCTGTCTGGCCAGTCACTTTATGTTCCATGGTCAGATATTTTATCTTTACCAAGATCAGATAGCACATAAGAGGCTATTTTTTAAATAGTTTTCCATTGCAAGTGGCATGATTTTCCTACAGGCACATGCCGTAAACTCTATGTTGTATCTTTCTATACCACAGATACTTCTAGTACCATTAGGTCTGTTGGGATATATGGTAGATGTCCAGAACTGTATCCCCAGGTGTGTAATAAGCTATCACCAGAACTCAAAGAGGCCTACGAAATATTCTCCTTTCTTCTTCGGTGTAGAGGAGACATGATGCAGCAATTTGTTGTTTATTTTGAAGGGCATATCCCTGCATGAACCAGACCACTAAACTACTAAAAGCTTTATGGATATAACAGTCCTCTGAATCATCATAGCCTACCTTCTGCATTCTACATTGTAGAGTGTAAGTAAGTGTTCTTACCAAGGTATCCAACATACTTGCCACTTTTCATTCATCCTTTCTGTTTATCAAAATGTGACTGATAGATTGTACCAATGTGATTTTTTATAGGACATTCAAATGGTCCAGGTTTCTCAAACTATATTGTGAATAGAGGATGAGAGGGTTAACATAGCTCTGAGGAAGAGTTTAAATGTGTACTATCATCTGTCCCACATTAATGCAAACAGCTTTTGATTCTCTTTCCTAACAAAAATGGGATAAGAACACATTGACCATATCAATGTCTACGTATCATGTGCTTGAAGTTACATTAATATGCTCTAGTAAACACACCCTATCTAGACCAGCAGCAGTGATTAGTGTTGCTACTTGATTGAGTTTACCATAGTTCACCACAATCCTTCAGTATGCAATTGTTTTTTTTAGGGACTGGGCTCATAAACTAATGAGGCTATAAGAAGATCTCCCATTCCTGCATCCTTTAGATTTTTAAGAGTGGCACTAATCTCTGTCATTCCCCCAGGATACAGTTTGACTTTTTACTTACTGTCTTGACTGAAAATAAGGGAGGGAGAGAGGGATTTAGTGGCTTCCACTTGGCCTTCCCACTATGATAGCTCTTACCTCACACACCAAAGATACAATGTTGGAATTCTTTCAAATGCTAGGAACATCCATTCCAATTAAATATATGTGAACTGGAGGAGTGACCACAAGGTAAATTCATGGGTATAGTGGGCCTACTGTGTGCTAAACCTGAGCCAGGACTCCATTTATTACCTGACCCACACATACTCCCACTCTAATAGAGAAGTCACAATGACACTTCCGGTGGCCAAGTATCAATGTCAACTGATCCTGACAAAGCTCAAAATACTTAGGTATTTCCTTTTCCCCAGTATGTAGTTATTCAAATAGATGATCCTAAATCCCTTCATGGAAGGACAAGCGAAAACATCATAAACATCAGGCTTTTCTGCTTGCTTTGGTGTTGGATACTAGAATAGGTTCAGGGATAGAAACGTGGCAAGAGATCATATTTTTTTTGGAAAGCCTGCCCTTCCTAATCATTCACATTTGGTTTTTTGTTTGTTTTTGTTTTTCTTGTGTCAATTAGGCAAAAACCTTGTTGGAGTCTCATCTATCTTGCTCCTAGAATACCATGTTCTATTAACGATTCCCATAGTCCTCTGCAGGTCAGGACCCTTTGACTGCCACTCTGACCTTGCTGTTCATTACGATAATTGCACCCACCTTGCTCCTGATAATAAATCACTGACATCTGGCTTCTATTATTTCCAGATCCTATCATCACCTTTGCCATCAAGTAGCCCAGTTTTATTACAGCGTTTCTCACTGTCAGCCCTGGTCTGTATAGGACAGTCAGTAAGTTCCTCAATCATGGTGGTGTCCCTCTCACCAGCACATTCTTTATTGCTTCGGTAATTGGAGTGTCTTCTGAGATTTTGTGCAGAAAATATTTGGTTGGTAGATTTTCTAGCACTGCAGTATGTTCTCTTCTCCTGGCATGACCAATCCTGGAGACTTCTGATTTTTTTCCTCTACCATATTCCATGTAATTTCTGGCATTTTAACTTCACTATATATAAGATCTCTATTTCCAAGTTTCCAAGAGCCAGTCTAGCAGCACGTTAGCACTACCTCCCAGGGTCCTTGACCAAGTAAGTCCTGTATCATAGGAGAGTAATCCCATATTAATAAACTCTCATTTATTCAACTTTAAATTTTGCTCTTTTTGTTCCAGCACACTTGGGATCCAGTTCCATGCATGCTGCCTTGGCTCCTATCAATAGTGTTGACTAGATCCCCAGCACTTCCCTAGCTGAGTAATGTTGTAACTTGATTTAAGTTATGGGTCTCATGGCCAGGAGGGGAAATGAGGATAGATTCTGAGAAAGGATATGTGCTTTCTTTCAAGGCAGAAATATATGTGATATCTTCTAACTAGGTTAGAGCACTAGACTTTAACAAGGAGGAGTACCCAACTTTTGTAGGCCTAGAGAGCTCAGGAGAATCTTTGCCATCAAGATTTTAGAGTCCACTGACCCAGATACTCTTGCCCCATGCCTTGAGTCTCATTCCCTCCCAATCAGTGCCCTGACCTTTGAGAGCTGACTCACCAGAGTTGAGAATTTAACCTTCGCTGGGTTCTGAGATGCTTATGCAGTAATCATCAGCTATTTCTGCCTTCCATCTGAGAGAAATGAATGTTTCTTCATAATCTGCCAAAGATATTTTGCATTCACACTCCATTTTAAAACAGTTATTGAACCTTCTTAGCCTTTCATTGTTTTTGTCCAAAGCATCAATAGCATCTAGCAAAAGCCATCTATAATTTCCTAATCCTTATAATTAATACTTAATCCAATGCTTAAACATGCAAGATATTGCTCCTGCTAATGTGTCCTCTCCCTCTGGTATCCCATCACAGTTCACCACTGAAAAAATCTAAACAATTTTTCACTGCTACAGAATGCCAGTAGGTGTTAGTATTTCACCTACCACCAGTGAAATGATTCTCATTTTGATCCAGCTGATGGGTAATCCACCTCCAAAGTCTCATTTTAGAGTTTTCTTCCTAAGCTCACTCCCAGAACCTGCTCTTATGTCAGATTCCTTGGGATATACACTCAAATGAATATCTGTATGAGGGAGTCTTTCAGGGGAGTAATCTCAGAAATAAGACTCCTAAGACAATAGGAAAGCAGAATTGAACACAGGGAGATTTTAAACTACTATGCAGTTGGAAAAGAGGATTCAACCAAGCTTCACAGAGGGTTCTGGAGTTGGGATGGCCCCTCAAAACTGTCCTAAGTTGATGCAAGGAAGCCTAGCCCTGCGGTCCTACATCAATAAGTCACTAGGCATAGACTCCTCTTCAGAGAGAGGATATAACTCTGAGTGAACTGGTTTTCTTCAGGTGGGGCTAGATCCTAGAGAGGAACTCAGCTATGATTCACTAGCAGCCAACAGTCTAGTGAATGAGTGCTTCACTACTGAATGGGAAATTTGGGTGATCTCCTCTTTGGGTTAATGGTGATAGTAACATGAAATTAAGACAAAGGAGTAGTAAATACGTGCTTAGCTGGAGGAGGTTTTTCCACAATAAATGATTTCCTGTTATGTCATGTTATGTCTCTCTTTACAGCTTGGCAGGAGTAGAGATGCAAGTTCAGTCTCAAATGAGATAGAAAAAAGGGCAGAAGGGAGAAAGCTGTAGGATTCTCCTTAGGGAACTTATCACTCCTTAGGGACCATTTAATTATTGGTGAGTGGGATAATGGCTTTTGGCATGCTGTAACAGTGAAATAGTTAAACATTTTTATCAGTGGTGAGCCATTGCCACTTGTCTTCTGGCTTTTTCAGGTACACTTTATCAATACAGAAAAAAATTCTCATTTTGAAATAAAAGTATATCTATATGCATTATTCAGTTGACTTATTAATATAATTTTTACATCAATTCTATGTGTAATAGTGCTTTCCACACAGCATCCATTTATTCATTCAACAACGCCTACTATATGTCAGGAAATACTCTAGGTGCTAGAGATAAAGTAACCAACAAGGTAGACACAGTCCCTAACTTCATGAAATGCACATTCTAGAAAAGTGTTGGGGAGACAAACACTTTTCAAATAGTTATAAGTGATATAATGATAAAAAATAATAATTAGGTAAGTAATTGACTTTTACTATATGCAGAGTGGAGAAGAAATTTGCCATACATATGGCAGTCAGGGTAGGCTCTTTCGAGGTATTTTTTGAGCTGAGATCAAGGTAAAGTGAGAAAATAAGTCCTGAGATGGTCTGAGGGCAGTGAGTTTTAGAGAGAGAGAAAGAATAACCAGTACAAAAGCCTTGAGTTAGGACTGAGCTTAGTATGTTTGAGTATCAAAAAGAGTACCAGCATGACTGGAGTTTAGTGAGCAGAGAATGAATTCTACAGAATAGGACTGGAGACTAGGTATGGGGCAGATTACACAAGCCCCGGAGGACAGAGTAAATAATTTACTCTATATCCAAGAGCAATGAGAAAATGATAGCATATTTTGAGTAGAGGAATAACATAATCTATCTTATGTTTTAAAACAATAATTATGAAAGTTGTTTGTAAAGTAGACTATACAGGGTCAAGAAAAAGAACAATAATGCCATTCAAGAAAATATTGCAGTAATTTAGGGGAGGTGGTGGTGTCTTGGACCAGGGTGGTGACCATGGAGATAGTAAGAAGTTGTCAGACTCTGGCTATATTTCTAAGGTAGAGCCAAAAGGATTTGCTGATAGATTAGATGTAAGATGTGAGAGAAAAATAAAATTTGCATTAGCTATATTATAGAGTCAAAGTGTCAAGTAGTGATTTGGACAATAAGAGGGTTAGAGGAAGAGATTACTAAGGGCCAAATAAGGAAGATTTTACAATTCTCAAAATAAAATGTATGTGTGTGTGTGTGTGTGTGTGTGTGTGTGTGTACTAAGTGAGAGAGTACAGAGATATAGAGAGCAATTTCTTTTATTGAAGATGAACTTATTTACAATTTACTGATGTGATTGACCAAAGCCAATGTTTTCCATTTTGATTGATTGAATTGACGATGTTTTTGCTTTGTCAAACGTCTCCTGGAGCTGAGACTCCACCACAAACTGAGGTACATGTCCCATTGTCACATCCACTTGGTGACTTCCAAAGTAGTAATGATTGTTATAATGCTTCAAGTTGCGCTTAAGGGGAGAAAGTGGCTGGTATCTGCATGCACTGGGCAGATGTAGGAGAAGAGGAAGAGCAAACCCAACCACAGCTGTGGCTAGAAAGCCTGCCCATTAGAGGTCCTTTTGCACTTCACAGGCAGGAGGGTATTCTGCAAGCAAAGCCGTCCCACAGGTGTGGGGCTGGAGCACAATTGATTTCCTTTGTGGAAGTAACCACAGAGAAATCCTTCATGTGTGCTCCCAGACTCAGTGCCAGTTTCAAGTTGATGTGAAATGCTGATACATAGCACAGAAATGTTACTGTTGGAACATTTTGGAATATCAAAGCATCACCTGATGGGAGAGAGTGTAGAAAGTAGTCACTAACCATCCTGTTAGAGGAAACAGGGGTTATGGCATGGGAGCAGTTTTTCACAAAGGGGAAAAGAGAGTTCCACATTTTGTATCATAATGTATTTTTTTTTCTTTAATGCCTCTGCATTCCAGGAACTAATCTGTTCTTGTTAAACATTAGCAGAGGGATTGCTACGTAGTAGATGCTCACAAAATATTGAGGATGTATGAAGAATTGAACCTAAAGCAACCTCAGAGTCTCTGCCAGCTGAGTCATGTTGTCAATATTTGTTGCCAACAAATATAAATTTGAGTTCCAATTCCTGTCCTTGTATTTGGTACCTGGGACACAATCAATCTATGCCTATACAGTGCTACTGGAACAGCTGGTTTTATGAAACTGGTAGAAAAATAGAAAGAAGGAACCAGTCAGCTGTCTCAAATTATTGGTCTCAGTAGTACTTGTTTTTTTTACTCAATTGCTGAGTCTTTTGACTGAATTGACAAAACAAAGAAATAAACAAAAACAAATACATTTTAAAAAGCACATTGATGTCTGCTAAACAATTATATCAGTTTCTTGAACTGTGGCCATCATCATGAAACCTGGGAGACTGGACAGTGAGGCAAAAGGTTATATCTAGCTGGGCTCAGTGGCTCAGCCTGTAATCCCACACCTTTGGGAGGCTGAGGTGAGGGGATTGCCTGAGCCCGCGGGTTCGAGACCTGCCTGGGCAGCGAGACCTCATCTCTACAATAAATCAAAAAATCAGCAGGGCGTGGTAGCGCATGCCTGTAATTCCAGCTACTCGGAAGGCTGAGGCGGAAGGATCGCCGGAGCCCAGCAGGTCGAGGCTGCGGTGGCCGGGAGCGACCACTGCACTCTAGTCTGGGTGACAGAGTGAGACTCCAACTCAAAAAAAACAACAAAAAAATGGTTATATCTATAACCACTTGTTTTAGTCACCTCAGTAGTGGGGGCAAAGACAGCCAGATCAGTTGTTTGATGTCATGAATTGAGAACACATAACTGATTGACTCAATTTTTCACTATGTATATAATCAGGGCTCTTGTATCATCAGCATTTGCTCTCTCTATGGAATATCAGGCTCTTTGTCGCCTCTCAAATATCCCCTTTTAAAGATATCAAACATTAGACACCTTTAAATCATTCTTGTTTAGAGATTTTTCCTATCCATCTAAACCTTCCCAGCCATTTTGTTCACCTCCCCTTACCTTGGAAGCTGTATGTCCCCCAAAGACTCTCTTTAAAGCAAAGCTGAAATTCATGTTCAATTTTTGAGAAACCAAATATGAGGCTGTCTGTATCAGCAAGTGATATATTTGCCAGTCAGTCTTGATTTAATGAATTGAAGGTTTCCACAGACTTTCCCAAGTGCCAACTTCTTAAGCTAAACAATAACAGCAAATGAAACTGCCTATCAAACAAAGACACATTGGGAAGAGATACAAAATAACGATGATGTCATGAAGGTCACCACAACTGAGGGGCTCTAGGCAAGGCAGTTTTCATATTGTACGAGCCAGAGCTAACATACACACACACACAAAAATAGGAGAAAACGCACAGAGAATCTGAGACTGTACCTATAAAAAAAAAAATTTAAATTGCAGACGGATTTGTTATCATTTCTAATGCTTCATGTATAGAAAGAAGCTATTTGGCTATTTGTGTCTCCTTTTTGGTGTGTAATACGCAGTGACAAACATGTAGTTTTAAGCATAATTTTAACAAATAAAATGCATAATAGTTTCGGGTCTAATAGAATATTTCCGTAACTTAAAAGTATAATAATTGTGCCCCAGGGTAGCATAACCATAACTGAACTACTTTTTCAATGAGTGAAAAAAAGTGATTTTTAGACCAACAACTTTTTTCACTTCCTATTATAATACAGGTCTGTCCATCACCAGCAGCCTGATATTGTAAAGAGCAAAACATTTAATGAATGTGTTCTCATTAAATGATGCATATCATCTAACGCTGGGAGAGAGAAAACTAAGACTCACAGTTTGGATGATCCTAGAACAACCTTAACAACAGCTTGTTAACAATCAGACTGAGGAATATTACACTATTTCAGCAGTTGGGAAGCAATTTATTTTATTTATTCTCACCACTGCACTTTTGGGACCTATGATGTATTCCACCCATCAGAAAGCTTTATCTCAGATGGAAAACATGAATTCTTATTTGGGTTTTCAAAATTGCAATTCTTTGCTAAATTCAAAGTGCCTTTAAAAAATTGAAATGCTCATGGCTGACATTTATTCTTTTTTTTTTTTTTTTTTTTTTTTGAGTTAGAGTCTCACTCGGTCGCCCAGACTGGAGTGCAGCGGCCGCTCCCGGCCACCGCAGCCTCGACCTGCTGGGCTCCGGCGATCCTTCCGCCTCAGCCTTCCGAGTAGCCGGAATTACAGGCATGCGCTACCACGCCCGGCTGATTTTTTGATTTTATTGTAGCGATGAGGTCTCACCTGCCCAGGCGGGTCTCGAACCCCCGGGCTCAGGCAATCCACTCACCTCAGCCTCCCAAAGGCACGGGATTACAGGCTGAGCCACCGAGCCCGGCTGACATTTATTCTTATAGGTAAAATATATAGTTACATTCATATTTTTTTAAAGTGTACATTTAAAACTCATGCCTTTAAAAATAAATAAATGATTTAAAAACAAAACACATCTTGTCAGAAGCATAATTGAAAATGATAACTTTTCTTCATTGGTTTCATTTCAGCTTTGATCTCAGGTTTCATACTTACTATCAAAAAACATAATCTTGTGCCACATATCCAACAAGAGAATGACACCATTACAAGACATTTGAACTGTTTTCTTCAGTACTGACCATCATTGTATCAGAATGCTGTTGAGGGTTTTGGGAGTTGTAGTTCTCGTTTCTGGTTAACTAATAGGTTTACAAATGCTTGACTCGAAATTTACAAGAAGGGGACACATTTTGAAATTCTTTAGAAATGAAATAAAAGCATGAAGAAAAGGTCACAAAGTGATCTATTTTATACTGATTCAATGTAGTATTTTTGTTTTGTTTGGTTTGGTTTTTGTTTTGTTTTGTTTGGTTTGGTTTTTTGTTATTTTGGTGTTTTTTTTTTTTTGAGTCGAAGTCTCACTCTGTCGCCTACACAGGAGTACAGTGGCCGCTCCCGGCCACTGCAGCCTTGACCTGCTGGGCTCCGGCGATCCTTCCGCCTCAGCCTTCCGAGTAGCCAGAATTACAGGCGCGCGCTACCACGCCCGACTAATATTTTTTTTCTTTTGATTTATTGTAGCGATGAGGTCTTGCCATGTTGCCCAGGCAGGTCTCGAACCCGCGGGCTCAGGCAATCCACTCACCTCAGCTTCCCAAAGCACGGGATTACAGGTTGAGCCACCGAGCCCGGTCAATGTAGTATTTTTTATTCCTTTTGTTTTTGATGGTGTAAGGTGACACTATAAGATGATTCAAAATAATTGAATACTTCCACAAGTTTTTACTTCCACAAGTAACTAGGAGTTGTATGAAATTGTAGAATGTACCGAATTGTAGAGTAAACTTTACAAGTGTTGGATCATGGAAGAAATACACGTGTTGGTTAAATGTTCATATATAACATGTCTACTGACCAGTGAGTGTTCTTATTTTGTTTAGCAACTCAATATAATTATTTGCTGTGAGACGTTTGCATGGATGCTCTTTAGTTAAATATAGGCTGCAAAATAACAAAAATCATCTGAAGTTCTTATGAAACTGTCCCATGCTATCAATCAACAGATATGTATTATTTTTATCTTCAATTATAGTTTCCTTCCATATTTTAAAAATAAATTTTGATTATTTCTAAGATCAGTTCCTATATTATGACAAGAAAGTCAAGAATACATATTTGCACTTGAAACCCAGAAGCAAAACTTGATATTTAAAGTCAACACATAGATATAGACATAGATTAGATAGATAGATCAATAGATAGATACAGACACACCAGAAAGACAGATAGATATAAAAATACAGTACTAAGGACTGGACACATGGACCATATTGGATCCAGGTTGTCAAAGAGCCTCCGAAAAAGACTCTGCCTGAGTCTATATAAGCTTACCAAATAGTCCATTTTGATTAAATTGACCAATCAATTTAATGAAACAGCCACTTAACTCCCTCTCACCTCAATTTGACCAAAACCACCTGTTAAGAAATTTGTGGACCGCATTATTTTCCTACTCTTTCCAAACACCAACTCCCACTGCTCTACTCACCTGTCTCTTCCAAGCAGCCCTTTACTGGTTCAAGTGTGTGTGTGTGTGTGTGTGTGTGTGTGTGTGTGTGTGTGTGTGTGTGTGTCTTTTCTTTTCAATTATGATTGGAGTTAGGGAATAACTATTTGTTCCCCAGTACACACATTTTCCTGGGATTGAGCGAGTTACAGTAATCAACTAAGCTGATGGCTGCCCTGGGCAGAACCATTTGAAGGCCCCCGAGGAGCAGGTTAAACTCCTGTGTGCTCCAAGAATTCTGCTTCAATCGAAAAATCCATGAGCTACTGGTTTGGCATTCAGTCCACCATTTTATAGCGTGCACTCTGCTTCTGAGCTAGTGATCTGAAATACCAATTCAGCTACAATTTTTCTTGGGGCTAGCCAAGAAACTGGGCATGTCAACTCAATTCTTCAAGAAGCAGCCACCCAATGGCAAAAACACTGATTGTTTACTGTTTAGAGTAGATGGTTTGACTTCTAAATGTGTGATGAGAAAGAAAATGCAATTGTGCATTTTTAATTGAGACATGTTCACTTCCACTTTAATCCTTACTACAGGTTCCTACAGGAGGCAATCCATCCATGAAAACTCCCAAGAGAACACGCAAGAGTCTAGAAGACTCACTTGGTTTTTTTTTTTTCCTTAGGCATGAGATACCCACCATCTTCCACAAGATGGCAGGCAGTTTTCATTTTACTGTTGGTGATCAACAGGAAATTGCTCCATGCTCAAATGACAGCAACCCCAGGTAGCTAGGGTGACATTTGCTTTACATTATGATACACACTAATTAATCATTAGTGATCCCAGAAGTAAGTCTGCTAAAAATTCTTTGCTATGGCTTTTCACAGCAGGGGCTTTCGATATTGATACTATTACATGCACATATGTTCAGCCAGTATATGTTATAACCATTGTTTTAAGCATTCAGAGTATTTTAATTAATATTTCCTAGATTAATATTCACCTCTTATTCAAAAGAGGAAATGGTAAATCTAGTAAAATTAATACAGAAAGAAAAAACAATGAACGAAGCTTTGAAAAGCTAAAGGCAACTTTACTGAGTTTTTAGCATGAGGCATTTTTGTCTTCTGGTATTTATTGACATCTTCAACTTTTTCACAGGCCCACCTCCAAATCTCTGGGGCAAAAATTCTTTAAGGAAGTGGGGCTCGGTCCTCAGCCTGTAATCCTACGCTTTGAGAGGCTGAGGTGAGTGGATTGCCTGAGCCTGCAGGTTCGCGACTTGCCTGGGCAACTTGGCGAGCCCTCATCTCTACAATAAATAAAAAATTAGCTGGATGTGGTAGCGTGCACCTGTAGTTCCAGCTATTTGGAAGGCTGAGGCGGAAGGATCGCTGGAGCCCAGCAGGACGAGGATGCGGTGGCCGGGAGCGGCCACTACACTCCAGTCTGGGTGACAGAGTGAGACTGCAACTCAAAAAAAAAAAAAAATTCTTTAAAGATCTCGGCTGACACCACCACTGCACACTTAGCTTACGTGCTATGGTCTCAAAAGAGATCACCTCAGCAAAAGATCACCAAAAAAAATGTTCACATTGTCTTCCAACATGGATTCAATTCCATCACAAGCATCCTCGTTAATATAAGCAACTCTGCCAGGCCTCAGTCACAATTCAAGTTAGAGACAAATAGCACAGATGTTCTAAGTAAGAAGAACATTTCAGAAAGATTCATTAATCACCTGAGCAGCCACAGCCAGCCTAATTTTCTCCACCACCTGAAACTATGAAAATAATCTGCGTGGGTCTGCCCCACCAGTGGTAGACACTCTTAAGCAGTTTAAGTTCACACCTTAGTTCCAATTAAAACTGGTTAGTTCTTCACTTACTTCAACTCCACCTACCCTCAGGCCATGTTAACACATCTCTTGAAAGGTTTCTTTTACCCTTTTTCTAAAATTAATCTTTCTTCTGATAATGACTTTTTTTTCATAACCACTTTAGCAGTGCTTTTTGAACTTTAATGTGTATATAAGTCACCTGGGGATGTTGATAAAATGCAGATTCTAATTGAGTGGGTCAGGAGTAGAACCTGAGATTCCACTTTATTTATTTATTTTTATTTTTATTTTTTTTGAGGTGGAGTCTCACTCTGTCGCCCAGACTGGAGTGCAGTGGCACGTCCCAGTCACTGCACCCTCGACCTGCTGGGCTCCAGCGATCCTTCCGTCTCAGCCTTCCAGGTAACCGTAACTACAGGCACGCGCTACTACGCCCAGGTGATTTTTTAAAAATTTATTGTAGAGATGAGGTCTTGTCAAGTTGCCCAGGCGGGTCTCGGACCCACGGGCTCAGGCAATCCACTCACCTCATCCTCCCAAAGCGCAGGATTACAGGCTGAGCCACCGAGCCCGGCTAGATTCCACATTTCTAACAAGACTTCTAAGTGATTTTGGATGCTGTTGGTCCATAAGCCACACTTGAATTAGCAAAGTTCTGAAGTTTCTTTATTCATCTACACTACAAATATCCTGGGGTAAAGAAGGCTCGTAGAAGTTTCCAGACCCAGCATTGTATCATCTAGACTTCTTTTCATCAATAACCTCTCCTCTTTTGAAGCCCTCAAAATCTGACTGATCAACTATCTTTAAAGTCATCTTTAGTTCTCTCTCCTCAGCACTCCACTGCATTCATAGAACATTATGGAACCCAGATTACCATCTTGTTTTCACCTGTTATCTACCTGAACGACTTTGACCATTATGCGGATAACTCATTTATGACACTGGCGTTGATCCTCTTTATTCCAATGATCTTCATTTCTATTCTACTTTTGCAATTACCTCAGTGGCCACATCATGACCTTATTGTCAAATGAAACTGCTCTTACCTTAAAATCTTAAGCCTAAAAAGTCATCTTTCTTATTTTAGCCTACAACAGAAGACTTCCAGCTCTTTTCTTCCTCAGTTCCACTAAACATACTCTCCTATCTCCATGGGACTTTTCACTCATTAGACATCTCCCTATTTTTGTCTCCTAACACCACGTGCTTTCTCTCCATTTCTATTCATTCTGGAGACAATGGTCAATCACTTCTGAACTCAATAATAATCTATTTTCCCTAATGTCATCTTCTTTTGAAACTACCATGCTAAACTCAATCCTGGGAACACTCATACTTATTGTTTTACTCCTCCACATCTATAAAGATCCTGTTACACATACACACAGAAAACTCATCCTGCTGAGTGACCCCATTACATACCCATATATCCAACCTAAGTTGGGTCTGCAAAGCAGCTGCCCAATCCTCTTATTTGTTTCCTAATAAATACTTTTCTGATCCTTCCTATGCTTCTCAAACTGTCACATTATAAAACATAAATGTCCTCAGTTTCTATTGTTTTCTACCACAATCTCTTTTCCTCATTGCCTGTTGTGTCTTTCTTTTTTCTTCCAAAGTTAATTCCAACATTTTATTAGCCTTACAATATAAAACCCTCTATGCTCTTGTTTCTCCCCTGATGCATTATTTTCCATCCTCTTAAATTATCAGTTTTTCCCCATTGGGTCCTTCGTCTCAGCCAACACACACTCTCATGTCTTTCTCACAAACCACTACCCCCCAACCAAAACTACTCTCCACAATCTCACTTCTTATTCACTCAAGGTACAATCTCAACCCTGTTTTTTATTTTATAAACTTTAAGAAGAGTTGCCTTCATTTATTATCACTACTTGTAATCATCTATTCTCTTATTAATCCCCTGTGAATGTGAATAATAATATAAAGTAAATGCCACACTTAGGAACTGCCTCTGCCGCCCCACTGATAGCCTCTTAATTTTCAAGCTCAATGGCCTCATCTTTATCCTCATGGTTTTTGACTCCCTGGCAACATTTGACACTGACTCTCACTCTCTGAGAGAAACATTTTCCTCCCATCACCCTGGTTATTTCAGTCTTTCTATTTTATCTTTTATCTCCTCTGCTGACTACTATTATTTCTCCATCAAAATGTCAATGTCAGTGTCCCAAAGGATTTGCACTTAGCTCTCTGTTTCTCACTCTGCACGTCCCACTTGTATCTCTCTTTCTGGGCCATCATAGGCTTCCCTTTATCTCAATTTTCTTCCTAACAGTTATGGTCTAACTCATACTTTACTTATTTATTACATTTATTGGTGTCTACTCACTCCCAATAGAATGTCAGCTCCCTAAAAGAACAGATAATTTTGTTAGTTCAAGGATGTACACCAAGTACTTGAAATTGCTGAAAAGTGCCTAGAACATAGTAAGTGCTCAATAAATATTGTTGACTACATGAACTATCATTGGTAAAATAATCACTGCCATATCTGGATCTCTATACCTGATCCCTCACTTAAATATGCACATCCTTATGGCTATTTTACCAACACTTCAAACTAGCATGGCCCAGACCAAAGTCATTACCTCCTCCTGCATCAAACTTTCTCTTCCTACAGTGGTTCCTGGCTCAGATGATAGTGCTAGAAGCCTAGAAAGTTTGAAAGTCATTTTGACTGCTTTATCTTCTCTCACCATACAGAACCAATCTGTCATCAAGCCCTGCAGATTTTAATCTCTCCAATGGGTCACATGCCTATGCCTTTTCTATTTTTATCCCCACAGCCACAACCACAGGCCCATTTCTGCTCTTGCCCACAGTCTTAAAATTATCTCCTAAAATTACTCTCCTGTGGCCACCAGTAGCTCACTATTATCTATCCTACACAATCTTGTCTGATTTATTAACATTAAAAAACAAATTTGGTAACCTTACCCCTCCCTTGAAAAGTCTACAAAAGCTGCCCATTTTCTATAGGTTTAAGTCAAAAATTTTTGGCCTGACCTTAAATTTCCTCTATCATTTGCTGCCTTAAAATTTCTTATTCAGTTTTATCTTTCTTTACAGTCACTATGCTCTAGACATTTCTCATCTGAAAGTTCACATGCCCAATGAACACAGGAGATTTTAAGAGAACAGAAGAGAAGAATGGTGACTTATTTAAAGAAAATATGACAAGGGCAACCCCTTCAGGTTCCCTCCCACTGTGGGAGCTTTTCTGTCCTCTCAATTAATCCTGATTTCTAAACAAAAAGAAAGAAAGAAAGAAAGAAAAGAAAATATGACAAGATTCATTGGATAAATAGAGTGACTTAAAACTCACCTTTGGTGAGGAATTGAGGTCTAAAAAAAACTCAAGACAAACTCTCATAGAAAAGTCTGCTCCTCTGCCCAAAGACCTAGATGAGGTTATCTAAGTGAGCTCCCTGGTCAGTCTGCATCCGAATTCACTGGTGGTGGGCCCTGGTATTTTTATTTGTTACAAGCTTCCCAGGAGACTCTCATACACATTCAAGGTCGAGAACAGTGGACAGGGAATGATATTCACAGTTTCTATATTTGAAGGGAGTGAGAGGAAATACCTATGTCCTGGTATCTCTAGGTTGATGGAAAGACACTGGACTAAAAGTCAGAAAAGTCGGTTTCTTTTCTTAGCTTTCTTCCTTACTTGCCTACAATTTGGGGCAAGTCACCGGCTCACCATATGCAAATATGGGAACTGGTAGAGATGACTTCTAAAGACACTTGTCATCATAGGAGTTACTGTTTCCAAAAAGCCATGCCTCATCACCTCACATCCTGGAATTTTATGTCACCACACTGAATTTCATGCAATTACCCTGATCAAGAACTATAAGTTAGGGAATGACTGAGTCATTTTCTCAGGAAAGACTTCCTTGTTGATCATACCTAAAAGAGCAAACCTATGCTTGTTATTTCTCTTGTCTAATTTATTTTTAACACTGACTATGTATTTCACTTAATTATCTTGCTGATTGTCTATCTTCATTCACTGGACTGTGAGCTCCATGACAGCAAGGGTTGTGTCTGTTTTGTTTTGTTCACTGCTACATCATCTTGACCTCTAACAATGCCTGACATATCATAGGTCGCCTCATTCCCGTGGTTCTCACTCCTTATTTTATCCCCACCTGTCTCTCACCTTCTCCTGGCTTCCTCCCTTCCCATTCATACCCTGACCTCTTTTCCTCTTTTTACCCTTTATAGCTACAGCAAGCAACATAGGATAAGGTGGACAGGTTGTTAATAGACAATAAGACATGTCCATTTTCAGCTTCTGGTTTGTCCAGATGAATCTCGGAGTAAGGAAAATTTTCTCCCTATAAATTTGGGACAGAAGTTCTTCCAGATCTGAGAAGACCTTTCAGCAGAGTTTTTACTGTGTACTAAGGATACCCTGACCTCTGAACTTAAGTTTAGGGGATAATACTTATGACCTCTGTAAAGAGAGCATCACTAATCTACTTACATCAAGACAAACAAATAAATAACAACAAACATTTGACTCAAGGAAAACAGCAGGCAGTTATCCCAAGAAATGAATTTTTCATTGAATTTCGACTTGAAGTTACACAGACTACATTTTACCTTCCTGCAAGAGGGCCTCATTCTCAGGGTCATCTGGAGGCAAGATTACGAAGATCTTATTTGTTTCTGGCTCCAACTTATCTTTTCCATTCCCTCTTATCTCACAGTTGCTCACTCAAATATTCTATCTTCTAGCTCCCCACTCAGGTGGCATTAGCCATCTTGCTCTCACAAAAACCCTTCAGAGACCAAGCTTCCACCCAGATTAATAGACCAAAGAAACTGGGCCGCCATGCCAATAAGAATAATAAAACAGACCAGGCTCGGTGACTCAGCCTGTAATCCCAGCACTTTGGGAGGCTGAAGTGAGTGGATTGCCTGGGCCTGCGGGTTCGAGACCAACCTGGGCAACTTAGCAAGACCTTGTCTTGACAATAAATCACAAAAAAATTAGCCTGGCATGGTAGCATGCACCTGTAGTTCCAGCTACTTGGAAGGCTGAGGTGAAAGGATCGCCAGAGCTCAGCAGGTTGATGCTGGGGTGGCCGTAAGTGTGCCACAGCACTCCAAGCTGGGTGACAGAGTGAGACTCCAACAGAAGAAGAAGAAGAAGAAGAAGAAGAAGAAGAAGAAGAAGAAGAAGAAGAAGAAGAAGAAGAAGAGGAAGAGGAAGAGGAAGAGGAAGAGGAAGAGGAAGAGGAAGAGGAAGAGGAGGAAGAGGAAGAGGAAGAGGAAGAGGAAGAGGAAGAAGAAGAAGAAGACACATTTTTGTCAATTGGAACTTCTGCAAAGAAAATGATGCTTTCTTCTTTGCTATTTATCTTCTTGGTGATGTTAACAATGAAGATTTTAAGCATGGAAATGGAGAAATGAATGTTTTAGGGTACAGTTATATTCTACATACCTCCAGTGCAGGAAGCAGCTGCCTGCTCTGGCACGAATAATATGAGAAGATCTCTACAAATCTTGGCATCAAATTTAGTGCCATTTAGCTAGAAAGAGACTTTCGTGGGATTCAGCATCTTTTGTGAGTCAGTAGAAGAATCCTAGTTTCTATCACGGTGCTCAATAAATAAAGACTGAATACAAGCAGAAACATGTCTTATGGAAGACTGAGCTGGTGGCTGGTACAGTGAGCATAAAGTAACTGTTAAGGATTTGGTTTCAAATTGTAGAAGGGTCTAAGGAAAAGAAATGGTCTCTGAAGTAGAGATTTATATTTTCATTTGAAACAAATTAAACACTCTCCTTTTTTCTCTGTTGGAGCACAAGGCTATCCTTTTTTCTCTGTTGGACCACAAGCAAGTTTCAGGTCTCTCATCATCTGACCAAAGCTATATTTCAGGCTTAGTGTAACCAGTGAGCAACTTGGCCTCTTCACCTCCCAGAAGATACTTCTTTTAAGAGCTTAGCATTAAGAAATTGCCTTTAAAATGGAAAACCTGTCCATTCAGTTCTTACCCTGTCAGTTGAGGATTTAGCCTTTGGCCCTTTGTTAAACGTCTGTTTTGGACAGGACAACAGGAGGAGAGTAAAAGGTGGTGAGAGGAAACTCATAACTATCTATTCACAAAGATTGATGAGGAAAAGATGGCTGCTATAAGTCTTAAAGATTCTTCAACTTACTGGTCCCTCTGTTTTCCTGTCTCTTACCCAACTGGACTGATTGCAAGCCACTTTAATAAATAATTATAATGTGAAAACTAGGTTTCAGGCACTTTGCTAGATGTTGTTCTTTTCATTGATTCTTCCTTCCAGCTAACCAACCATCCATGTGTCAAATATTATCTGAGTACTCACAATATCAATGCAATGAGTTAGATACTAGGCAAAGTAAGCAAGGTCCCTACACTTTATGTGGATTACAATCAAATGAGGGGCAATTCTTCTGCTGAAAGGAGAACAATTTGATGAAATATAATCAAAATTACAGTATTATATGTTGAGGGTTTCTTGTGTGCCTTGTACTGAGCCAGGTACTATATATGTATATGTTATGCGTGAATCCTCATAGCAACTTAACAGGTGGTTTTTACTATCTTCCCCCAAATGAGGTGAAGAGAGGTAAGGTAACTTATTCAATATCATAGAGCTACTGTGTTGCATAGCTGAAATTTAAACACATGTCTGACTGATTCTAAAGCCCATACTCTTTCTAGAACATTCAGTTCAAATAATAATCAGAATTTTTCATTCTAGAGGCGCCAGACCTCTTTTTTAAAATGTTGTCTTTTGCTCAGGGACTTCTGTTGTGGTTATAATAACTATGATTTAAAATGTCTGGGCACATATCTATTTCCCCTCAAATAATCTTTTTCATCAACTTTAAAGAAAATCAATTATGAAATTATAGTCTGCCTTTTTGCATGGCTTCTAACAGGTGTTTCCCCTTTTATAACAATTTTATTTTCTTTTATTTTTATTCCAATAGCTTTAAGGAGCACAAATAGTTTTTGGTTACATGGATGCATTATATAGTGGCAAAGAATTCTGGGTTTTAAATGTGCCCACCACCCCCACCTGTGCACATTGCACCCAATGGGTGATATTTTATCCCTCCACTCCTTCCCACCCTCCCCCTTCTTAGTCTTCAATGAGAATTATAATCATTTGAGATGGCAATCAAGAAAGTACAAAAATGGATATATATTTTCTCTATAAAATCATGAGCCTGAAATAATCCATTCCGTCAAAAAGAGAGAAGTCCATGGGCCACTATGATGAGCTCTCTATCACGAGTTGAAAACTCCAGGTAATGTCATCACTGGGACCAAGAGTCTTACTTATTTATGAATAGACTGTATTCTAAGCATAATATGAGACCAAGATAGCACCTCTCCAAATAGAATTTTGTGAGCATAACACTACTCAGACAACGACATTGGACTCCAGAGCAAATTGCTACTCATACATATGTCCAGGACTCTCTCATCTCAGTCTCTTTGTTTCAATTTACCTGTAGCCTGGAAAGTTCTTTGTCTACTCAGAGTAATTTGATCTTTCCATTGAAACCCAGCTAAAACTATACTTTCTCCAAGATAACTTCTCCAAAAAATTTCAGTCAGAATCAATCAATCTTTCCTTTCCTCAATAATTTATAGCTCTTTGTCCAGCTTTTTATTAGAATTTGGTTCAACAGGTATTTTTCCTCTGTGAAGTTGTAAGCTCTGAGAAGTAAAGTACTTTATCTTACTCTTCTCTGTATTCCCAGCATCCAATACAGTATGTATCAAATATTTTACTAATATCAAATGCTTATTGAATCACATTTGACTGGTTAATCAAAAATTAAAACCTATTCTTTTTAGACTACATCCCTTTGTTCCTGCCCCCACTCCCTCGCTTGGGCCCTGGCACTAAAGAGTTGGAGAAAAACTGACTTTCACATCAATCTACCCTGAGCTCAAACTCAGCACTGTAACTTCTTGGGAGTTTAAACCTAGGCAAATCATTTTACTCTTTGAGCCTCAGATTTTCTGGTCTATACAATGGGGATAACAACTCTCATGAAGTTATTGCAGGTAATAATATGAGATAGGCATCACACACACACACACACACACACACACACACACACACACACACACACATACAGTGAGCAGACACAAACTTCAGTTTCGCTTCCCCTTTTATGGTAGCACAGGTCCAATGTAGGAAAAACAAATATTAACCCATGCTACTGCAGAAACCAAGAGAAAACTTCTCCTCCAACCTCTGAAGGTTTGACAGAAAATGAATTAACAAGTAGATTAATAGGAAAAAAGGCATACAAATTTATTTAACATGCATAGCACTGGGGAACTGCAGGAGAGGTTATACTCAATTGCCCAAATGAAGCCTCGACATTTATATACCCTTCTTTAGAGGGGAAGTAGAGATGGGGGGGTGTAAGAGTGAATGATTTTTTAGGGAAGAATTAATGGTCTTGGGAGGCAGATGTTGTCTTGTGAATGATTCTCTCTGGAAGTTGAATCGGACTAGAGAACAAACAATGGTTTGAGACCAAGTTCTAAGCTCATTTGTGCTCTAGGTAAGGTGCTTAATTTTCAGTCTCTTCCTCTGTGATATGAGTTTTAATCTTCTCTGGTTAATGAAATTTGAGGGAAGGAATCCAAGGCAATTGTGTTCCTCTTTGGAGGTCTGGTTTTTAGGTAGATAAGGGAAATTCAGAGAATACCTTCATCCTGTGCTTTTGCGAAAGACAAGATTGAGGGATGGAAGCATGGGATGTTTGCTTGGTGGGTTGAGCATGTCAAAGCAAAATATTTTAGGGTATAGTTTTCTAAGTCTCATCATTATCATGGGCTGTCAATCTACAAGTAGCAAAACGAATTGACATTTACTGAGCCTCTATTGTTAGTTAAGCTCTGTGCTACATTTTACAGGGGAGATGAAGGCATTGGAGAAAAAGCCTCTGCCTTCAGAGACATAAGAACCTGTTGATAGAGACAAGAAAATGATGGGAGGCACATATTATGAATCCCAGAGGGCATATGCTAATTGCTAGAGGTGTTCAGAAGAGAAACAGGTCTAAATGGGCTGACAGATTTGGGGAAAGTTCAATGTCCTTTGAAGAAGAGTTTGGGACAGAATGAAAAAATGAAGACAGTGTTCACTCCAGTCAGAAGAAATGCTGTATGTGCAAAGGTGGGGGTGGGGGCATATTCAGCGAGGATTGAGGACAGCCAGGCACTAAATCTAGATCCTTCTGAGATCAGGTATGCTGTAGAGGTGAGTGTTGGAAGGTGGAAGGCCTTGCGTGCCAGATTAAAAATAATATTACTAGTCATTGGCAAAGAGCTGTTCGTGGGATTCTCTTATTGAAAAATATTCCAATGGGATTTCCAATTTAGGAAACATTTCTGCTGAGGTCATGCTTATTAGCATATTCATAAAATGCCCACTATCAAGAAGCAGCCAGGACTACTGGGCTGCAGGAAGGAAGCTGGGAGGTGAGTTATCCTGCATCAGTCTCCTAAGTTAGGGAGTCTCTGGGCCCTTTGTGTCTGATAGCCGCAATAGGTGGCCCTTCCCCCACTACAGTTGCCCTCACTGCATTGTGGGAACTAATTCCCCCACAACTCCAAGCTGCCCCAGAAGATCCAGTGGGGGTAGATATTACTAAGGCACTCCTCCATCCTCCCACAGCCAGTCCCAGGCTGCACATCCCACACTGCATCCACAGAACTGAAATCTACCAGTGGTGCTTCAGAATGGCTTGCTGGCTGTGGCTCTAAGGCAAGGTTGCCTGCTTCTTCATGTGCCTGGCATGGGGGTGGGAGTCACACTGATTGGCTTCCAGCTGCCTTTGCTGAGCTCTAACAATAATAAAGACGGAAATCTTTACCAGTGAGGTGATGAATTGAAGAGGGACAAGCTCTGCACCACGCTCTGGTATTCCCCAACCCTGCCACCACCACCTGCTGGGTAGAAAAATTTTCTTCACAGGAAAGAGGAATGGTGAATGGGAAGAGGGCAGGTGGTGGGATGGTTTGCCTCAGGAGTCTGGCTGGAATGAGGACAGCATTGTGAGTTTCTGGCTCTGTGTTGGCAAGCAACACAGTAGTGAGGAGCCCTTATCAGGTGAACTCAAGTGCTCATCAGCTCACTCAACCAACTGCTGCCTCTCCTCCTCGCTTCCCCTCTCCCTTGCCCCCTCTTCCCCCTGTCGTCCCCCTTTCCTCTGCGCCTCCACGCTGTTTATTTTGTTAGAAAAGGGGTATCTGCATGTCAGCTCATTTGCATTCTTTGGTCCCAAACAAAACCATATTAAAGTGCCTTGAAGAGCCTGGCTAACTGGACAGGCTGCTTGCCTTGAGGGAGAAAAAGTCCTTACATTGAAAAGGAATTAATGTGGCATTCTATTTTCATGCCAAGTACAATGCCTGCATTGGGGGAAAAAGGTCTCCCATTAGTTTTGATCAGCAAGCCTACATGTGATGGTTGGAAATTCAATATCTTTTTCAGTAGTCTTCAGATATATTATTTCATGTTTTTCTTCATTTGTACCAACTTGTTTTGAGACCTATAAATGTAGCTAGAAAAGGAAGGAAAAGAAAGGAGGGAGCAGCAGCTTCAGCAGTGGCCTGGTGTTCCCTCTAGAAGTGTAGATGCAGTTCCTTTTCTTACTTAGGAAACAGATGGTATTTTATGCTTAACACAATCAGCACCGCCTCTCTATCTGTGCCCCTAACCTTCCCCACCTGTGTGAAACCTAATCAGTGCCTAATGAACATACTTGGAGCTGTCTGGATGGAATTAGTCCCAGTAGGAGCTGGCCTTCAGGTACCCGGCACTCTCTTAAAACTGTGTAGCTGCAAAAGACAAGAAATATTTACATCAGGGCTAATTAAATAAAGGTCTGCCTCTGCTAAATACGTGTTGTTCCCTGCCACCAAAGAAAGCAACATTCAGAGTATTATGTGGTTTAGCTGGTGCTGACCTCTTTTCTCACTGAAATTATGGGCAAAAGTTTGTGTTTTGAAAAATGCCTTTTCGGTCATTCGCATTTTGGGGAGTGAGCCTGATTTGTGCAAATGGATACAACTAATGACCACAACATTTAGACCAAACTTGTCTTCTTTCCATTTACAAATGTATGGTTTGGTCCCAAAGGAATAAACAGAGGAATAAGTCAAAGTGCTGGCCCAAACACATGCACACACACAATTGTGTCATTAACAAATTGTTTTGACACATTTGGAATTTTATGAAGAACTGCAACAAGCTAGAGGCTTCTGGGTAACGTGGGAATCACTAGGAAGAAACCCACCATTTTCTAGCCAAAAGCCGTTCCTTTTGATGACATAACAAGGTCAATAGGTCATGGTAGCTCCATTACCTTACCTTGAGTTGAACCCTTCTGATGACATACCAAAGTATAAATCATCATGGATTAGCCAGAATCCTCCTCCCCTCACCCTAACCCCATCTCTTTAAAGTTTGCAAGAAATGGGAACCCACAGACTCTGTCCATACTCTCTTCACCTCCCCATGGATTTCACTGAAGGGTCATGCTAGTGCCACTCACCTCTCTCTCTTGGGATCAGGAGTCTTATGTCTGCCCCAGTTTCATGGGGCTGAAGCAATATGAATTCTAGATTGGCTTAGCCCAGTAGGGTCCAAGAAAGACCCCAGACTCTGTGGAAAACAGTGTGGCAATTCCTAAAAGATCTAAACATTGACTTTCCATACAAACCCACAATCCCCCTACTGGGAAGAACTCAAATCACTGTATAAAAAAGATACCAGCACACGTATGTTTGCTGCAGCTCTATTCACAATAGCAAAAACATGGAACCAATCATGTTGCCCATCGAAGCTGGACTGGATAAAAAAAATGTGGTACATATACACAGTGCAATCTCATGCAGCCATAAAGAAGGACAAATATATGGACTTTGCAGCAAATTGGATGGATTTGGAGTCGATCATACTCAATGATCTATCACAGAAACAAAGAACTAAGTTCCGTATGTTCTCACTCATAAGGTGACCTTGAACAATTATAATGCTGTGGGAAGGAGATTAGCAGTAGCGGAAAACTGTCAGGGGAAGGGGGGATGGGACTGGCAGTTGGGGGAAGCTGCTAGGGGAGGGAAGGGCATGCCTCATCAACAAAGGTACCTGCATGATCAATGTTTGTATACCTAGCCCTGAATTGTACCCCACATCTTTATAATAAATAAATAAATAAATTTTTACAAAAGAAAAAATATTCCTCTGGCCTTTTAAAGTATTGTTTCTCCAAAGTATTTTATGTAAAATAAATTAGCTTTCCACTTAGTTGGCAAAGAAAGCTGAAGGCAAGGGAGGGAAAGAGATTAGAAGGCCATTGCAGTGACCCAGGAAGGATAAAAGGAGAACCTAAATGGTTGCAGAGGTGACAGAGAGGAGGGGTCAGAATCAAGCAATGATGAAAACTGACAGAGCATTGTGAGTGTATCGGTAACAATAAGCTAACTACTGTAACAAGCCAACTTGAAGTGCATAATGGTTTAAACCTCATAGAAGTTTATTTCTGGCTCACGTAACAGCACTGAACATCTGAAGAAATAGGCAGATCAGCCTTCCTCCATGCAGGGTACCAGGCTAACAGTAGCTCTGCCACCTGCAACACATGAATTTCCAGGTTGCTCTGGGGCCTATCTCCATTCATTCCAGCCGAACACCCTCTTCTCTGAAGCCAAATACCTTTCATCAGTCATTTTCTCTTCGTGCCCCAATCCCAAATGGTTTCTAAGAGTACTCTGGGCATATCATTCATAGCAGTTATTACTGTACACTGAAATTGTAAAATTACTTGTCATTCCACTAGAGGGTGAGTCCTCTGAGGGTAAACACCATGTCTTATATTCATCTTCATACAGCTAATGCCTAGCACTGTTCTGGGTATACAGAAAATGCTCAGTAAATATCAGTTGAAAAATGAATAAGTAAATAAATGAATAAATCCGTATATCTCTTTTCCAGTCCTTAAAGCTACATGATATTCATGACGTCATCATTTTCTTAGTATAAAAATGAGAACTACAAAATGTGGCTCAAAGAAATTAAGGATGACACAAACAAATGGAAAAACATGCCATGCTCGTGAGGAAATCAGCATTGTCAAGATGTCCATCTTACCAAAGGCAATCTACATATTCAATGCAATACCCATCGAATTACCAACATCATTTTTCATGGACCAGGAAACAACAATACAGAAACTCATATGGAAACAAGAAGAGCACGAAGAGCCAAGGCAACCTTTAGCAAAAGAAACAAAAGTGGGAGGTATCATACTTCCAGACTTTAAACATTATTACAAGGCTACAGTAACCAAGATGGCCTGGTATTGATACAGGAATAGGTACGTAGATCAATGGAGCAGGACTGAGACTCCGGAAGTAGAAACATGGTCTCTCAACTGACTCATCTTTAACAAAGCCACCAATAACAATCATTGAGGAAAGGAGACCATATTTAGCAAATAGTGCTGGGAAAACTGGCTAACCACATGCAGAAGAATGAAACTGGAACCCTATCACCATATACAAATATCAACTCTAAATGGATCACACCTAAATGTAAAACTCAAACTATAAGAATCCTAGAAAAAAAACATAGGAAACATCCTTATGCACATCAGAGTAGGCAACACATTCTTGACCAAGTCCCCAAAAGCTAATGCCATAAAAGTTAAGATAAACAAGTGGGACCTCACCAAACTGAAAGACTTTTACATAGCAAAGGAAACCATCAAGAGAGTAAAGAGAAAACACACAGAATAGGAAAAAAAATTGCAAATTATGCATCTGACAGGCCTAACATCCAGGATCTACGAGGAACTCAAATAAAGCAAAAGGGAAAAAAAACCAAACAACCATATTAAAACGTGGACAAAGGACATGAACAGACATTTCTCAAAAGATGACATACAAGCAAGCCAACAGAGACATGAAAAAAAGGCTCAGCCTTACAATCATTAGAGAAATGTAAACCTACATTGTGATATCTCCTAACTCTGGTAAGGATGGCTATCATTAATGTCAAAAAACAACAGATGCTGGCGTGGGTGCAGAGAAAAGGGAATGTTTCTATGCTGATGGTGAAAGTACAAGCTAGTTCATTCTCTATGGCAAACAGCGTGGTGATTCCTAAAAGAACTAAATATTGATCTTCCATAAAATCCAGCAATCCCTCTCATGGGAATATACGCAGGGGAACATGTATTACTCTATAAAAAAGAGCACCTGCACGTGCATGTTTATGGTCACACTACTCACAATAGCAAAAACATGGAACCAATCCTATTGCCAATCGAAAGTGGACTGGGTAAAGAAAAATGTGGGACATATACATGATGAAGTACTCTACAACCATGAAGAACAAGATCCTGTATTTCACAGCAAATTGGATGGAGTTGGAGACCATCATATTAAGTGAACTGCCGCATACACCCTGAACTGAATACCATATGTTCTCACAAATAAAGCACAAAGGAGGGATCCGATCTGCAGTCTATGGTCACTGCTAGAGGACGAAGGAAGGGAAGAGGGTGGGGGGCACGTGACAACATAAAGGGTACCTGGTCCACAACTAGTGGGAGTGAGGGCCAATTCGAAGCCCAAATTTCCCCTGCATGCAACCTACTTATGTAGTTAACCCTCACTTATACCCCATATCTCTATAGTAAAAATAAATAAATAATCAGAAAATGTAAATAAATAGAAAAAATAAAAGGAAAAACTGAAAAAAGGCCGGGCTCGGTGGCTTAGCCTGTAATCCCAGTATTTTGGGAGGCCGAGGTGAGTGGATTGCCTGAGCCCACAGGTTCGCACCCGCCTGGGCAACTTGGCGAGACCTCATTTCTACAATAAATCAAAAAAATTAGCAGGGCATGGTAGCGCGTGCCTGTAGTTCCAGCTACTTGGAAGGCTGAGGCGGAAGGATCACCAGAGCCCAGCAGGTCGAGGCTGTGGTGGCCGGGAGCGGTCACTGCACTCCAGCCTGGGTGACTCAAAAAAAAAAGAAAAAAATAGACTTTCTAGGATCTGCATTATTTTGTACAAGGAGGAACCCACTCCCTCCACAAAAAAGACCCCAGAATTATCTTTTGGAGGGCAGGCCCCTTGTACTACACTCAGAATTTTTTTTCTCCAGATCAAACAGTCAATCAAAGTTTTTATCTGCAAGTTTTGAGAAGGTGGTGCCACAATTTGCAGAAGAAATGTCCCAAGTTGTGGCAATCAGGTGACTGGTTCTTCCACCATAACAATACACCTGGACACATTGCAGTGAGTGTTCAACAGTTTTTGACCAAAAACAGCATGGCCCCTGTGCCCCCACCCTCCCTATTCACTAGATCTCACCCCGAGTGACTTTTTTTGTTTATTTGTTTCCTGGGATGAACAAGCTCCTCAAGGGAAAATGTTTTGCTGATGCGAATGAGGTGTAACAAAAAACAGCAGAAGCACTAAAAAACATCAAAATTGATGAGTTAAAAAACTACTAAGCAGTGGAAAAGGTGTCTGGATAGGTGTATTTCATAAAATGGAGACTATTTTGAAGGTGGCTTAAGTTTAAACATGAATGAATAAACACATAATTTTTAATGAATAAATTCCAGAGATTGTGGTGGTTCCTCCCATACAAACTAACCTACAGTATAACAGGATACAAGTCGATTCACAATAAGTTGGAAATGGGAGTAGTTTTGTACCCATAGCCTTTTCCGTCTTCCTGACTACTCAAATTCAAAACTAAAAGGGATTGACCAATAGTAAATCTGGTGCTGTCGAACAAGCAATCATGTGGAGGGTGTAAAGTAAAATCTCCCCTAGATTTAGTTATTGTACCAGGAATAATTGAATAGTTTAAAACATGTCTGCCTTGTGACTTGGCCAGGCTTTACATTATAACAATGGAAACTCACAAACGTGTCTAGGGAGTCATTTATGCACTGGAGTGCCATATAAGAAACCCAATTGCATATAATGAAGTGTATAATGCACATAAACTTTTAATGAAGAGTAAAAGCATTGCCAGGCCTCTCCAGGAGCAGCCCTTGGCTCATATTCTCCCCTGAGATCCCCTACCAAGGGAAAGGGTTAACCCAGCTGTTCCACTGCTGCAGGAATGAGAGGATCTAGGCCAGCTGCAAATGATGCAAAGGTAGAAAATGAGAGAACAAGGCATTAGGCTGAATTGCAGTGGATGAGGCAGGCTCATCCACTGACAGTCAACAATAATGGCTTGAGGGGTCCAGCCTGATTTCTCCCAGCAAGAAAATCAGGTCAGCAATTGTAGACCTCAGGGTGAGCTTGGTGTGCCTCAACAGAGTGACTGTATAGTATTATACTTAAGTGGTTGGGCTACTGAATGAAGAAGATCAGAATTTGAATGCTGGACCTACTAGCTGTGTGGCCTTGGGCAAGTCACTTAACTTCTCTGAATTTCAGTCTGTAAAATGGGAGCAATAATAGTCCCTACCTTCCAAAGTGGTTGTGCAGACTCAATGAGTTATTGCAAATGAAAGTTCACTGGCAATATGTAGAGCTCAGAACAAGCTCAAAAAATGATAGCTGATGTCATTTTCATTATTAGAATCTGCTCACTCCTAGGGAGAAGACCATAATCCACATACTGCTGCTACTGCTTCCCATTAACAATATATTTGGTCTCCAAGGAAACTGAAGCACAGAAAATATTCCAAGAAAATGTCCACCTATTATTGTTAGCTGGGGGTTAAACCCCGAATTCTGTAAGCTGGGCTTTACAACATGAGAGCCTGAGAAACCCTCTGCCTGCTTTTAGCTGTGAGTGCAGAGTAGAGGTATGCCTGAAAAGTCTCCTTAATGTATACCATATCAGTTAGATTTTGTTATGTAACAAACCATCGCAAAATGTAATAGCTAAAAACAATAATCATGTATGTAGTTCACAATTCTGTGGGTCACTGGTTTCGACGAGGTTCAGGTGGGTGGTTATTTTGCTGATCTTGGCTGACCTGGTCCATGCATCTGCCGGTAACTGCTGTCAATGGTTTCATATGTTTGGAGATTGGCTGGGTGTCAGCTGGAATAACAGGGATAACTGGATCATGTGTCTCTAATTATCTATAAGACTGTCCTGGGCTTCTTCGTATGACTGCCTAGGCTTCCAAAAGCAGCACAAAAGCAAGTTTCAATGCATACGTTCTTTTCAAACCTCTGCTTGTGTCATGTTGGTAATGTCCTATTGGCCAAAGAAATTCATAGGTTCACCCAGATTTGAGGAGTCAAGAAATAGGGTTTACATTTTGGGGGGAGGATTTGCAGTGGCATGGCTTGCATTTGCTATGGCATGGATTACATGCAATTGCCAGAGCATAGATGCATTAAGGGGAAGAATTTATGATCATTTTTACAATTGACCTCACTGCCCCTCCCACTTCATTTCCTACTCTTATCCCCTTCACTCACTCCACTCCACTCCAAACAAATGGCATACGTTTTCCTGTCTTATGACTTTGGAGTAGTGTTCCCTCTGCCTAAAATGTTCTTCCTCAGATATCTCCATGAATGGCATGTCCAAAGTCAGACCCACAGTGAGGGACGACTGGGGAGAAAAGCTCAGTCTTTCACAGCTGGTTGGTTACAAATTGTTGTTGGTAACCTCTGATTGAGGTGCATTCTCATAGCTGAGTCTCTCTTGGTGTGCTTTATTGGCTTTCTCGACTATGCCCAGTGGGAATTTCCAACTGCAACTGTCATTGCATAGATGAAGTCATCTCTCTGATTGGTCTCCCTCTTTTTTTTGTTTAGCAGCTTTATTGAAATATAATTCACACACTGTACAATTTGTCCATTTTAAGTATATAATTCAATGGTTTTTAACATGTTGCCAAATATGTGCAACCATAATCACAATCTATTTTAGAACATTTTCATCACCTTGAAAAGAAACCCTGAATTCTTTAGCTATCACAGGACTATCACCCCACTCTACCCCATTCCTACACAACCACTTATCTACTTTCTGTCTCTATAGCTTTCCCTGTTCTGGATTTTCATATGAATAAAATTATATAACATGTAGTCTTTTATGACATTTCTTTCACTTAGCAAAATGTTTTCAAGACTTATCCATGTTGTATCATGTATCATTACATTATCACTTTTCATGACTAAATAATATTCCATTGTATGAATGTATCACATTTTATTTAATCACTCTTTACTCACTGAACATTTTGGTCGTTTCCACATGTTGGCTAATATATGTCTGCAAATGTACACATTTTTGTGTTAACATATATTTTTAAATCTCTTGGGCAGATACCTTGGAGTAGAATTGCTGAGTTATATAGCACTACGTTAATTTTTTTGAGGAACCGTCAGACTGATTTTCAAATCAGTTGCATAATTTTATATGCCTGTGAGGAGTGCATAAAGGTTTCAGTTTTTCCACATCCTTATCAATGCTTGTTGCTATCTGCCTTTTTAAAATGTTAGCCATAGCCGGGCTTGGTGGCTCAGCCTGTAATCCCGCGCCTTTGGGAGGCTGAGGTGAGTGGATTGCCTGAGCCCGTGGGTTCGAGACCCGCATGGGCAGCGAGACCTCATCTCTACAATAAATCAAAAAATCAGCTGGGCATGGTAGCGCATGCCTGTAATTCCGGCTACTTGGAAGGCTGAGGCGGAAGGATCGCCGGAGCCCAGCAGGTTGAGGCTGCGGTGGCCGGGAGCGGCCACTGCACTCCAGTCTGGGCGACAGAGTGAGACTCCAACTCAAAAAAAATAAAAATAAAAAAAAATAAAATGTTAGCCATATCCTAGTGGGTGTGAAGTGATATCTCATTGTAGCTTTGACTTGCATTTTTTTGATGGCTAATAATTTTGAACATAGTTTTATGTGCTTATTGGCCATTTTTACATCTTCCTGGGGAAATTCCTATTCAGATTATTTGCTCATTTTTAAATTAGATTGTCTTTTTATTATTGAGTTGTAAGAGTTCTTTATATATTCTAGATAAGTCTTTTATTAAAAATGTGTTCTCCCATCCTGTAAGTTGTCTTTTACTTTCTTGATAGTGTTTTTGAAGCACAAAACTTTTAATTTTGATGAAGTGAAATTTTTCTGTTTTCTTTTCATGCTCACGCTTTTGGTGTTATATCTAGTAATTTATTGCCAAATTCAAGGTCATGAAGATTTACCCCTATGTTTTCTTCTAAGGGTTTTATTGTAGTTTTTCCCATCTAAATTTAGGCCTTTTATCCATTTTGAGTTTGTTTTTGTATATGGCAAGGGCTCTATTTCATTCTTTTGCATGTTGCTACCAATCATCTCAACATCATTTGTTGAATACACTCCTGTTTCCCCGTTGAATGAACTTGGCAAACTTGTCAAAAATCAGTTGACCATAGATGTGAGTTTGCTTCTGGACTCTCAATTCTCTCCCATTGGTCTGTATATTTCTATCCTTCTGGCTAGCTTCTTATGACTCCATGCCTCAGTCCTAGGATTCTGGGCCACTTGGCCTACCCTTCCAGATAGCTTCTTGAGCAAAGCACCTTTATACAATATCTCTAAACTGACTTTCCCCTGTAGCTACACTTGGTCCATAGCACAACAGAAATGATCAACAGCAAAATGAAAAACTCTACTTTCTCCCTCAGTTGCTTTATTCTCACTCTTATTCTCTCTCCCCAATCCTCTCCTCTTATTCCTCAGGTTCACAGACATAGGCCCTAGATATCTCAGGCAAGTATCAGACATCTGGTTTTTGCATCTCCTAAACTTCAAAAGGTATATCTCAGGGCTTCAGGATAGTCTCTTCTATGTCCTTCTCACTTGACATGAAGTGTGGAGAAACGACTCACCCTAATTCAGGCAAGAGAGAGAAGTGGCAGAGCATGCCACAGCACTCCAATAGCTCCCTATGTACAAATTATCTTTCTCCCTATTTATTTAACTTCTACTGTTTTATACCCTCAAGAGTGCTGAAGGTTTCTAAAAATTCCTGTTGCGAATCCTACATAGAAAGTTCCCATTTTAGAATTAAGGGTGTTGTTCTCAGCCTTTTGGGGCTTATGTTAAAACTGAGATATCAAGAGTCCCATTTTAACATCTCTTTACAAATGAAAGAATGGATAATTAAACGGGTGAGTGGATGTTAGCATCTTTCTCTCACTCCTTGCCGCCTTCTAATTTAATTCTCTGGCCAGATTCATGCAGCCAAAATTAATTAATGTTAAGCAACAATCTGCTTGGAAATCTAAGGAATCAAATTCTCATAATGATAATATTAAAAATTAATTAGTATAATCTCTTGATCTCTATTAAGCAAATAATTTTTAAAGAGCAAAAAGAATTTCTGATTTTATGATGGTAAAAATATTTCTGTCCCCTTCTTCTCTTGAAAAACCATGCAAAACCAGTAAGAGGAACAAAAAGCAGGAACACGGGTACGGGGGCCCGCCCCGCGAGGGTCGTGGAAAGTGTTGAAGGAGAGACAGATAGGCGACGGACGAAGTTCATATACACGGACACCTGCTTTTTGAACAGATGACAATTTAATGCTAGTTAATACAGAGCTTTTATACCAGTTGTGAAGGGGCAAAACAAAGAAAATTCTTTCATATACATATCTTTTAAAAGTTACCAGTTAGTGGCTTTAGTAGCAAACAAACCAAGATTTCCAGTGGTTTTAGTAGTAAATAATTTTCTTCTTCCACGACTGCACAGAATTCTTCGGCGGTATCAAACAGCAAAGGTGAAGGACAGAAGGGCCTCAGCTTCCTGGGCTCGCCCTGCGGCCCGGGGTCTTCGACCCACCCGGACCCTGTCAATCAGGTGGACCTCCAAGGCTGGCTCCCAACACACGGGCTCCATCCTCAATAAAACTAGATATGGTAATCTCCAAAGATGATCCTGAACAGTTCCTCCCCTCTCTCTATGCTCATACTGTTCCTCACATCAGTAATTGGAGTTTATTTTCTCTTCCCTTGAATTTGAACTGGACTTTTAACCAGCTTTGATCAATAGAATACGACAAAAAGTAACATTCTGAGAATGCTGAACACAAGCCTTAGGAGGACTGGTAACACCCACTTTCCTCCTTTTAGAAGCCAGGTGCCATTCAATGAGAATTCACGCCAAACAGAAATACCACATGTAGAAGAACCAAGTGAGCTCACAGTCACAGTCAGTAACAATGGCCAGCCATGTGAGTGTGCCATGTTGGACATTCCAGTTCAGTTAAGCTCCCAGATGACTGCAGTTTTAAATGATGTCTCATGGAGTAGAGACCAGTCAATGCACAGAAACTTCAAGAAAAATAATGTGTGGTTATTGTTTAAAGCTACAGTGTTTGTGGTACTTTGTTCTATTGCAATTAATCGCTGAAACAGTAGCATAGATCTGGATTCCCAAATCACAGTATTTGGGGGTGGAATTTCAAACCTACAAAAGGTGAAGGAATGGTAATCAATACTGGAAGATAACGGAGAAATGCATTCAACATTCTGTGTGAAAACCATTAAAATTAGAATTTGATATGCAACCAAATTACCAAGAAAGTATATGATAGAATCAAGATAGTTTTAAATGTTCAAGTACAATATTTATCCTCCATAAAAACTTTCAAACCCAAAAATCTTCTGGAGGATGTGTTCTACCAAATGATGGTACAAATTGAGAAAATAGAAGCCGTGGGATTCAGGAAAAAGAAAGCCCAATAGAATAGTAGTTGAAATAAGTCCCAAGATATAAACTATGAAGCAAGCAATCAGTATAGATTAGAACAAAAGTTTGGAGCATTTTGGAGGGGTTTCTTCCAGGGAGAACTAAAAATGATAAATTACTATTTCTTCTATTTTCCATTTAACAAGTATCTATTAAGCACCTGTTTATTTTTTAGAGCCTGTTCTAAGCACTGAGGTTATAGATATAAAAAAATTAAGTTTCTGACTTCTTGAAGCTTTTATTCTAGTGAAACGTAAAGCTTATGTCATCTGACATGCAATGGAAACTTGTTATGAATCTCTTAGCAAAACTATAGAAGTATGTTGGAAGATTTAATTTGATGTAAAATAAAATTTAAAAATACCATAAAAGTTAGTAAATAAGTAAATCTAGGAAAAAGGCAAGTTGAAAAAGAAAGTGAACATAGAAATAGTTCACTAATTGCCTCAGGAACGAATGATATATAAACACAGTAGCAAATATATATATATATATATATATATATATATATATATATATTTAAACAAATAAAGTGAGATATATTGATAAATTTGGGAAGAAGGATAGGAAGATATATATGTGAGATAAACTCCAGATTTGACATCATAATACTCAGCAGATGACGTCTAACCTTCAATCAAAAGCTGTCTATGTTTGTATGTATATGTTTATGTGTGTGTAATTTGACATTTTTTGAAAAATAGAGATAAATACCAGAAGAAACAGTTACAGATTTGAAAGTGGTTACCACTAGGGAATTAAATGGGGCAAAGTAGGGCAAGGAATTTACATTTTTCATTAAAGACTTTTCTAATGAAAAGTCTTTTTTTAATTTGGAATTAAAAAGAAAACTTATTATATGTAACATTTTGATTCCAAAAGTATATTTTTTAAAAGATCTGAAAAGATCTATTTGTAAGAATTTCTTCCTAAAGCTATGCAGAGGATATGATGAGTGTTAACTTTGACAAATGTTAGAATTTCCTACAACTTAAATGTGCCCGTCGACTTTCCTACATTAGACTTCATCTATTTCTAGTTGGTTCACCATCTTTATACAGCCATCAGTGCCTGGGCAATCATTTAAATGTGTTATTTCATTTTGTTGTACTATTTCATTAAAACGACTGTAAATAGAAATGAGTCTCATAAATATAACCCAACTGAGACAAAGATCATTAGACTTAGCCAAAGTAATACATCTTTAACTTCATTGTGATATGTATTGGGCTTAAATTTACCAACTGCAGGTTTGTTTATGAATTTAAAATCCAATTTAAAATATGTAGAAAATTCTTGCCATGTGAGACATTGAAGATTATATCTAAAAGACAAAATATAATTATCAAATGAATATTATTTTAGCCTTCCGAGAACAGGACCACATTCATAGCATGCAAACCAATTGTTTGACTTTTGCACATTGGGCTCTCACTAAAAATATCAGAAAGACATTATGCAAGAAAACTGGTCCTTGATTATAGAGGCAATTATCTGGTAGGTGGAGACTGAGAGTTAGAAGCAGGATTAAATCCCTAATCTTACGGGGAACCAATTCCTATTCAGAACCCTAAAGGCCAATACCTTAAGAAATAAGATAGACAAGTGGAACCTCATCAAATTAACGAGCTTCTGCAAAGCAAAAGAAACCATCAAGAGAGCAGGGAGACAGCCCACAGAATGGGAAAAAAATATTTGCCAACTGTATATCTGACAAAGGTCTAACATCTAGGATCTACAAGGAACTCAAACACGCCGAAAGGAAAAAAAACAAACAGCCCCTTTAAAAAATGGACAATAGATCTGAATAGACACTTCTCAAAAGAAGATATAGACAGCCAACAGATACATGAAAAAGTGCTCAGTTTCACTGATCATCAGAGAAATGCAAATCAAAACCACACTGAGATACCTCCTAACCCCTGTAAGAATTCCCATCATTAATAAAACAAACAACAACAGATGTTGGTGAGGATGTGGAGAAAAAGGAACGCTTCTACACTGCTAGTGGGAATGCAAACTAGTACAACCTCTTCGGAAGACAGTGTGGTGATTTCTGAAAGAACTAGAAATGACCTTCCATATGACCCACAATTCTCCTATTGGGAATATGCCCGGAGGAACTCAAATCATTCTACAAAAAAGATACCTGCACACGTATGTTTGTTGCAGCTCTATTCACAATAGCAAAAACATAGAATCAACCATGTTGCCCATCAAAGCTGGACTGGCTTTAAAAAATATGGTACATATACACAATGGAATATTATGCAGCCATAAAGAAGGACAAATATATGGACTTTGCAGCAAGTTGGATGGATTTGGATTCGATCATACTCAGTGATTAATCACAGAAACAAAGAATATAGTTCCATATGTTCTCACTCATAAACGAACCTTGAGCAATTATAATGCTATAAGAAAGCAATTGTCAGTAGTGGGAAACTGTCAGGGGAGGGGGGGTGGGATTGGCAGTTGAAGTGAACTGCTAGGGGAGGGAGGGGCATACCTCATTAACAAGGGTACCTGCATGATCAATGTTTATATACCTAACCCAAAAATGTACCCCACATCTTTATAATAAAAATTTAAAAATAAAAAATTAAATTAAATTAAAAAATTAAAAAACCCTAGTCTTGCCTCAAGCCTCTACAAATCTTGGTATATTTCAGCTTTCCTGTTAATTACCATATTTCAGAATGGATAAATTAATGAAGAAACAAGAAATCTAGAGACTTCTCCAACTAAATATAACCCAACAGTAGATATCTATGCCTCATTAACAATTGAACATCTATATAATACCGACAAAAACAGTATATTTCCAAAGTTATGCACAGTAGAAATCTCACAATTGAACTGAAGTCATTTTTTTCCCCAACGAACATCAACTACCAAAGTTACCTAAAATGAAAAGATGGTGGTGGTTTTAGTGAGTGACTGCTAAGCACTTCATAATGGTCATTTGCCATCAGATTTCACATATGCTCATGTCTACATGTATATACACACAATAGAAAAGCCTATCATTAAAAATATAACCACTGAGGGAATATTGTTCACTTTTATGAACTCAAGACCACCCTTATTTTTTTTTATGACTTCCCACCTATAATTTGCTTGTAAAGGTAGCTTTTTTAGCAGTGGTTCTAATAGACTAGAAAGAGATCTGGCTATCACATCATCCAGAAATTCTGAAGTTGGTGTGTGTGTGGAGGGGGTGGGATATAATCACATGCTTATATGTGTGTATGCAATTCTCTGAAGCACGCCATAACATAACATTCATCAGGTTTTCAGAGGTGTTCATGACTCAGGGAGGGTAGCATTTGGGGAAACTGAGGTCCAAGGAGGAAAAATAATTTGTCACATAGTAGCTGAACTGGAACTAGAACTTTTTTGCCAAACTTCTTTCCACTTCAACATAGAGTCTAGCCACAGATCCGTAAGCTTCCATGATGTCTAGTGGCATGGCACATGTTCAAAGGGAGTTCAATTCTTTATTGATGAGAATGAGTGGCATAACATTGTAATATAACCCAATAGTAGGAATTCAGTGGTGCATGACTTTCTTCCACCAAGGCAATTTCTTTTCCAAGATTGGCAGAAATCTCCTTCATCCACTACTATAAATAGTTCCTTTTGTGAGAGATGTAAAATATTCTTGAATGCTGATGTGCACTTATGTATCAGATCTTTTCAAATAGAAACAGAATCATAGATCCCTATCCTCTTTCAAACTTCTCCTACCTCAATTTAAACCCTGGTTACAAACTTCTCAATTTTGCATGATCTCTGCCTATTCAACTGATTTCTTGGCAGAAACTTCCTTCAAAAATCTTTATTTCTGAGACTGGGATTGTTGTAGTATGGTCATACAACTTGGGCTCAGAAATGTTACAGTCCAAACATTTCTCAAGAGGCCAACATGTATATTTAAAGTGGACATAAGTTTTGGTCTTTGCTGATCAGAAATCAGCCAGGCCAAGTGGGCTAAATATGATAGCTATATACCTATTCCCAATCTAAACTCCTCACCTGCTAATATTCACTTTCAAAGGTACAGTTTGGGAATATCCAGAAGCACAGCTCAATTTGATGATTCTGCATTACCAAGCCAAATGAAACTCTTCAGAAAGAGATTTTGCAAATTCTTTTGATTTCTGTAAAGTAATGAGTGTCTTGTACAATATTTATTGCTGTGGGCTTTGCTTTGTACTTTTAACTCTCTTTGTTTCGTGACATGCTATAATTATATGCTCAAACCATAGACTAAATTTATCTTATTGTAGTTTTCTGGTAAAATAGTATGTACTACATACAACATTTATGTTTATAAAGTCTATGATAAAGACAAAAAGATTTGTTTAGATTTTTAAATTGGGGTGTGAGGAAGAGAAGAGAAAAAAAGCACATTTCAGGAGAATTCTGTGTCAAAGGGTACATGTTAAATGCTTTCATGGATGTCAGTGCATGAGATGATAAGATAATTATTCATTACCATCTCTTTTGTGCTAGTGTCATGGAGTCAGGGACCCTTGATTCTCTCCGTGGCCCTGCCACTAACTAGCTGCCTGACTGCTGATGTCTGAATTCCTCATTTGTGAAACAAGGTAACTGGTCTAGACAATCTTGAAGATACCTTCTAGCTATAAAATTCTACAATACTCTGCAGTATTAGGGCTGGAAGTAAAAAAAAAATGCTTAACTATAGCAACCTTCTAGGACCACTATCTGTAAAAATATCTGCATTATTTTGAGCAAAAGGTTAAAAGTCTTTTGCAGAATTGAGAATCTCAGAAAATATATACGTAACACAATTCTTATATTTACTGCTCTATTTATAACCAAGTTATTTTTGAAAATAAAATGAATAACAAATAAGAACTTGCCCTGCTAGATACTTAAATGTTTTTCCAAAGCAACAATAATTAAAACAGCATTATACAGGCATAGAATTAGACTGACATTTTAACAAATCCGGAAAGAAAGCATAGAAACAGTCCCAAAAGTACATGTGAACTTAGTATATGATAAAGATGATATTTCGAATCCATAGGGGAAAGGAAGATACTGTGATAATTGTTAGCTCTTTGGGTGTAAATAAAGCCAACATGAACTCAAGATGATTTAAAAAGTTAATTGTAAAAACTGAAACCATAACAACTAGGAGAAAATGTCATCTTGGTGTACAGAAAGCATTTTAGGTATAGCACCAAACACAAAACTATAAAGGTGAAAATATTTGACTATATAATATTAAAATATTCTGCATGTCAAAACAGTGCCATAAACAAAATTAAAAGGCAAAAAACAAAGTCAAATAAATAATTATATCATATATGAAAAAGATGAATATCACTAATACATAGAAAATGCTTAAAATCAATATTAGAGGGCAAACACCTCAATGGAAATATAAATAAATTATAAGAACAGACATTCACAAAAGAACAAAAACAAATTGCTAGCAAATATGAGGAAAACACACTCTGCCCCATTTCTACTCAGATAATTGCAAATTCAAATAATTCCATAAACAAAATTAAAGGCAGACAATAAGCTCAGATAAGCTATTTGCTTTAAAATAAGCCATACTTTTAAGACAAAAATACCTGGAATTGGCTTAGGTCTTTAATTCCACAAATATTTATGAAACAATTGTTACCTTTAGGACACTGCATTAAGTAATACATGCTGATGAATTAGACATTGTTTCTGTCCCATAAGCGTTTGCATGGAGATGGAGAAGAAAAAGCAATAAGTCGATTTCAGACAAAAGGTACTGCCCCATGCCACCGGTAAGAGTGTAAATTGGTATGCCGCTTCCGCTGAGCAATTTGGAAACATGTATTAAGCATATTAAAAATAAGTATACCCCTTAACCTTGCCATTCTGCTTTCAAGATTTTATCTTCAGTAAGTGATCAGAGAAGTATACATTTAACAACAATAGCAAATATTTTCTAAGTGCTTAGTATGTGTCAGGTCCTGTCCAAAGGATTTTGCCTGTATTAAGTTATTTAATTATCTCAACTTTCTGAAATTGGTACTCTTTTATCCTTATTTTATATGTGGGAATATGGAGACACACAGAAGTTAAGTAATTAGCCAAAGGTTTGCAGAGCATAGTAAGTGGCAAAGCCAGGATCTAAACCCAAGCAGTCTTTACTCTTAACCCCCATAAATGCAGCAGGACTTATATTTGTAGACAAGCGTAAATAATCTAAACAAATGTCAATAGGGGCTCACTTCAATAAATTCAATGGAATATTATACTGACACCAAAAAGTCATGGCATAAAAGATTATTTAATGACTTGAAAAAACAATCATAGCTTATGTGGAAGAAAACAGGTAGCAAAATTGTTGCACCCCAAGGGAAGGCGTTCAGGGTGATTTCTACTTTTATCTTCCTAGAGTGTTTTTGTAAGCCCCAAATTTGACACAGAGAGTCTGTATTATCTCTATACTGATAAATTTGTCAGACATATATTAATTTAAAATCCATTTGAGCAAATTAAATGGTGAAACTGTTTTCAGTATCATACTAAATTTTTATCTTCATACTTGCACTATTGCCTCTACCATGGATGATTTCAGCCTCCCATCCTTTTCTGCCATTTCCCCCTTTCCATGGCAATCTCCTACTTATTCCTGAAGATTCCACTCAGGCTCACACTTCCACAAAACTTTTTCATACTATCAGCATTCTCATCCTTATCCTTAAGCTAAATTAGACACCTCTCTTCTGTGCTCCCATAATACACTGTGCATATCTCTAGAATTCCACTTGCCATATTATTTGTTTATCCCTTTGTTTCCTACCTCCAATCCCCATCAATGTCACAGATCTTTATGGCCCTCGAATGACGTCTGGCTCATGGTAGATATCAAGTCAGTAGTTGCAACAGGGATGAAAAACATTTTTGGCATAAAAAAGGGAGAAGAAGCTCATTTTCCAACTGTTTTTATAAGTCTGCTTGAGAATTGATGGAGAGACTTGAATTTGAGGCTCGGCTCTGCAAAAGTCACTACAATGAATCACTTTAATTTTAGTCCCTTCAATAGTCTGTGTCTCCAGTGCTTAAGAGCAATCCCCTTTACTACTATCTCCCCTATTTCCTTCTTCCATATTAAAGTTTATCACACTCTGTTGCCCCAATAGACTGTGAGCTCCTTGAGGAAAAGAATCATGTCTATTTCATTTCTGTCTGTCTAGTGTCTAGCACAAAGTCTGAGATCTTCCTGCAGACCTCCTTTGACTAATTGTAAACCTTTCCTTGGCAAATAGATGGTTGGAGGAAAAAAAAAAACAAACCCTGAAGTCCTTTGAAATGAAGCTATCTGCCCAGCACGAAAATTTGCTGTGCTCCTTGCTGCCTCTGTTTCCTTTGTCGAGGAACTACCATGCAAAGTTATGCTAGAAGTTGTTTTGTTTTCCTTGTTTTACAAGGCAAACACAAAATCCCACTCCAGTACTGGCATTACAACTTAGGCAGGAAATAAGTGGGAAGCGGGGCATGAAGGAATGTTTTAAATGTAATATTATAGCTGAGTCACATGAACTAATTGAAAGAGTAGTTGATTTTCCCCAAATGTAAAGGCTAAGTGAAAATATGTAAGAAAAACCAGAACATGTTTGCAAGATATGAGAACAACAGGTTGAAAAGCAAACACTCAAGAGATTCCAATGCTGGGAGTATATATATTTTTCACCAACAGTGGTTAGCCTTATAGCAGGCTTCTAAACTTCGTCATTTAGGAGCCCCCATCTCTCCTAAGTCTGTATCATGACCAGTTGATGCATCCCTCCCACCTCGCAAGGCAGGGGTCTTGCCAATCCAGGTTTTTGCTCCTTCCAGGTGCACCACTCCCCCCACAAAGTCCAGTTGTTTTCAGTGTGTAGGGTTTCTGACCTCAGGTAGTCTGGCTTCTTTATAGCCTTGGCCACAGATTTGTGCTAATTTGCATCCCTGAATGCTCCACTTCCCAGCTCTCTGACTATGGCCAAGACCCAAAGCAGAACTCCCCAATACCACAAGAGTGCAGTTAGATCAGTGTCCCACATGACTCAAAGGGAACTGGAAACCTCATCAGAGAGGTAGCTTGTGAGATTTCTAACCTCATTTCCAATCATCATTCCCTAGGTTCATAAACACTTCATATACCTCGTGTGGACAACATTCCAAAAGAAACTGTGGATAAGAATCTGATTGAGGCAGTATATTTCATCTATAGACATATTTTGAAGGCTCACCTGTGGAGAGCTGAAATATGACTGGGAGGTTGGCCAGCTTTAACATGATATAAGCTATAACAAGATATAAACACCCGGAGAGCTAAAGAAAGCCTTTTACAAAATGATCTGTGTTTCCATTAGGTTACAACCCAATCGAATACATTCCAACATAAAACAATCATACAAGACAGTTACAAGTGTATAAAGGTTAAGAGGTCCAGCTCTAAGGTCAAATAGATTCAAGTTCAAAGTGCAGTTTTACAACTCATTTGCTGCTTTATTTGAACCTTAGTTTCTTCATCTAAAAAATAAGTCTAAAAATAGTGCCCCTCTCATTAAGGTACAAAGATTAAATTAAAAATACACATAAATGCACATAGCACAGAACCTATCACAGAATAAATATATCAAAATGTTAATTATGATTAGTTATTATTATCTGTAGCAGAAACTACATCATCAATATTCAGTTCTCTTCTTTTTCCTGGGCACCCAGCTAGAGTACATTTCCAAGCCTCCCTTGCAATTAATTGTAGTCATGTCTGGCTAATGAAAAATGAACAAAAGTTATGTGTACCACTTCCAGATCTGTCCTTTTAATGCATAATCCTCTATGTTATTTTCCCTTTTACTTCCTGGATTCTGACACCACACCTAGGGCAACCTGAGTTCCCCCATGTTAGAAGGGCAACGTGGGTCTCTAAATGACTACATAAAGCAGAGCCTTTCATTATTACTGCTGCATAGGAACACCCATATTGGACCATTATGTAACCAATAAACAAACCCCTATTGTGTTAAGCCACCAAATCTGGGGATTTATTGGTTATAGCAGGTAGCATTATCCTAATTATGCCAAGTCACAGAAGAGAAGATCTGAAAAGTTTCTTAAAGATCTTCTCCATTATGCAGAAGGAGGCACTGAATGAAGCTCAGGTATATTGTTGAAGGGACTTTATGGATCTTTCGCTTCCAGAACTCCTTCAAAACTAGGCCCTGCTCTTTTACATGTGATGCTAATGAAAGATAATAGCCTCAGATCTAAAAATAGACCTCCCACACAACCCCACAATTCCCCTACTGGAAATATACCCGCAGGAACTCAATTCACTCTATGAATTGATTCACTCAATTCACTCTATGAAAAAGATACCTGCACATGCATGTTTATTGCAGCATTATTTACAATAACAAAATCATGGAACCAACCATGCTGCCCATCAAAAGAGGACTGGATAAAAAAAAAACGTGATACATATACATGATGAAATATTACATAGCCATAAAGAAGGACAAAATTATGAACTTCACAGCAACTTGAATGGATTTAGAGACTATAATACTGAGTGATCTGTTATAGAAACAAAGCACCAAGTATCGCATGTTCTCACTCATAAATGGACTTTGAACAATTATTGTAATACTATAAGAAAGGGATTGGCAGTAGTGGGACACTGCCAGGAGAGGGCGGGGGTGGGATTAGCAGTAGTGGGAAGCTACCAGGGGTGGGGGGGCACACCTCAAGAGCAAGGGTACCTGCATAATGAACATTTGTATACCTAACCCTGAATTTATCCCACATATTTAAAATTTAAAAAAAATTTAAAAAGAAAGAGCATAGACTCAAACTTCTCTGTTATCCTTGTTAAAACCAGATCTATTTCTAAGGAAATGTTAGCGCAGAAAATTAGAAATATAAACTCACTCTACTGGACAGCATAACAGAGTGGAACAAAAACAGGAAAGCTTTTTTTTTTCTCACTGTTTCTGTAGTCATTAAAAAGTAACTGAAAATACTCTTGCCTTCCTCACAGGGGGGCATGCGGTTACCACAATATTATACTTTGAATGGGGCTTTAAAAATTGTTTTGCCACTCCATGGTATTATTACTCAGCAACATCTTTTGTCTTTTTAAGTACACTTTATGTTTTAAAGCAGTTTTAGGCTTTCAGTCTAGTTTAGTGAGCAGTACACAGATTTCCCATATTCCCCTTCTCCTCACAGAGGCAAAGCCTCTCTCATTATCAGCATCCCACACCAGAGGTACTTTTGTCACAGCTGATGATCCTACACTGACACGTTATTATCACCCAAAGTACATAGGTTTCACTCTTGGCACTTGTATATTCTCTGGATTTGAACAAATGCATAGTGACATGTATCCACCATTGTAGTATCAACAGAGTAGTTTCACTGTCCTAAACATTATCTGTACTTCACCTATTCATCCTTTTCACCCTATGTATCAACCCCTGACAAACACTGTCCTTTTTACTGCCTCCATAGTTTTGCCTTTTCCAGAATGGCCCATAGTAGAGAATATACAGTTTGTAGCCTTGTCACATTGGCTGCTTTAACTCAGTAATATGCATATAAGACTCTTCCATATCTTTCATAGCTTAATAGCTAATTTCCTTTTAGTGCTCAATAATATGCCATCATCTAGATATACAACAATTTTTAAAATTTATTTTCCACTGAGGGACATCTTGGTTGCTTCCAAATTTTGGCAGTTATGAATAAAGTTGCTATAAACACATTTATGCAGGTTTTTGTATTGACAAAAGTTTTCAGCTCCTTTGGGTAAATACCAAGGCACAGAATTACTGATCATATGTTGAGAGTAGATTTTGTTTTGTAAGAAACTGCTAAACAAGGGCAAACTCTTTGGGTCCCCTCCCACTGTGGTAGCTTCTCTGTCCTCTCAATAAATTCTGCTTAAAAAAAAAGAAAGAAAGAAACTGCTAAACTAACTTCCAAAGTGGCTGTACCATTTTGTATTCTCACCAGCAATGAATGAGAGTTTCAGTTTCTCCACATTCTTGCCAGCATTTGGTGTTGTTAGTGTCCTGGATTTACCATTCTTAAAGGATTACAGTAGTATCTCATTGTTGTATTAATTTGCATTTCCCTAATGACATGATGAGAAGCATCTTTTCATATACTTTTTTGCTATCTGTATATCTTATTTAGTGTTAGGTGTCTGTTAAAGTCCTTGACACATGTTTTAGTAGGATTGTTTTTTATTATTAAATTTTGCTCAACAATTTTTATGAATTTTTTTCTAGGAATGATCCAAGAAAATTAACCTACAGATATTAATTAAGTAGCTATTATGTATTTTTTTTTTGGTCCTGTGCTAGTTGTTGTGGAAAACTAACCAGTATCCTCAAGAGGTTTACAATCTAGCTGATAACCATACAAAAGATTTTAGAAGAACATAGCTACATGGTACTGACAATGTCAATCTACAAGCATTCAGAGAAGGGAGAGATTGATAGAGGATAAAGCACTTGAAGAAGACCTCACAGGAAATGGAACTTAGGCTAAGCTCCAAAGAATCTCAAGAGCTAGGTAAGTAGAGAGACCACACGTAGATATACATAGGTAATTTAAGCAAATGGGAAGTAATGTCTGGATTACCACGATGATTATGAGAGATTATGATTATTACACGATGAGTTGACACCTTGTTTCTATTCTCTTCCTTCCTGCATTCATATAGTAATACTACTACCTGAGTAAGAATTCACTAAGTACCAAACACTAAGCTAAGCAATTTTCATCCCTTATCTATTTCACCTTCACTATAACTCTATGAGTAAGGTATTAGTGTCCCTATTCTACAGATGAAGAAATGATTCAAAGAGGCTTCATTAATTGCCCAAGCTTTCACAGCTAGGAAGTTGTAGAGGCAGAATTAAAATTTTGTCCTATGCTGTTGATTGCCAACCTATACTATCAACAAATCATTTGGAGATATAGGTATGACATCTCTAAGGGTAAAGAGTTAAGACAAGACCCAAATGTGGATAGAAAGTTCTCTTCTTCCCTGAATAAGCACAGTGTGGTAAAACTACTGAACTATCAAAAGATTTGCATTCAAACCTAGATTTACCCCCTCTAAGCTGTGACCTTAGGCAATTTATATAAGTTCTCTGAGCTTTAGTTTTTTCCTTTTGGCTGTTGCATTTCTCATAAGACTGTTGTGAAGATCCAAGGAGATGCTATAAATTTAAATAATTTTGAGTTGTATACATGTAGCATCATTACTATTCTTATTAGAACTATTTTTTATCTTGATAGAAGTGGAGTCAAATCTACAAAATGCTTTAGTGGCATTAGAAATGATCACTGGAAAACTTTAAACAAGAAGACACAAACTTAGAATTGAAAAGATACTCCTAATCTATAACTTATATAAGCAAAATTGATGGAATTTGGGAAATGCTACCCCAAAACATGGCACCTTGGCATACTGAATAATTTAAGCTGAAGGAATTTGAGAAATGAAAGGTGCAGGAAGAACTCTGACATTCCCCTGAAGTAGGTCATAAAATCCTCACATAAGATGTTTTTCCCTGTAACCAAAGAAAGGGAGAATCCTCATCTCTCAAAACAGAGAGGCACAGGGAGAGGAATTTGAATGAATAGGCCTTGCAAAGTTTTCCCCAGTTTACTACTCTTAGCTCAAACCCCTTTATCCTACCACATTTTCTACAGTTTTTTACTCCTCGTAAAAATGCTCAAGTTTAACCATTTCTTGGGGTTTTCATTTCTTTATGAAGGCTCCCATGTCACATAAAACTTATATTAAACAAATGTGTATTCTTTTCTTCTGTTAATCTGTTTTTTGTTACAGGTGCCCCAGCTGAGAACTTAGAAGGGTAGAAGAAAAAGATATCTTCTTACCTTACATAATAATAATGGGTAAAATGTATGAGATTCCTATTATGTGCCCCTCATTTCATCTTTACAACAACCCTATGAGATGGGTTGTAGACTTTTGTTCAGTGGTGCTTGCTTCATTTTGTTCTGACTTAGTTTTTGGTTGTCCAATGGTGAATATTCTTTCTGTTTTGGTAATTCTACCACTGTATGAGTCTTTGCAGAAGGCAGGGTCCTACCTGTCTGGTGGACTGAAGGTCAGTGGTAAAATTCACTTCAATAGCCAGATTCTGCCACTTTCTCTTCCCTGGGATAGGGCATGACCAAGTGCCCTGAACTTAGCTAATTGGATAATCCCATTGAGGACTTGACATCTGAAATGGATGATGCATTTTAGCAGTAGGAACATCAAATAATCAGTGATGATGGTGCCCAAAGTGGCTTCCAGAGTCTAGCACCTAAGTTGGTCCTGCAGGTTCCTTTGGTTCCTGCCGTTTTCTGAACTTTTTTTTTTTGCCAGCCTTCCAAATATTCTTCCAAAAAATTTCTGTTTTGATCGTGCTCATTGGAGTTGGTTACAGTTGTTTGCAACCAAGAAACCTGGCTGACAAAAGGAGGTACATTTTATAAGTGAAAATACCGAGATGCAGCTAAGTAATGATGAAGCTAGGATTTGAACCCTACAGTGTGACATCAGATGTTACACTAAGAGAGAGAAAGAACATAGAGACCATTCACCTAGGTTATTACTGCAACTGGATGGATGGATTGATAGATGATAGATAGATAGATGATAGATAGATAGATAGATAGATAGATAGATAGATAGATAGATAGATGGTAGATAATGAGCAAGCATACACACGTGTGCACATGCACACATAATAAGACCACCCCATTCATAGGACTGTTGGTAGGATTAGTGAGTTAATATTTGCAAGGCATTCAAAACAGTACCTGGGACAATGTTAGTGCATGATTAAAAGTGTTTTGCGATGCACATGAAATCTTTGAATTTCCATCTAAAGCAAACAATCTATATTTTCTGAAGAATTATCACAATCCAATCAGGCAAAAATTATTTAATATTTTCATATGAAAAAAATCCATCAAAGAAAATTTCAGACTCTTGGGAATTTCAAAATGACACATGGTACAGCCCAGAATGTGGTTAGGAAGATACTTTCAACCTAGATTGCGTTTGATGTTTTAATGAAAAAAAAGTGAAGATAATCTGAGAAGCTGTCAAATGGCAAATAAAGAACCTCATACACTATGTTGAGAATGGAGAACAATGAGAACACTAGCAGAGGACACCCAGAGTACTTCCTTTACACAACTATACCAATTATCAGAGACCAAGAGCAAGAGCAGTTAGAGAATTCAGTTCACATGTATTAGGGGGCAATGAGGTGCATAAAAAGGGGAACTAATAATACATTGGGTCCCTTCTATACTAGACTCTTTTATACATTGCCTCATTTAATCTTCACAACAATTGTTGGAAATGGATAATATAAATGCCACATTACAGATGTGAAAACTGAATTTTAGAGAAGGTAAGTGACAAAACTATTAAATGCCAGAGTTGCGATTTGAATCTAGGTCTGTCTCGCTTTAAATCACATTCTAACACTTTAGTAAGTGAGTTAGCTGGGGAAGCTTCAAGTGAACAGTTCCAGAGAGAGGAAGGAGAAATCAGCAAATGGTAAGACCTAACACAAACACAGCACCAAGAACTGTTTCAAAGCATTTTCTCATGTATTATTATTACTATTACTATTATTATTATTTGAGTTGGAGTCTCACTCTGTCACCCAGACTGGAGTACAGTGTCCGCTCCCGGTCACTGCAGCCTCGACCTGCTGGGCTCCGGCGATCCTTCTGACTCAGTCTTCCGAGTAGCCGGAATTACAGGCGCGCGCTACCACGCCCGGCTGATTTTTTTTTATTATTTATTGTAGAGATGAGGTCTCGCTGCCCAGGCGGGTCTCGAACCCGCGGGCTCAGGCAATCCACTCACCTCAACCTCCCAAAGGCGCAGGATTACAAGCTAAGCCACTGAGCCCGGCTGTATTATTTCACATTAGTAATCTGGTGGACTGAAGGTCAGTGGTAAAATACTTCAGGCAGTTGCTCCCTGGTATTCAAGTAACTATAAAGTGATTTTTAATAGTGAAAAAACAAAATCTTAAAACAATTCTATTGTGCTTTTCAACAGACACTTGCAAAGAGTGTAAGTCATGGAATAAACATGACACATCTTCCTGGAACATCTATTTTCCTTAAAGGTTGGGAAGGAAAAGTTACATAATTTGTCTGACAATGTAAAATGTCTTTAAAATCAAAACAAGCATGAACATATCATGAAGCAGTATGCAAAAGTCCATGATATTTTAAGATAAAAATCAGAATCTTCAAAGACATTTTTTGTGTGTGTGAGTTGGAGTCTCATTCTGTCTCCCAGACTGGAGTGCAGTCGTACGCTCACAGCCACCCCAGCATCGACCCATTGGGCTCCAGCAATCCTTCTGCCTCAGCTTTCCAAGTAGCCGGAACTACAGGCACGTGCTACCACTCCCCACTAATTTTCTAGTTATTGCGAGAGGTGGTCTCGCCAAGTTGCCGGGGTTGGTCTCAAACTAGCGGGCTCAGGCAATCCACTCACCTCAGCCTCCCAGCGTGCTGGGATTACAGGCTGAACCACAGAGCCCGGCATTCAAAGAAATTTTAAACTTGTAACAGGCTGTTCTATAACCCCTGGTGAGTTCATACTCCTGTCTTTAGGGATACTCAGAGAAGGGGAGTTTTAGAACCTCTGCAGTATCCTGTTTTAAGTCGGGTTATTTACTCTTGTCTGAAAGTTTCACCAAATTCTTGTGTACGTTTCAGTCTGTCAGGATTTTAGCAAAACAACAGTCTTTTAAGCTAGCTTTAGCTCATGAGTCTGGAGTGAGCAAGTTAGGCTTTCAATCAAATTGAAAATAATAGTATACAGGCTATATTCTTTAAGCAATGACTACCAAATCTGACATTCCAGACTTGGTAATAATTATAGCCCAACTACTGCCAGCCAGTTCTGTCTAACATCATAGCTGAAGGGATGTGTCATTTTCCCAAAGGGGCTATTTGATGTTAAATCGTGTAATGATAAACTGAAAGAATTGGTTCAGTGACATGTGCTTAGAGAGAGTACCTATCAACTTGCATTCTAATCATGAGGGAGAAACCCAAAAAAACAGAATTTATTTCTTTTAAAATGTGTATTTATTCTTACATATTTAAATTTCAGTCACCTTTAAATTACTCTCCACTTAATGCAATATACCTATCAAGACGCTTTTTCCACTGCTCAAAACAGTTTTTGAACTTGTCAATTTTGATGCCTTTTAGTGCTTCTACCATTTTTTGTTTTACCTCTTCCGCATTGGCAAACCATTTCCCTTTGAGAACTTTTTCATCCCAGGAAACCCCAAGAAAAGTTGCTCAGGACGAAATCAGGTGACTAGAGAGGGTGAGGCACAGTCATACCGTTTTTTCAGTTAAAAACTGCTGAACCCTCAGTGCAGTATGAGTAGGTGCGTTGTCACGGTGGGAGAACCAGTCACTTGACTGTCACAACTTGGGGCATTTCTTCCGCAAATTGTGATGCAACCTTCTTAAAACTTCCAGATAAAAACTTTGGTTGACCATTTGATCTGGAGAAACAAATTCTGATTGTACTACATGGGGCCCGACCTCCAAAAGATAATTCTGGGTTTTTTTGAAGAGGTTCCTCCTTGTATAACATAAATGTAGATCCTAGAAAGGCTACTTTTTTCAGTTTTTAATTTGTCATTTTATTTTTTCTGTTTATTTTTACTATAGAGATATGGAGTACAAGTAAGGGTTAACTACATAAGTAGGCTGCATGCAGGTGAAGTTTGGGCTTCTAACTGGCCCTCACTTCCCCTGGTAGTGGACAAGGTACCCTTTGTATTGTCACTTGCCCCCCACCCTCTTCTCTCTTTCCCTCCCCTAGCAGTGCCCAGAGACTGCCATCCCTCCCTTGTGCAAATTTGATTAGTGTTCAGGGTCACTTATGAATGAGAACATGTGGTATTCAGTTCTTTGTTTGTGCTAGATCACTTAGTATGACGATCTCCAACTCCATCATTGATCCAGAGGAACAAATTCTGAGTGTACTCACAAGAACAAGGGGCTCGCCTTCCAAAAGTTAATTCCATTTTTTGAGGGTTCCCCCTAGAATTTAGCTCATATTGCCAATTTTGTGAAAGCAGTACTAGAAAGTTATTTTTCAGCCTTAAGTGAACTTTTGCTTGACTTAGCCAACCAATAATTAAGCAGAACTTACATTTTAGCTGAGACTTGATTTTTTTAAAACTAACATAACTATGTACTTTTGAAGAAGTGCTATTCCATAAACTGTAGATATAACTGGGTGTATAAACTTTATTTAGGTATTCTATCACTCCTATCACTGTTTGGCTGTAATTTCTATCTGCAATGCAAATTATTGTGTTAGTTGCTATTCACCATGCCTAAAATAAGCCTTAGTTTCTCAGCTTTAGCCTCAATGTAGCTAGCTTAAAGTCCTCAATCAACAGAGAGGAATACCTTTTGTAAAAGTTATACACTTCAGAAATTTTCATTCTGTAGCCAGCCTTCTGGTGAAGCACCAGAAATCAGCCGTGTTTCCTTTTATTTGGATAATATTAAGCCCCCAATGGAGTTGTCGACTGGCCCGCACTGGGCTCCTTTCTCTGGGCAGCCTGGCTCTCAGAATAATGGGACAATAACAAACAGCCCTCTTTTGGCTCCCCTGCTTACAATGAGAATTCAAAAGCAAACAATAAGCCAACCTAGACTAGTCAGGGACCTTTCTATACTTGGAAATGCTGAGCTTTAGCTGTCTAGCAAATCTCAGTACATGAGCTTCAGTTTTCTGCTCTGGGATCTGCTCTATTTGTCCACAAGAATGTGCTATATAGCTTTCCTTAGAATCCTTTTGCTATAATTCTAAATAGAAAAAAAAAGCAGATTCCAAATTTTTTCAACGCTGGAAGTATAATTGTGTAAAAATTATGTATGCGTATTGACAGTGACTAGAAGGGGATGAGGAAAAAATGAAAACAATTTGATTTGCAGGGGGTGGCAGGACTATGAATGAGGATTTGTTTTTCCCTTTCCTTTAGCATTTCATTAAAATTCTCAGAGGCTGGTTGTACAAAAAACATAGACAGTGAAATCTGTAACTTTTTTTGGTAGATATAATGTTGATCTTCCTTCTGTTCATTTAATGATTATCTTACAGACAATGTTCCCTCTTCTACATCACCTGAAAGAACAGATTTCACCATAATTTAGGGAACCTTTGCCAGGAAAATCAATAAAGACATACTTGCACAAAGCCTAGAGTGGGCTGGTTTTATCCAGGAATGTGTTGAGTTAATTGAAAAGGTTTTGGTTAAAGTTAGCCAGTCGGAGATCACAGCATTGTAGACAACACATACTGTGAGTATGAACTTCGTACAACCTTTCAAATACCTTTGGGAAGGCAGGAAATTGAAATATTGTGCTATATTGGCAACTAAATGGTCATTTATCATCCATGCTAAAGTTGGAGCTGAGAAGAACAATTTGGAAACTCTTGAAGGGCCTTTATTAACAATTTCAAAGTTAGACCTGCATATATATATATATACACACACATATATATATTTGCAGCATATTTGGGGAAGACTACGAGATAACATCTGCATATACTATTAGCATGGCCTTTCTAATAACAACTTCGGACTGTATTCACACCCACATAAAGCTGCATTAAAATACATTAAGCTTGAGACACCAACTGACAAAAGCAAGGAAATTCACAGTTAAAGGGGAAACATGCCATATGTTCTTCAATACCTAAGAGCAACGGGGTGCATTTGGAAAGTCATTAAAGCGGCACCCAGTTGTGCCTAGGTATTGGAGAACATATGGAATCTTTTCCTCTGTGAGTGTAATTTTCCCTGCTCTCATTGAGCGCATGTATCAATCTTCACTTTTTGGTCATATAGGTTTTTGTTTGCTTAATTACCATAGCATGTAAAATAAATACCTTCTTATTTTCAAAAATCAACACGATTACACAATGGAAACTAGTCCTCAGCCTTTGCTGCTTGATTGTTCCTAGTTATTTGTCTTTCTTTCCCAAGGTACTGGTACCATCTCCACAGTTGCAACTGTCCCCATCCCTTAAGGAGTACTATTTTTCCTTTCCCACCCCAAGGCTGCAGTCACTCATAGTGGCCAACAATTGCATCTTCCATCAGCACCTCTGTGGTTCAGCTCTCTGAAGTCAGAGTTTTGAGAGCCAAAACAACCTATTATTTTGGAATGGATTTGGTATTAGGCAAAGTGTCTTTCTTCTTTAGATATAGATTTCAATTCTTTATTTTATTTTAGTAAAAGTAACAGCCAATATGCTACAATGAGGTGTGTATCAATATAACTTCATTCTCTTTTGTGACATTCATTCATTCATTCCATTTTTGAGTACGTGCCATGTGCTAGGCATTAAGAATAAAATGTTAACCAAGACTGTGTATTGCCATCAAGTTGATCACTCTCTATAGGAGTAAATGAAAAAGCTAGCAGGCAGTTATCATCCAGCATGATGAGTGCTGTTATGGAAATCAGCAGAGGGGACTGATGAAACACAGAGGAGGGGACCTAACCCATAGTAGGGGTTCTGGATTAAGAACCTGAGTAAGTGGTTGCCATGACACATAGCCATTGTAGAAATAAGCTTATAATTGAGTTCACCCAATACAGTCCACAAACTTTTATTGAGCACCTAGTACATGCCAGGCCCTGGACTAGGCACTGGGAATACAGACACCGTGCCTGCAGTTTTTAAGTAAGGGAGTGGCAGAAACACCTTGGCTCAATTATTGAAGATGAGGATAATACAGGAGACAGAGATAGGGAGCCAGATCATGCAAGCTATACTTTATGCTGTAGCAATAGAAGAACCACAGAAGGCTTATTACCTGTAGTGCGATGTGATCAGATTAGTGTTTCAGAAAAATCAACTCAACCCCATTAAACAAGATATTTTGAAAGGGGTCAAGAGAAACAGGGAGACAAGTTAGGAGGCTGATGAAAGATTACTGAGGCTCTCAAGAAAAATACCTGACTCCAAATCCATCCAAGTTGCTGCGAAGTTGATATATTTGTCCTTCATACTCAGTGATCTATCACAGAAACAAAGAACAGAGTACCATATGTTCTCACTCATAAGTGGACCTCGAACAATTATAATACTATAATAAAGCATTTGGCAGTAATGGGAAACTATCAGGGGAGGGGGAATAGGACTGTCAGTTGAGGGAAACTGCTAGGGGAGGGAGGGGCATACCTCATCAATAAGGGTACCTGCAGAATCAACGTTTGTATACCTCACCCTGAATTGTACCCCACATCTTTATAATAAATAAATAAATAAAAAGAAAAAAAAAGAAAAATAGCCGATGAGGTAGGAGGGTATCAAAAATTTCAAATAACATTTGGAAGATAACAGAACTTGGTGAATGACTGGATCTGGAGATAGGGAACACAAGAGGGAAGTGAGAAATGTAGTATCCACATAGACTCACTAAATATTAGAGGAGAACTTAGAGATCATACAGTTAAGTGCTCTTATTTTCTCCATAAGGAAACCCGAGGTCCAGCAGTTGACTGACTTGGAATCAAGTCAGCCAATCTCTGATGTGTTGATTCAGGGCCCAGGATAAAGATTTCCTAGATCAGCAACCTGGATGGAACTAGCGTCTATAATACTGAGTGATCTGTCACAGAAACAAAGATCTGAGTATCACATGTTCTCATTCATATAGTGGACCTTGAACATCCAATGTAATACTGTAAGAAAATGACTGTCAGTGGTGAGAAACTATGGGGGGGAGGTGAAGGGAGATAGGGTTAATGGTAGTAAATATCTGTCTGGGGACTGGAGACACCTCTTATCAACAAAGGTGCCTGAACGAAGCATATTTGTATACCTAACCCTTAACTGTACCCCAGAATATCATAATAAAAAATATTGATTAAAATTTTAAAAAATAAATTAGACACTGGATTAAGGATTAAGTCAATTCTCCATAGGAGATCTTAATCTAGCAAAGGTTCCTGAACAATCTTCCTTTTTTATGTTTCCTATATCCCAAATCCAATTAGCATAAATGCAAATACTAAAGCAAATTTCACTTTAATAAAAATAATCTCCAGATTCCTAGAGTATTAGACTTTGTTTGAAAAAATTGCATGAAATTTCAGAATCAATAGACTAAGTTCAGATAATCTTTGAAATTCCTTATAACAGAATGTGATTCAAATTTTCAATTCTTTAGATCTAGGCCTCCTCAACATGTGCATCCAATTATGATGTTCTCAGCCATTTAAAGGCCCATCAAGGTGACAATCCAAGTTGCTGCATTCTTTATCATGTTCAATTTGGGAGAGAAGCACACCTCACCATATCACCATATCACAAACAACAACTCTCCATCTCAAGCTACCTTTACCATAGTTTTTGTGAAAATCAAAAGGAGGATCTGTTTTTTAAAAACAGATTTATAACTGCAGCCTCTACCTCTCCAGCTACACAGCTTTCTGGTTCTCTGCATTGTAGCTATGTCCAAAACATGAATCTGTTCTCAAAAGACAAGATTTATTTCCTTTGAAAAGAGTCAACATTTATTTGACTGTCTGTCACTCTGTATGCTTGTTGATTTTTAAAAATAAATCATATTACATTATAAAAAAAGATTTCCTAGTTCACACTAGAGCTTTGCAATAAACTCAACTTAGCATCTATATTGATATAAAAATATTAATTATACTTTGAAGCCCCAAAGCTAAAAACTAATGTCAAAATTATTTGAACTTTTTAAATACTTTTTTTTTCTTCCACCACATTTGATCTGAACTCCCTGCTCTCTAAAGACAAATTGTGGTTGTATGATGACCTCAAATGGCAAATGTGAAACACAAATGCTTTCATATGGATACTTATTTTATGATTAAAATTTGAGCAAGAATGTAGCAATAATAGATACATAGTAATGAGTTGAGGTACACCCTTTGAAAATCATTTTTTCCCTTCTTGGGGTTCAGTTTCTAACTTGTAAAATAAAGAAAATGAGACTTAATAACTGTAGTGGTAGTTAATATTTGATGTCAATGAATTCTGAAATATAGTAAATTTAAAAATATTTATGGATCAACTATTTCTTAAATAGATATAAAGTTGTTATATTACTTTCCCTCAAACTCTGTTACTTGGGTTCTAGATCATTAATGATACGATCAACTCAGAAGAAGCTTTAGTGATAAATTAACAATAAATGTGAGTCTACGTATCTGAATTCTGAGATAGTTTCAACACTGCTCCCTCACACAAATACCTTAAGGGATTGCTTTACATGCTCTTTCAATTTTTCTTCAAATACAATTGCATCATCTAATGCACTAGTACTTTGACATAGTACTTGCCATTGACTACATTCATATGGGGGTTATCATTCTCAAGATATCATAAATCTTCTTCTTCATTTTGAAAAATCTTACTTGGCAAATGAAGGCTGTTTTCTCCCTAACTTTCTCTGTGTTGGGTACCTGGTAACTAACACTGAGAATCACAGAGTAATCTAGTGGATCAAAATTATGTGATAAAATGCAGTCAATATTTGAAAATGCACATCAGGCATGATGGCATAGACCTGTAATCCCAGCTACTCGGGAGGCTGAGGAGGGAGTTTCACCTGGGCAATATAGTAAGACCTTGTTTCAAAAAAAAATAAAAAGAAGAAGAAGAAAGATGTATTTGTATAGTGGGATAATATATATACAAATATGGAAATAATGTGTATATATATATATATATATTTTTTTTTTTTTTTTTTTTTTTTTTTTTTGAGTTGGAGTCTCACTCTGTCGCCCAGACTGGAGTGCAGTGGCCGCTCCCGGCCACCGCAGCCTCGACCTGCTGGGCTCCGGCGATCCTTCCGCCTCAGCCTTCCGAGTAGCCGGAATTACAGGCAGGCGCTACCATAGCCCAGATGATTTTTTGATTAATTGTAGAGATGAGGTCTCGCTGCCCAGGCGGGTCTCGAACCCGCGGGCTCAGGCAATCCACTCACCTCAGCCTCCCAAAGGCGCGGGATTACAGGCTGAGCCACCGAGCCCGGCTTATTTTTTTTTTAATAAATATTTTTCTTACCCATTGAACCAATAATATTCATTGTTTAGAGTGAGGAAGGTGGCAGGGCAAAATCAGAGGAGGCTCCTGGTACAACTTAGAACAAAGAAGTCATTGCTCAGTTTGGATTTCAAGCTACATTTTTCCAAGTCCAAAACAAGACAATTATCTTAAAAGCAGAGTTCAGTTGATAAATCGAAAGGTATTTTACTGTTTTTCAACGCTGTTGTATAGCCAGAGTTAAATTTGGGGCTCTGAAAATAAAAATCTATTATTTGCCACAATGTAAAAACTATGAAGGTTATGTCATTAAAGGTGTTTGTCACCCCAAAAGGGGTACTTTCCTCTACTGAGGGAAATAGTTGGTAAAGGAATATATTTTGAGCAGATAAAACTAAGGAGATGATGCCTTACTCCTGAGGTCAAACAACAAAAAACATGGATATATTGACAGAATCCAGAATATACTGTGTAGAAGTCTACTTTCATGGCCATGTGTTAATATGAAAAGAGTAAGTATGATATACTAGAAACAAAAAATGTGTAGCATCAGTGAGAGAGTCATCTGTTAATAGTTCTGAGGTAGCACTTCCAATGGCCCACACAGGCTGTGAGTGGCAGGGGAAGAAAGACACTAAGGAAACGAACTAAAAGAGTTGTGGTGCAGGGTGAGAAGGTAGAGACCTCAACATCAAAGATGCTCTCGATCATTGCAGTGGATGTTTCAGGAATGTAGTCATATTACAACAGACATTAGCACTGAATAGATGTTCCATAACTCAGCAGAAGGAGAACTATTCCAGGAGAAACCAACAAGCCCTTTTTGTCCTGCTACTGTCGCAATGCATAGACCTTCTTCTGCATACAGGTGTCATCATTGGAAAAAGCGAAAGAGGTTGAACTTTAAAACAAATGATTGCCTAAAAGAGTTTTAAATTAGAAAAGATTGAATTGCCTTCCGTGGTCAATTTAATCTTTCCACCATCAACAAGTTTGAAGATGCCAGAGCAACACAAGGTAAATTTTAGGTAACACCAAATGTGACATTGGCAGCTCATTTATTTTTTCACCTTCAATTTTACTACATTGACTCATCAAAGGAATGATTAATTTTGCTTCTATGACAAAACTACCACCACCTGCCCAAATGAACCCAGGATCCTCAATGTTCATCATAGAGTGCAACTCATGGGGGGGGAATAGAACCTGCATTTCCTTATTTCCAGTTTAGGAATCGTTCCTCCTTTCCCCCACTAACATAATTAATTACACAAAAGAGGTTTAAATGCAGATAACATAATATAGGGAATGATTTGTTTGTCACTAAAACATCCAGGTTTAGTTTCAGTCTTGAAATCCACTAACTCGACTCTTCTGTCATAGTAAAAATAGAATAGATAACCAGCCAGGTTAAAAGAACCAATCCAGTTTGTCTATTGGCTTGTGGTTACAAGCAGTAGAATTCCCCACTAACTGCTGTGCTGATTGACAGGGGCCTCTGAAACAATAGAAGAATATACCAAACAACTCCCTTTTTGAATCAAACTCAAAACTGCAGAATGGCTTTCATGAGGCCATGGCTGTCTGGTGTCTTCTTTGATGTGATAAAATTTCAGTCATTTTCAGCAACAGTTGTAATTGCTATGTATGGGAGGGGTTAGGGGCTGACTATCCAGTATTATTTTATTATTCTTTCAATTCAGTAATAATATAATAACTTAGAGACTTAACAGCTCAGCTAAAGAATGGTACATAGTGGCCTATTGAGAAACTTCAGTCTAGTATTTTGCTTTTGACAGGACGTTCTTTCAGACATTTCTTCTGTGGGTTAAAAAAACCCCTATTTGGATTATTTGCATAAGAATATATTTTATTGTAATGTGTCCAGCATTTCCATGGTGGAAAATCCAAGAAAAGGAACAGCATATTATCATTACAAACAATGATATTTCGAATTAGAACAGAAAGTCTTTGGTCATTTTTCAACCTGCCAACCAAATCAATGCCAAGAGAAAACGCTGTGTGTGTGTGTGTGTGTGTGTGTGTGTGTGTGTGTGTGTATACACATGCATGCAGTTAGGCACAAGCCTGTGGGCTGATGAGAGTGTCTTACAAAGATATGGATTTATAATTTGCTACCACCAAAGGAAGCACTTTAAATGGCACTAAGTTAGCCAGGGAGCAGAGGTAGGAGCCAAGGGTCATAAACTTCAGTCCAAGTGTATGGAATGTTTCACTTTTGTGTACATTTTTCAATCTTAAAACAGATTTACTCGGGATTTAAGACTTTATTAAGGTCAAAAGGATTACATTAAGTTCATAGACACGTTTGTTATATTAATTGAGTCATAAGTTCTGGCCGTCTGCAAACACATTTGAAAACAGGCATCAGCTGGTTTCCATTGCCATAATAGATCAGAAAATCTGCCAGTAAGTCTGTTTGCAGCTCTTAAAAGTTGTTGAACAAAAATGTGTTTTGAACTATCGACAATTACCTGAGAAAACAACTGGATTCTGTAAGTGGATTTGTTTATATTCCCAATATACCTTCCCTCACCCCACTTCCTCTGCTCTTATCATGGACTTCCCTCAGTCCCAAGCCTTCCACTCCAGGACTTCAGAGGCAATCATTGCTTGAAAATATTTCTGTTTCCTCCTTCATTAAGATGAAATATCGAGAAGAATGTTAACTTAAAAAAATAGCTTAGCCGGGCTCGGTGGCTCAGCCTGTAATCCCGCGCCTTTGGGAGGCTGAGGTGAATGGATTGCCCAAGTCCGCGGGTTCGAGACCCGCCTGGGCAGCGAGACCTCATCTCTACAATAAATCAAAAAATCAGCCGGGCGTGGTAGCGCCTGCCTGTAATTCCGGCTACTCGGAAGGCTGAGGCGGAAGGATCGCCGGAGCCCAGCAGGTCGAGGCTGCGGTGGCCGGGAGCGGCCACTGCACTCCAGTCTGGGCGACAGAGTGAGACTCCAACTCAAAAAAAAAAAAATAGCTTAATATAATGGAGGGAAGAAAGAATGAACCTAGAATAGAGAGATAGAGTCAAACTTTTATTACGTTATATAAAAGAGAATATGTATGTATAGAATAAGTATAAAATATAATTAAATTATTCTAAATTAAGAAAATATTACCATTACATTGGAAGTCTCATTAGCTCCTCTATAATCCTATGTCCTTCCCTTTGAGTCCAGAGGTGAAGACTACCCTGAATTTTGTGTTTATTACCCACCTTCTCTTTCTTATAATGTTTACTATATGCATTTGTGTATCTTAACAAAATATTGCTGAGTTTTCCATGTTTTGAGCTTTATAAAATGGAATAATACTTAATGTATTCTTCTGCAATTTCAAAAAATATCACCCTCCTAATATCCATCCATGTGTGTCATGTCCCTGGAGTTAAATTACTTCCATTGAAGTATAGTGTTCTATTCATGTATATTCCGAAATGTATTTTTACAGTCTCTAAATATCCATAGATATTTAGGTTGTCAACAGTGTTTATTTTTCCAGTACAACAGTGCTATTATAAATATTTTAATACTTGTCTCATAGTATAAATTTGCCTAAATTTAGGATGCATTGGTGTTGCTAAGAAAAGAAAATACACATTTTTCACTTTACTAAATAATGCCAAATTGCAGTTGCTACATATCTTCAAGAAATACTTACTACTCATTCTGCTAGTCTGGTAGCTGTGAAATAGTTATCTTATTGTGGTTTCAATTTACAACTCCGTGATCAATAATATGGTTGAAAAACTTGTCATATATTTATTAACCATTCATATTTACTCTTCTGATAAATAGAATTTCAGCTTCTGTTTTGCCACTATGTTCAGACACCTTGGCAAAAACACTTTTATTAATACTAGTAATTTATCCATTAATTTTTAAAATGTTCTACATATACAACCATATGATCTGTGAATAACAGTATTTGTGTTTCTTCCTTTGCAATACTCAAACTCTCTTTTCTTATTTCACTGGTTGTGTTTGCCAGTACAATGTTGAGTAGCTGTGATATCGGACACCTTTATCTTCTTCACAACTGCAAACCAAATACTTTCAATGTTTTACCATACATGTTAATGTTTTTTCATTAAGCAAGTTTAGAATGCTTTGTTTCTTGTTTACTAAGAGTGTTATCATGAATAGATGTTGAATGCTATCAAGTGGTCTTTCTGCTCCTATTGAAATAATAATATTCGTTTATTGAATCTTACAGTGTGAGGAATTCCACTAATTGATTTTAAAAGGTTAAATCAGTTTTGTATTCTGGAAATAAATCAACTTGATTATGAAGTATTATCCTTTCATGCATTGCCGGATTTGGTTTGTTAATATTTTGCTTAGAATTTTTGACTATATACTCACACATTAAATAGCTCTGTAATTTTCTTTTCTCTTTTTTGTCTGGATGTCAACATTATGTTAGTGTCATGAAATGAGTTTGTGAGTGTTCCCTCTTTTTCTAAAATCTGGAATAATCTGTGTAAAACTGGAAATATATGTTCCTTAAATATTTGTTACAATTCAATAGAAATTTGTTCACTTCATCTACATCTTTTAATTTATTCACTTAAGGATTTTCAAGAGTTATTACTTTTATTATTTTGAAAATTTCTGAAGCATATATAACCATTCCTTTCTTTTTTATTTTTTATATTGCTTATTTATGCCTTCTGTATTTTATTCGTGGTCATTCTTGCCAAAAGATTGCCAATTTCATTAGTCTTTTCAAGGTACCAACTGTTGGCTTTATTGATTGCCTTCAGCAAATATTTGTTTTCTATTTTATTGGTTTCTGCTCTTATCTTTTTCTTTGGTTCATTCTACTTTCCTTGGATATAGTCTGTCATTATTTTCTAATTTCTTAATTGAATGATTAGCTCATTAATATGTAGTCTATGCTAATGTAAGCATTTAAAGTTATAAATCACCTTTTATGATTTTGCTATTGTGTATAGCAAAATCTTGAAACCAACCTATGTGCCCATCAACTGTTGACTAGGTAAAGAAAATGTGATATATTTACATATATATAGTGCAATGCTACACAGTCATAAAAAAGAATGAAATCATGTCCTTTGCAGCAACATGTGTGAAGCTGTAGATAATCATTCTAAGTGAACTGACTCAGAAACATAAAAGCAAACACTGCACGTTCTCATTCATATGTGAGAGCTAAACGGTCACAAAGATGGAAATAATAGTCACTGGAGACACCAATAAGGGAGAAGGTGGGGAGGAGGAATAGGGTTCAGAAACTACCTATGTGGTACAATGTTCACTATCTGAGGAGTGGGTCACCTGTGACCCAATACTCAGCACTATACAGCATGTCCATGTAATGATCATGCACGTGAAACCCCTGAATTTAAAATAAAGATGAAAAAAGTTTCCTAGTAAGTACTGTTTTAGCAGTACCTCATGCACCTCGACCTGCTGTGCTCCGGCGATCCTTCCACCTCAACCTTCCAAGTAGCCGGAATTACAAGCATGTGCTATCACGCCCGACTGATTTTTTGATTTATTGTAGAGATGAGGTCTCGCTGCCCAGGCGGGTCTCGAACCCACGGGCTCAGGCAATTCACTCACCTCAGCCTCCCAAAGGTGAGGGATTACAGGCTGAGCCACTGAGCCCGGCCCTCATGCATTTTTATATACATTCTATTATTTTTATTTAATAGTAAGGATTTTATAATTGGTTTTATGCTTGCTTTTTTTTATTTGTGTTGTTCATTATTAAAAAATTATTTCCTAATTTCCAAACATGTGATTTGCTGGTTACATTTTTTTGTTTGTGATCTCTAGCTTAATTCCAGTGCCATCAGAGAAGTTCAAAATAGGATCATTTTCTGATTTTAAGGCATACTTTATCCTTATGTGCTCTGAATTGAATAGAACATTATTGTTTTGATACATGCTTTTAAACGTTCTGTTCAGAACAATATCTTCTCACTTCCAGAAGAAAAGCAAGAAGAGATTTTGGGAAAAAAGCAAATACTGTTTTTGAAGTGTACTCATTCTTTCCAAAAATAAATAAATAAATAAAAGGATATGCTAAGAACATATAAAACTTTTTGGGGCAAGAATAGCAGAGCATAAAATTTACTATCTTAATCATTTTTAAATGTATAGTACAGTAGTGTTAAGTGCATTCACACTGTTGTGAAACAGCTCTCCAAATTTTTTTCATTTTGCAAATCGAAAACTGTGCTCATTAAACATCAATTTCATTTTTTCCTCTCTTCCCAGCACCTGACATCCACCATTCTACTTTCTGTTATCACAAATTTAACTATACTAGATATCTCATATACGTGGACTTATACAGTATTTGTCTTTTTTGTGACTGACTTATTTCAGTTAACACAATATCCTCAAGGTTCATCTATGTTGTAGTATGTGACAGGATTTTTCTTCCTTTTTAAGGTTAAATAATATTCCATCATATGTATGTACTACATTTTGTTTATCCGTTCATCCATTCATGGACATTTGAGTCATTTCCATCACTTGGCTATTGTGAATAGTGCTGTTATAGACAAAGGTGTACAACCATTTCTTGAAGACCCTGCTTTCAGGTTTTTTTGAATATATAACCAGAAGTGGGATTGCTGGATGATATGGTATTATTATTTTTAATTTTTTTGAGGAAACTCCATACTGCTTTCCATAGTGATTGCACTATGTAACAATATAAATGATTTTAAATGAAGAAACACTGCTTAAGGGGTTTTGGTAAGCTGCATATGTTGAGATCCTAGGAATGGTTTAAAATTGTGCATTAGGCTGGGTGCGGTGTCTCATGCCCATAATCCCAGCACTTTGGGAAGCCAAGGAAGGAGGAGCACTTGAGCCCAGGAATTTGAAACAAACCTAGACAACATAGTGAGACCTCGTCTCGACAAAAAATTCAAAAAATTACCCAGGCATGGTGGCACACACCTGTAATCCCAGCAATTTGGGAGGCTGAGGGAGAAGAATCTCCTGAGCCCAAGAGGTCAAGGCTGCGGTGAGACATCATCATGCCACTGCATTCCAGCCTGGAGGACAGAGTGAGACCTCGACTCAAAAAACTAAATAGTGCATTAAAGATGAGTTAAATTTGCTTTTCATTGGCAATAAACAACCAGTTAAACAGTTTATAAGAAACTAACCATTCACTCCCCTTTACAGGTTGTTACTGTGGCATTGTGAAGTCGTGGCCTCTGTCTACAAATAACATTTAATGGTTTTATCTCTATGATAATATTAATATTTGGCTAAGACTTTCCCATAGCTGTCCTTTAATCTCCTGCTGTATGTTTGGTTTTCACAGTGGTGTTCACTTTAGGAGTAGTGGTGGTTGCTTTTTTTTATGTCTTTGAACACTGACTATATGCCCAACATTGTGGTAAGAGAGTTAACTATATCCTTTTGCCGTCCTATAGAGACAAAGGCCATTTCTAGCCTCAAAAAGAAAACAGGTTGAGAAATCTTAGTGACTATATCTTATGAAATTAAAGATAAACACTTTATATCTCCAAAATCGGCATATATTTTATAATCAATGGCATCTTACAGTCACTATTGCCCAGATGATAGCATGTCATAGTAGCTATTACCTATGTGTGTGTATAGTTGGTCGTCATTGTTGATACTGTTGTCACTTCCCTTGCATCTATATAGAATGTTAATACTAGACATGGTGAGTTTTATTGTAATTCTAAATGTTTTCAAGAGTATTCACTTTGAATTGACACCAAAAGAAAAAGATATTGTATATGCTGAAAAAGCACTGAAAACAGAGTGGCAGAGTAGCATGTGGGTACTAGTGAAACACCTATACAGAGGGTGCCAAAATGTATACACACTTTAAGAATGAAAAAAAGTATTAAAATTGTAATACTCAATATATGCCAATAACAAAAGATGAATACAAGTCACATTTGACTTCAATTACAAGAGGTGCTCAAAGTGGTTACCATCAGTGTCTAGATACTTCTGATTATGGCGAACTACTGCAGAACTTGTTGCTATGTGAGGCCTCCCAGATCTTCCCTTGTGCACATCACACAATACCAGGCATCTCAAGCTTATCACGAATGCATGAAAATTGTTAGGTGTGTTGGAGTTTCTGTTGCATACTCACACCTCCATTGTTGTTGTACTTTCACGATGTTCTCAAATTCTAAATACCACTTCAAAATGGTATTGCACTCCTCTAATGACAACTGTACTTCTGCCATTTTGTTTTACTGTCTTTCCTGTTGCATGGTAACATTAGCATTCATTTAATTAATGCCATTTTTTGAGTGAATGTCAAACTACACATTGCTACCGTAATTCAATTTAACTTCAAAAGTAATACATTTTTGAAAAGTAATAAGATCTCTTAAAAATGTGTATACATTTTTTGGCACCACGGTATATCATTGGAGGAATGTATGCAATTCCATATTTTCTTGCAAAATAACAATTAACTGATTTACAACTCCTAAGAAAAGAAGATGCCCATAAAAAGGAAGCTTTGTTATATTTTGTTACTGATATGTCAAAAAGAATGGCCAAGCAAAGCAACTGAAGGCAAGAGAGATGGTCAAATCTCTCCATATACGTGCAAGAAATTTCAAGGCTTGCAATGAGAGGCTTGTGTGGCCAACTCATTCATTGAACAGTACTGTTGCTAAAACATCACATTAGTGTTTCATTGGAAATTGGTTTTTTTTTTTCTCAGTGGTACATAAAATAATGATGTCATTTAATTGATGACAGCTTAGATTTTAATGGCATCAAGTACCTTGTTCAAAGTCTCACAACTACCCAAGAAAGACAAGAAGCAACATTCAGAGAATTTGTAACAGAGATTTCGGCCTTTAAAAACTCTGTCCAAGAAAAAAAACAAGCTGACAAGCATGGAAAGTTGAATTAACCAAGTCGAGGAAAGAATCTCAGAGCTTGAAGACAAAAATGTGGAATTAACTCAATCTGTTAAACATATAGAAAGAAAATTCAGGAAAAGGGAGCAAAGTCTCCAAGAGGTATGTGATTATATCAACAGGCCAAACATATGTCTGATAGGTATCCAGGAAATAGAAAGGGAAATGGAGAACACCTTGGAACAAGTATTCCATGAGTTTATCCAAGCAAGCTTACCACCTTACCAGAGATGTGACCATCCAAACGTTTACAAGAGATTCAGAGAACCCCCACAAGGCATCAAATGAGAAGGCCAACCCCTAGACACATAGTAATTCAACTACACAAAGTAGGCATAAAAGAAAAAAATCAAAGTCACACAACTTATAAGCATAAGGATGGAAACTTATATGCCAGGTCTGTGTTGCAAACCAGGAGACTAGTGGACCTTATTTTGATTTGTAACTTCTCTTCTACTCTTTAACAAGCCCATAGCCATTTCTGTCAAACAAAATAATATCTTGTGTTTTATATTTTTTGACAATTTGGCAGGTCATTTTAGATTCCTTAGGAGTAGCTTGTAAGACAGAGTCAGGAATCATCAATATTAAGGAAAACATCAATATAATTAGAAGAGCAGCTAACAGTGACCTTCAAACCAAGCAGAAAAATAAATTTTCTCTGCATTGAGTTCTCTTCAAAATGGCAGAGAACGTGTAGTGTACTCTTTCACTTGGAAATATCAGATGGGAGCATAAATCAGGATAAGTGGAGTCAGGCTCTGTTCCAGGCTCTGTTCAATCACATTTTATAACATTCTTAAGTTTACATGACTGCTTCTATGCTTTCAGAATCTATTACTTTAAGGAGCTTACGAGAAAAAACTAATCATGATTACCTCAAGGAGATAATTATGGCTTTAACAGTAATAGTTATATAGTGCCTGATCATTTATTATACTATCTCAATGTTATTTCATTTGGTCCTAGCAGCAACACCTTATGGTGGTTAAGAATAAACTGCATTGAAAATCTTCACATCATCATCTGAGTTCAAGTCTCAACTCAGCCATGGGTGACTCAGCTGGGTCACTTTGGACAAAACACTTCATTTACATGAGCCTAGCTTTTCTCATTTGTAAATTTGGGTCTAATAATACATGTCTTCAGAGCTGTTATGAGTGTGAAATGAGATGATTTATGTAAAGCAATTCAGCATAGTGCCTGCTATTTAAAGGCTTAATAAATATAAACTGCCAGTATTAGTATTAGAACAACACTGTGCGTAACTAAACAGCTTAACTAATGGGGAAATGTAGGCTTAGGTACCCCCACATCTTTAAAATAAAAAAAATTGTAAAAAAAGGTTAAATCAATTCCCAAAGTCACACAACTTATAAGTAGTGAAGCTGGAGCTTCTCAAGGTCTGTACCAAATTGGTAATGCCCATTCTTTAATATGATCTCCGTGTAACGTGACAAATTGCTGCAAGCACTATAAAATCTTGAAAATAATTTTCCCTTGTCTCATAATGACTGCTGATAGATGCAGATGGAAGTAAACACTAAGTTGACTTTGCTGATCAGTCATAGTATGTGGTTATCAAAATATAACAGGCTAATTGCTATTTTAGTCAAAAATTATTTAATAAAAACAGACCAATTTCTAACAACCTTATCATAAATTCAAGGAATAATTGATATAATTTTTTGAACAACAAAGAATATTAACAGGGTATTTGAAGCTTAATGTAAAGGATCTTACCTGTACTAAAACCCACTTCAATTTCCTATTACTCTAACCCGTGGTGATTATCCGAATTTGCGTGCAAGCTCTTCATCTGCATAATTAGTTCCAGAAGCAGAATGAGACCTAATCAAGGAGGTCAAGAGTTGGACAAGAGTGAGCTCCAGAGGAGACGATGCTGTGTTAACCCCTGCTCTTAGGTACATCATTGTGTTCAGTAGTCACTGAGCTGGGAACAAAGGGATAGCCCAGGGATGCAGAGAGAAGATGGAGGTAAAAAAAAAAAACTCTGGGCAGACATTCTTGTAGATTTCTGGAGATGTCAGCATTGCATCAGAGGGTAAAGAAATGAACTGGAAGCCCAGATAAAATCTGGAAATGTGCTCATCAAGGGCTGAGGTGCTTGCAAGAATCCAACAGATAAGAGAAGACCGACCCAAAGCCAGTTCCCTAGAGAGAGAAGAATACCAGTGGAGAGCACAACGCAATCAAACCAGAGGAAAGAAGACCATGCCAAAAGCAAAATGATCACAGCAGTGGCACCAAAAGACCCCAGCACAGGTTACTGAATCAACCATGCTGGTAGGGTAAGCAAGCCTCTCAAAGACAGAAACATCCCACAATGAGTAGGTGGGCAGTCCTTCCTAGCTAAGTGACCAAGTCAAGTCAAAGCAGTCAGCTGATAAACAAAATGAAGCCTCCTTTGAACTCTGTGCTTGAATCTTCACCAATGGATAGACTCTGTCCTGGAACAGTGATCCTTTCCAGTACAAGAACTGGGTCCGTGGAAAGTAGGGAAGACCATTTGCTTGGAAGAGCTGTAGCCATAGAGCAAGCTCTCCAGCAGGGCAAACATGCTGGAGTAGATCTGGGAGCTGTCCAGGAGCTGCTGAAGACCCCATGGCTTCTGTTAATAAAGAGTCTCCCAAAGAGATATAGGAGCATATTTTTTGTTGGGCTATGAATGACTGAGAAGATTTCTAGGTGAAGCCTCCAGGATGCTTCGATGGCTGGGAGTGACAAGTATAGCAGATTATTTCCACTCCAAAAAATTATCTTTGACAATAGAGGCGTAGTTACCATCACCATGTCAAATAAGTGGATTGACTCTTATTTTTTGCCCAGGTAACTTTAACATTCTAAAAGACAAGAGCATAAATGTACTGTAATAAGCAATATACCTTTATTCTGCTCTTTATTAAGTCTCCTTTATTCTGACCAGGCATGGTGGCTCACACCTGTAATCTCAGCATTTTGGGAGGTTGAGGTGAGATAGTTGCCTGTGCCTAGGAGTTCAAGACCAGCCTGGGCAACATGGCCAGACCTCATCTCTACAATAAATCAAAAAATTAGCCACGTGTGATGGTGCATGCCTGTAGTCTCAGCTATTTGGAAGATTGGAAAACTGAGGCAGAAGGATTGGCTGAGCCTGGCAGGTCAATACTGCAGTAGCCACGATCACGCCACTGCACTCCAGACTGGGTGACAGAGTGAGACTCTGACTCCAAAATAATAAATAAATATTTGCAGCAACCTGGATGGAGCTAGAGTCTATAATACTCTCACAGAAACAAAGATCTGAGTACCACATATTCTCACTCATATAGTGGACCTTGATCATCCAATGCACTACTATAAGAAAATGACTGACAGTGTTGGGAAACTATGGGAGGGAGGAGATGGGACTAATGGTAGTAAACATCTATCTGGAGATGGGGAGACACCAATTATCAACAAGGGGGCCTGAATGAAGCATATTTGTATACCTAACCCTTGACTGTACCCCACAATACCAAAATAAAAAATATCGATTATAAAAAAAAAAAGAAAAGAAAACAAGTGGATGATAAAGAACGACAAATGTATGAACTTTGCAGCAACCTGGATGGATTTGGAGTCTATCATACTCAGTGATTTATCACAGAAACAAAGAACAGAGTTCCATATGTTGTCACTCATAAGATGATCTTGAACAATTATAATGCTATAAGAAAGTGATTGGCAGTAATGGGAAACTGTTGGGGGGTGGTGAATTGGCAGTTGAGGGAAACTGCTAGGGGAGGGAGGGGCATATTTCATTAACAGGGGTACCTGCATGAATTTTACCCCACATCTTTACAATAAAAATTTTTTAAAAGTTAAAAAAATCACCATCATCATCATCATCATCATCATCATCAAAAAATAAAATAATAATAAATAAATAATAAAAATAAATAAACAATAAAAATAAACACGTCCTTTACTGTAATTTAAAATTTTTAAAGTCTTCCTTCAGATGATGCAGAATGACTTTATGCCCACTACATGGCATCGTGCAGCATCCTAATTTTCAGGTTACAAATGTGCCAAGTGCATCAGAAATCATCACACCCTCAGACATGTATTTGCTAAATGGCAGCTTTCGGAAATTCAAAAACTAATGAATTAATTTGTTTCCTCTAACAGATTGACAAATTAGCTTTGGATAAATCTCCAGTATATGAAGGGGGACCAAAAATACCCCCAAAATTTATTTATTTAAAAAGTGTATTTATTCTCACATGTCTAAATTTCAGTCACCTTCAAAGTACTCTCCATTTGTTGCAATACACATATCAATATGCTTTTTCCACTTCTCAAAACAGTTTTTTAACTCATCAGTGTTGGTGCCTTTTCATGCTTCTGCTGTTTTTTGTTTCACCTCTTCCACGTGAGCAAAATGTTTCCCCTTGAGAACTTTTTTCATCCAAGGGTACGAAAAAGTCACTTGGGGTAAGATCAGGTGAATAGAGAGGGTAGGGCACAGGGGTCATGCCAGTTTAATTAATTAATTAATATGCTAAACACTCAGCTCAGTGTGGGCAGGTGCACTCATAAATCCCCCATCGTGAAATGGACAAATATATTGAAAAAAATCTCAAAAAAAATCACTGAAACTGAATGCAACCTCTCACAACAACACTAGCTGGTACACTGAAGGCAATGGGCTCCTAGAACACTTACCTAGTGGGGGAAGCCTGTAATGCAAGGGGCTTACCCTCCAACAATAATTCCTGTTATTCCCCCCTCCGTAAATCCCAGGGTAGCATAATTGTACAATCCGTTACATTGATTTATAATCCATAATGTGTCACTTGTATGGAGAAAAGGGGCACCCGGCACATGGTCACTAGATATACATACACATATATGTGCATACTCACATATGCATTCATACTCTCACACACATCTGCACAATCATGCACATTCACACACCCCCCACAAAGAGACTCATGCACATGCACACAAACACATAATACACACTCACACACTAGCACTCATGTACATAAAACTTATGATCGCTCACACCCATATGTACATTCACACACTTAAAACATATATATACACATTTACACTCATTCATACACCCACTCACAAATACATATACATACACATCAAGTACTATGCATACGTAAGCCACTGTTATTGAATCCACACAACACTATTGTGAGTTAAGTTTTGCTAACTCTGTTGTGCAGATGAGGAAATTGAAGCTCAGAAAAGTAAAAGAACTTGTCCAAAGTCAAGAAGTTAGTAAATGGAAGGTTGTGCCTGATTGGAAAGTGTGTACGGTTGTTTGAAGAATTAGAAACAAAACAACTCACTGTGTCTGTGACCTCTTAAAGATTTCATTAATTATACCATCATTTTAGTTATCAAAACCCAACACATTTCTTTGAAATACTTTCCCACTTTAGTTTTTTTAAACGTGCATATTTTGTGGAAAATTTAGTCCACGTGCTTGTGATTCATTTACACCAAAATGCTCCAAATATTCAAATAATGTTTCTTAAGAGACATTTGATGTCAAAAGAAGGCTTTTGAGTTTTTCAGTGAGATTCCTCACGCTCTATATTTTATTAAAAACAGGCAAAACTTCTGTCCCCAGCTTAAGGAAACGTGGAGTTGAGTTTTTTTTTTTTTTTTTTCTGTTTTATCATTTTAAAGATAACTTGCTATGCATACTCAGTTATCTAAATAAAGATTAATTTTGTTCTTGTAAGTCCCTACTCTTTTGGGTGCTGCTGTCTTAGCCAATGACACACTTAATTACCTAACTATACTGACAATATAAACTTAATTGAAAAGGTAAAGTAGGATGTTTCTTACATGAGTAATAAAGGGAAATGCAATAAAAGCAGAACTCTTGATCAAACAGCCTGAATCTTCATATCACAGCCTCTACTGTATATCTTCAGCCTGATGCCCAACTCCAGGTTGACCTGAAGGAGAGCCTTTTGTGGGATCTCTTTCTCTTTGTGTCTCTCCTTGACTCTCTTGCACTCCTCTGCTCTTCCCCCATCCATTGTCCATTTCGATCTCTCTCCCTCCTTCTCTCCCTTCCTTTCCCTCTCTTCTCTCTCTCTGTCTCTCATTTCAAACAGGAAGCTCCTGGGGAAATAGGTGTTACTCTCCTGGCTTTCAGGTTAGGTTTTTGTGGCCAATTGGATGTCAAAAGTTCAGATACCAAGATGTCCCTGTAGTGGGATCAAATATGTCACTCTCATTTATAGCATTAACATGGAATAAGTATGAGCAAAATATAGAATTAAAGATTATAGTTCTGTTTCATATTGACTCTGTACTCTTAGGGAAGTTTCCTAACCTCTCTGAGACTCAGTTTTATCCTCATAAAAGTGGTAATGCTATCTACCAAGACTGTTATGTGGATTAAATAAACTCATGTATGTAAAAGTTCCTAGTATAGTCCATGCACAGAATTAGTGCTCATGCAAAGATTTGGGGGTGTGGAGTCTGCCCCAGTAATCACATGAAATGCAATATTGGGTCATGGAGTCCATCACAATCAAATCTACCTCAGAGATTTTTTTGTGACAGTTTTATAAAGAGTTGTTCTTTCTGTGGTGCACTTAAGAAGCCCCCTAGTACAACAGATGAAGGGACATTCCTGACTCCCCTGGGTTCAAAGCAGCAGGATAAACGTGTCATTCACTGCTAAGCAAGCTTCATCCTGTCCCATTGCCCCCCACCATGCCCACACGTGCACATACACACACACACACACACACACACACACACACACACACACACACACACACGCGTGTTAGTATGAAAATGCCTACCCTAACAGTAGTTACTTCAACATATGGAGGCAGCCCTGTGAGATGAAGATTCTTACTTGGTAGGGCTGTTGTGAAATGTAAAGGTCATAAATATAAAATGCTTAGCACAAAACTGGAACTCAGAAGTGGTGCTTTTTAGTATAGATGTTTGTTGTTATTCAGGAAGACTACGGGGATGTTTTAACTTCCAAACCTAACTGGGGTCTACATTTTATCAAAAGTTCTGAGGTTCTAGGTTATTTTGATTGTAATTTAATTGCCTTCACCACCAAAAGGAAAGAAGGAAATAAGCTTGGTAAGGTCCCAAGGGGCCAAAATAATATATTTCAGAATTATATTACTTCTCCATCTCTTAGTATCTAACCCTGGGCCTTGAGCAAAGCAGGAATTCAGGACTGTTTAAAGAATAAATGTATGAACAAATGAATGAATGATACACGTTCAGATGTCTCTCAGAACTTCTTCGTCATAGCTTCTGGTCAACAGTAATGATTTTCTGGTGTGCTTTAGTATCCCTACAACTCTGGGCTATAACAAGGACTGCTTCACAAATGTTAGCAGAATCTGCTGCAAAATACCCATTCCTATCAGGGATAGATACTTGCCTAGCTCAACCACTTTATCCACCCATGCACTTCAACACTTGCCAGCCCTAAACCTACAATGCTTCCCTTTCCTTTCACTCATCTCCTCCAGCAGAAATCTTACCCTTTAAGGTTCAGCACAAATACCACTTCTTCCATGAAGCCTTCTTTGATCTCCCCATCTGGAAATGATCGCACTCTCCTTTGAACACCATTGCCCTTTGTACTTCTCTGTTGGCACTTCTCCCACTCCCCCTTATATTAGAATTGTAATCCTGCCTCAGCTCCCCTGCTAGTCTGTAAACTCTTTGAGGGCACAGAGCAGATTTTATACACTTTTAGTTTCCCCAACAGTGCCTAGCAATGCCTAGCTCATTGGTGCTCAATACACACTCAGATGAAGGAGTGAATTCAAGCTAGATGCCCTAGTACATTACATGGCAACAGTTGGCAAGCCAATGCCTGGCTTAACATAAAATACCTGAAAGAGTAAAGTTGCATAATAAAAGGAGGCATGGTTCATGACCATATATATTTGTCAGAATCATCATTATCAGCCCAAACATTGCCTAAGGCAGGGTATCAGCTGAAGGGAATTTGGAAGAAAAAAAAAAAATATTTTTTATTAAACATCACATAAAATAACATACATTTATAAAAACAATTAAATCCTGCTGAATTTTTAAATGATAGTATCAACATTTCAGTGATGGCATTTAAAAGATTAAAAATGCTCAATTTCAGCCTTGACAGAATCCATCCATCACCTCAACTTTGTTTGTCTCTAAAAACGTTCAGAGTCAGCTGGTTTGACCATTTCTACTCCCTTTGACCTAAGCTCCCATGATTGCTACCTGGTGGGTTTGTAGTCAAAGCTGACTGACAGTTGTGGCAGTAAAAATGCTCTTTCTAAACAGACACCAAGACCATGTAAATACAGCCTTGGCATCAGATTGTATACTTAAGTACTAAACTTAAGTACCCCTGGGCTGCTAGACAATTAGCATGTAAATGGTCTGCCTATACTACTACAAAATCACTCATTTGCTCCTGATTTTTTTTCCTGCTGTGTGGAGGGGTGCTTTCAATTTTTTAAAAAAATTTGACCTCATCAGATAGGTCACTGTGGACAGAGTGCACCCTGAGATCAGCATAAGCCCTGGGCAAGGCTGCAGAGTTAACAAAGTTCCTGGATCTCTGACTCCCTCCACTTCACATAGTGGCACTTTCATTTCCATCTTGAAGCCCCTCTTCCTCTTGGCCTCATAAATCCCATGCTCTCTCCCAGCTACCCATGTTGCACTGATTCTGCAAACTGCCCATCAGCCTCTTCCTTAGCAGTCCCATTCCAAATTTTTCTGTTCAGCGTGCCCGTTTTTTAAGACTCTGCTCTTGACTAAATTTCAGTGGATGGTAATGATTTAATTCAGATTAGCTCATGTATTACCATCTAGAAAATCCAATATTTGAACCAATAAAATGTACATGACATCCAAAGTACATGATTCTCAGAAAAACCCTATGAATGAGTGTTAATGGTGGGAATATCAGCCATATAGCAGGAAACAGCCAGGCCTTTTCAGTCTGATCTATTTTCAGAGTCTTCAGCTGTTAAAGGGGCTGCTTTTATGGGGACTGGCAAAGCCTAGCCTCCCTAACATGGCAGGAAACTCAGTGGAAGAAAAATGCAGAGGAGGAATTTGTCAGATATACACTAAAAATGGGGCAAAACTAGGTAAAAGAAATGCCTATATAAAATAAGTGAACAAACATATTCATAGCAGCATTGCTAATAATTTTCCAACCCTTTTGGAAACAACCCAACACATATTGACAACAAAATGAATAAATAATTTGCAGTATGTTCAAGTATTATACAACAATGAAGATGAACGAAGCACAACCACATCTAACAGCATGCATGAATTCCACAAACACAACTTTGAGCAAAAGAAGCCATAATCAAAGAGGATGTGCTGTCTTATTTCATTTCTATAAGGCATACACACAGGATAAATCAATTTACAGTGTTTGAAGTCAGGATAGTGATTACCCTCGGGAAGGAAAGGTAGTGACTAAGGGCGTCTACTAGGTGTTTTTCAGGTCATATTTCTTAATTTGGCTGCTGGTTACACTGGTATGTTCAGTTTCTGAAATGTCATCAAGCTGACACAATTTTTTCACTTTTCTGAAATATGCTATACTTCATGAATAAGTTCAATAAAGTACAATACCAATAAAAATAGTGAATATAAAATAAATTTATTTTAAAATACTGAATAAAGGAGGTTTTAATGGGTTCAATAAGAATGGAGCAAAACAAATACAGGAATACGGTGGTTGAACTTCTTAGAATACTGTTATAGAAGAAAAATAGGAAAAAAGAAAAGAAGAGACAAACAGGAAAATAATTATTCTTATAATGGCAACATTCATTCATTCAATACATATTAGTTAAACAACTATTATGAGACCAGCAGCATTCTATCTTCTTGGGGCAAATCCGTGAAGACAGCACATACCCCTGCCCTTGTGGCAGTCACATTCTAATGGCAGGCATATCCTATCAGCATTGAGTGTGGCAGCCTCTTGAAGGAAACATAAGGGAATCTTCAAAACCTAAACCCTCATCTACTAGATTACATCGTTGTCTGCTTTATGTGATCAGTAGCTATGTCAAGATACCAGAAGGGATAGTAACCTCACAGTCATCTGTCTGGTCTCTCTAGAGCGTTTCAGGTGATTTGAGTCTAAGCAGTCGTGTTCTAAATGAAATCCAACAAGATACTGTGGGTTATGCTCTGTATGTGTTCTGAGTCTAGCTTAAAGGTTGTGCTGTGCTCTTCTAAGTTGATTGAGAAACGGGCTTTGCCCTCCTCTGGCTGGACGTCTCTCACTCTGGCACATGTCATCCATTAGGAGCCCTCCTACTGAGATCTTTCATCATTGAAAATATATGATGATTTTCATTACTGCCTAGGCTAATTGGTAGTGAGTATTTCTTTAAAATATATTCCCCTAAATACTGGGCTTTGGATTTGCTTTGAAGTTTCTAACACCAACACAGTTGGACTAAAATCATAGATACTAATCACAGAAACTGAAAAGTCTGGTGCAGGAAGAATCACCACCATGGTTCTTTTCTTATTATAACCAGTAGGCACACATGTGGAAGAAAAAAAGCCTTACAGCCACTAGCAAAACCAGCCCATGGCCATCTCTGGTAGTGGGTTTGCTAAGCTCACTGTTTCTATGCATCCTTTTGTTGGAAATTGCCATCTAAACGGAAGTATTTGATCATCATGCAATGTACCTGTGTAACAACCTGCATAGGTACCCCTTGAATCTAAAATAAAATGATTAATAAAATAAATAAATAAATAAAAGGAAGTGTTTGATGTGCCCAATTTGCTTTCCAAGCCAGTGAAATAATATCAGATTTTAAAGCACATTATAGTGTAACATTGTAACACTTGAAATAATATGCTGAATTTAATAGAATAAATATGTTCTAGAGAAGGAGTGGAAATATAGTATTTTCCTTGTATTACTTGTTACTATCTGACTTAATAAGCTGTTCAGCCTAAAAGGGAAAAATGTCATGAAACATCTTATGCAAACTTCTTATTTTCAGATGGGAAAACTAAGGCCATAAAAAGGCTAATAACTTACCCAAGGTCATTGTTGGTGGCAGAGCTTATTGTCAAACGCAAGTTTTCTGAGTACGACGCCAGCGCATCTTTCACTCTACAGTATTGCAAATCAGACTGCTCTTCCCCGAACAGCAGCATCAGCATCTCTGGGATCTTCTTAGAAGTATCAGTCCTTAGGTCCACCCCACACCTACTAAATCTGAAACTTTAGGCATGAAGCCCAGCACTCTGTCACAAATGTACCTTTTATCCTTGCTGTGCATGTGGGTATATGTGTGTGTGTGTATAAAGAAAAAAATACGTAAAATAAAAAATTGGGGGATTGTATCATCATACTGTCAAGCATAAGGATTTTAAGCTAGATGCTTAAACTGAGTTTGTTTCTCAAGATTATAGATGAATGCTAGTAAATGTAAATTTAAAAATAGATCTGCATCAAAATATTAGTTCATAAATAGACATTGAATATGAAAAATAATATAACAAAATGAAGAAATGTTAAAAAATACATATAGAATAGAATTAGCAGCTTACTGCTTTTCAATTGTAGACAGACATGGTCTCAAGTAGCTGGTAGATTTATAATTCATTTTACCATAGATTTGTTCTAAAATATATATTAAATAGCATCAACCACACAAATATTTAAAATCTGTATAGTTAGTTGAGTAAGCATGAAATCAGAAGTATGCAACACGATCCATTTAGATAAGAAAATAACATGCTGGCCGGGCTCGGTGGCTCAGCCTGTAATCCCGCGCCTTTGGGAGGCTGAGGTGAGCGGATTGCCTGAGCCCGCGGGTTCGAGACCCGCCTGGGCAGCGAGACCTCATCTCTACAATAAATCAAAAAAACCAGCCGGGCATGGTAGCGCATGCCTGTAATTTCGGCTACTCGGAAGGCTGAAGCGGAAGGATCGCCGGAGTCCAGCAGGTCGACGCTGCGGTGGCCAGAAGCGGCCACTGCACTCCAGTCTGGGCGACAGAGTGAGACTCCAACTCAAAAAAAAAAAAAAAAGAAAATAACATGCTAGAACTTCTATCAATGTTTATTTTTAACTTTTATCTAAGAAGTTCACAATTCCCTGGTATGGCCTATCACATCTATAAGGATAAAAATCATGCCATTTTGTTAACCTCTAGATCCCAGTACTTAATACAACACCTAGCATATAGTAGGTGATCAATAAATATGTTGAATGAATGAATGAAAATAGTAAATTTCAAACTCAAGCTATGTGATGTACATTTGTATAATATTTGCTGTCACTACAAATAGATTTAAGTCTCTAGGCCCCTAAAATTATGTGTTTTAATTTTAACCAAGCTTTATTTCTCTGTTATCCTTCCTCATAGAATGCTGGCACTGGAAAAAAAAAAAACTAAGTGTTCATCAAATCCAACTCCCTTATTTTTTCAGAAGAAGAAACAGCCAGGCCCATAAAAAAGGAAAACTACTTCCAAAGGATCCCATCACTGGTTAGCTAAAAAGCCTGGGCTAGACCTTAATATGAAGCCATTGGCTAGCTGCCTTTCATAGATGTGTTTTTCACCTAGGCTTTCACATCACTAGATCTGTGAATCTCAAATTCTTCTTCCCTAAACACCAGTGTCAGCATTTCTGGGACCTTATTTAAAAATGCCAGTGCTTAGACTCACCCCATAGCTACTAAATCTGAAACTTTAGGGGTGGTGCCCAGCATTCTGTTTTAATAAACTCTCCAGGGGCCCCCAATACACTTCAAGCTGGAAAACACTGGTCTACATTATGTTACTGGCTTTCCTGATATTCTATAACATTCTGTGATTTTAGGCAAAAACTGTTATGTTTTCAAACTTGATTAGTGGTACATTTACATAAAAATAAAGATATCTTTTGTGGGTTTTTAAAAAGTAACTATTGACATTGAGAAAAGGAGTAGAGAGTGGTGTTTTCATACAACCTACTCTGGTTCCTGGCATATAATAGTTACTCATTAAGTGTTTGCTAAGGTCATTTGAGTATATTGTCTTATTTTATTGGCATTTTATATGTACTACATAGGCAATATAATGTAGTAGTTAATTACATGGGTCTTGGAATCAAATTGACCCGGTTTTTGAATCTCAACTGTGCCACTAACTAGTTGTGGAACCCTGGGCACATTACTTAAATCTTTCTGAGTCTTATTTTCTCATCTCTACAACAAGAATAATTATATACCAAGTCCTCAGTATTGTTATGAGGATTAATAAGAAAAATGCTTGCGAAGAGTTTAATATAGTGCCTTGTACATAGTAATTGCTTAGTAATGGCAGCTATTATGATGATGATGGTGATTAGCATAATTATCATTACCATCATCATCATGTGTTCTCAAGTAGGATGGATTATACATTTGGACACAGATTTGACATATATTTAAAACTGGCAGGTATTTGCTGTTGTTGTTGTTATTTAGTATTTCGAAGATTATGGTGCCCTGGAAAAATGTCTGTTTTCTCTGAGTGTTATTTCAATGTTCTCAGACTTTTGAAAGTGAGTTGGGGACACAACCTATGTTTCCTATGGCACCTTGATATGATTCACACTCCAACTAAACCTTTTAGATCAATTTGCCTATAGTGGATTTTCCTTCCAAAGTATACAGAATAATATCTGAAAAAAAAATCATATCTGAAATATATTCTCACAGGTAGACACTTAAGAAGTTTGCTTCATACTTTTACTAGCCATATGGCAGAGGAAGAAATAGAAGGCTGTGGTAATAAAAACTTGTCCCACAAAGGCTTTATGTTTCACTGAGTCCTAAGAATCTGGTTGAGATGATGTTAATCTTCTTAATCTTCAAATTTAGGAAGTGGGACAAAACATAGTAATTAATATTTCTCCCCAGACCAAAAGATACCCTCTAAAGAGGCAGTCACACCTCCTTTTCCAGATTTCTCTTAAGAATCATAGAAGAGTTGGGTGCGCCCTCCCCTTCCGGTCAGGGAGCCAGGGAAAGTAGCCACACCTGGACTGAGTTTGGGTGGCGGTGTTCCATGCAAATTCTCCTTTCAAGTCATTTTCAGAATTTCAATGCTGCCAACCTTTATTAACAATTCTCCAAGTTTCTGTCATTCTGGGGAAGGAGGAAACAGTCTCCCTGGTGAATTTCTCGTCAGAGGCATGAGTATATTACAGTCTCTCAATTTTTGAAGTAAGCTACATTTCAGAAGATGAAACAAAGGTAACTCTTAACATCTGCCAATATGTTTTCAGTCCTTATATCAAAGAAAGTGAAATAACCACAAATCCTAAAGAATAAAACCAGGCTTTATAATTTATTCAATTAGAAGATGTGATATGCTAGGCTAAGTCTACTTTGGCAAGCCAAGTGTTGTCAACAGACAAATGCTTTCACGAAGAAACATCTGAATCGAAAGAGTCTTTTCGGTTAAGTTTCGAAAGCCTTCAGCCTTCTCTGAACTCCCAGAGGCTCTAGCAAATGTTCATGCACTGAAAACTTGTTCAGCTTTAGGGGCAGGAGCTTAAGGACCTTTGGTCTGAAGTTCGTTTTCAAGTAAAAAGAGTTACCAGAAAATATCCATTTTCCAACAAAATATATTCTTGTCCTTTTGCAAGTCTACAAAAATAAAGCCTATTTAAAATTCCACACTCGTGTAGATGTGGCCTTAGGGAAGACCCATTAGACACAGAGATGATTAATGCTCCCTTTGGAATCTTATTTGCTTCTTCAACTGATTGCTCATATAGAATCTTACTTACCAAGTACTTAAGTATTTAAGTGCCTTGTCATTCTTGGAAATCACTACTCACTAGCCTGCCTCTGAGCGTAAGGAGAGGTGCGAGCATACACAGCTTCCTAAATGGGCAAAGCAGCTCATTCTCTGTCAAACTCTGCCCCACAACATCATCTTCATATTTGCTCCACACCAAAACAACAACAAAAGCCTTAAAATGCTACTTTCTAGAGCACCAGTCCTTGCAGTTCAGAACACCGTAGGACATCTAAATATTGAACTATCTGCACTTTGTAGAACCCGATTCTTTCAAATGGTGATTAATCCTTGCAAGCAGGGGAGTGGGGCGGGGGGTGAATTGTTAATGAGTTATAATTTCTAAATGTCTGCCGGACATCTTCTCTCGGATGTCCTGGCACAATGATTTTAAGATGCTCTAAACCAGAATGGTTATTTATACCAACTCGCTGCCAAAAGGGCTTAGCTCTTGAGTCTCCATTTCTATTAACACCCCACTCACAAACTCAGAGGCACCCCTGTCAGTTTTCTAACCCTCTTAAAATGGATCCCATCATTTGTCAATATTTCTTGATAACTGTTGCTGAATTCAACCTCCTCAGTCTTTTTCTATTCTCTTCCGTCCTTTCTATTCTCAGCAATATCTCCTTGTGCTCCCGCATCCCAGCATCCAGCTCCAGCCCTCTATTGCCTCCCTCTGTAATCAGTCCTCCAATCCACCACTAGAGAGCTTTCTAAAAACACGGGCTTGATCATGTCACTGAAAACCTTAAATAATAAGAGAAAAGAGGTGAGAGGATAAAAGCTGAGTGGGGTTATCAGAACTCACACTTTAGTGATCAAAATGAATAATTATTCTGATTTTAGTTATTTTCCTAAGAGTTACAAATGGTATAATGGAACTCTTTAATCCAGTAGTTGTAGGCAAGGCCATTATATTTATGCCACGGCCTTAACCACATTATGTCAGGAATATGTTGTATGTAGTGTATTTCCAGAAATTTTGTTTGGCATGGTTTATTCATATATATACAATGATGAATTTTGTTGTGCATATAACATTTATTGAGCACTTACTAGGTGCCAAATGCTGTGCTGTGTATTTGGGGTACAAACATTACTATAGCATAGCCTCTGCTTTCATAGAATTTTATCTGACATTCTGAAAGATAAACAAAGTCTTTAATAGCTCTCTATTATTTGTAGGATGAAGCCTAAACTCTTGTCATGAAACAATGAAACAAATATTTGTTGAATATTACTCTGAGCAAGAACATTTATTAGGCCTCTCTCATGAAACCTTCTGTGAACACTCCAGCTGCCGCTTGCCAGCTCCATGTCCACGGGTAACTTATTCCCTGAGTCTCACTTTCCTCACCTTTAAGACAGGGGAAATGAAAGGATCTATCTCACAGGGAAATGGGAAGAAAGAAGTGCACTCCTGATACGAAATGTTAAATTCTTCGCACAGTCTGGTCCACAGTAAGGGCTACTATTGTTATGCTTCGTAATTCTTCAGGACACTTCCCTTTCAAAATGCAAATGTGTTTTGTGGGAGGAATCTTCAAAACTATTCAGGCTGAGGTTTGTTGCAGACTTTCTTGCTAATAAAATTCCCCACCAAGAGCACTGGGTACCGGGGGCTAAGTAAAGACACGGAAATGGGAGGACTCATACTTCACCAGTTTGTCTTGAACCAGCCTGGATTCACTGGTAAAAGTTCTTCTCTCCCAGGGGTCTGTAGAGGTCACATCATGCTCACTAAAGTTCAAGAGAAACTCTGCAGCTGGCAGCAGTTCTCACTGGAGGGAAGGTTCCCTGTAGCTTTCTTTGTGAAGAAGAGGCTGAGCATGGCACTATGGTGTATGAAAATAATTCTGAAATGTCTTAATTGCTCTCTACCAGTGTGCATGAAGAGTCACATTAGTATTTTAAATCATCCAAACAGCCAAGTGCTATGATTACACTAAATCAACCTAATTTCTAAATCACTAGAGTAAACCCTTGTTTGATGTTACCGTATAAACTTGAAAGAATTCAATAAAAGAGCACTAACAACTTGGTACCATATTGAGATGACAGTACCTGGTACTGCCGCATCCTTCTGGGGTCTATTATACTTTGGAAAGTGAGGTCAAGTGACCTCAGTCTGTGAGATTCGTTTTAAACAGAGTCTTCGTGTATTATCCATTCATTTGGCAAATGTTTACCAAGCACATGCTATGTGCCTGGCAGTTCTCTTGGTGCTGGGAATATGATGTTGAACAACAAAGTTCTAGCCCTCACAGAGTTCATCTTGTAGGGATATGAGACAGACAATTGACACATGAATAAATATGTGATCTAGAGTGCTATGAAGAAAAATAAAGCAATGTGTGAGGATGAAAAGATCCCAGGGCAAAATTTGGATGACAGGTATCCTAAACAGGCTGGTGTCATCTCTGAAGATATAACATCTGAACAAGAAGTTGAAGGAAGTGATGGATAAGCCACAACGTTATCTGGGAAAAGATGAAAAGATGTGACAGGCAGAGGAAATAGCAAGGACAAAGGCCATAAGGCAGAAAAATATTTGGGATGTTCACGTAACAGCCCACAGCAGAACAATTTGGGCAATGGATGGTAAGAAACAAGGTAGAGAGGTAGCCAGAGACCAGATGAGGGCTAGCCTTGGAGGCCAAGGTAAGTACTTTACGTTTTATTTTGAGACTGATAGGGAGCTACAGGTGGGTTTTGAGTAGTGACAGCGTCTGATGTTTTTATTGTGATGAAATTTTCATTAGTTTGAATTGTAGTAAAATATGTAGAACAAGCCGGGCTCGGTGGTTCAGCCTGTAATCCCGCACTTTGGGAGGCTGAGGTGAATGGATTGCCTGAGCCCGCAGGTTCGAGACCCGCCTGGGCAACTTGGCAAGACCTCATCTCTACAGTAAATCAAAAAAATTAGCCAGGTGTGGTAGCACGCGCCTGTAGTTCCAGTTACTTGGAAGGCTGAGGCGGAAGGATCCCCAGAGCCCAGCAGGTCAAGGCTGCAGTGGCCAGGAGCGGCCACTGCACTCCAGTCTGGGTGACAGAGTGAGACTACAACTCAAAAAAAAAAAAAAAAAAAAAATATATATATATATATATGCAGAACATAAAATTTACCATCTTAACGATCTTGACTGCATGGTTCAGTGGCATTAGCACATTCACCATGTTGTGCTATCATCGTCATCCATCTCCAAAAAATGAAAAACTTTTTCATCTTTCTCAACTGATCTAAACCCATTAAACAATAATCCCCATTTCATTTCTTCCATTACTCCCAGTTTCTGGTAACTACCATTCCACTTTCTGTCTCTATGAATTTGACTATTCTAGAAACTTCATATAAGTCATACAGTATTTGTACCTTTAGTCACTGGCTTATTCCACTTAGCATAATGTCTTCAGAGTTCATCCATGTTATAGCATGCGTCAGATGTTCCTTCCTTTTTAAGGCTGAATAATATTCTATTGTGTGTATATGTGTATGTACAGTATCATATTGAGTTTATCCATTCATCTGTCATTGAACATTTGAGTTGTTTTCACCCCTTGGCTATTGTAAATAATGCTGTTGTCAACATAGGGTACAATGATTTTCATTTTTAAAGGATAACCCTGAAAACTGTGTTAAGATTAGATTGTAGATGTCAAAACTGGAAGCCAAAGACCACTTAGAAGACTCAGTAAGAAATCATAGTAGTGGTGGAGCAGGTAAGAAGTGATCAAACTCTGATTTTAACTTGAAAATAAGCCTGGAAATGAAGAAGTGGATGGTTTTCTGTACTTTATTTCCTCCAGGCTAACATCTGATTGAGTGAAATTTGCTTCTCTCAACTTCCTCTGGAAACTCAGTGTCATGGTATGAAGGTATCCTAACCTTCATACCATGTGTTGGAAACTTAGTCCCCAATGAAATAATGTTGAGAGGTAGGGCCTATTGGGAAGTTTTTAGGTTATGAGCACTTTGTCCTCATAAATGGATTAATACTGCAATGAAAAGGGCTTGTGGGAGTGAGTTCACATCCTTCTTCTTTCTGCCATGTGAGGACATAGTCTTCCTTTAGGAGGATGCAGTGTTTAAGGCACCATCTTGTAAGCAGAGAATATATCCTTACCAGACAATCAAACCCTCTGGTGCCTTGACCTTGGACTTTCTAGCTTCCAGAACTGTGAGAAATAAATTTCTGTTTTTTTTATCTTTAAAAAAAGGTCAAGGCACCAGAGGGTTTGGTTGTCTGGTAAGGATATATTCTCTACTTACAAGATGGTGCCTTAAACACTGCATCCTCCTAAAGTCTGTGGAATTCTATTATAGCAGCACAAAACAAACTAAGACAGTCAGAAAGTGCTAATTCTAGATCATTCTGATTGCTCATTTACAGTACAATTGATAAAAATGCTAAGCAATTTGCAGTCATAATTTAGGCAGCTAGAGTCTAAGAATTTCACAGGTTACCAGAATGCTTGAGTAAAATGCTAAAAATGTGTAATTTTAACCATTTTTTAATTTTTAAATAAGGTACTTAAGATGTATAGGCTTCCCTCGCTTTCTTTTTTTTTTTTTTTAACTGTGACTGTGATTTATTTTATATCAAGTAAGTAGAATCTACAGGACACCAACAAGACCACATTTAACAGAGTGGGATCTATATCGGGGACACTTTTTTCTCTGGTACAGATTCTGGGCATGGAAGTGGCACTAAAGGCACTGGAATGATTCTTTGTTCTTCCTTCTCACTCTATGTCTCTGGCTTTCTCTTCCAAACTCTCCAAAACACGCAAGGCCATATTCCCGGAGTATGTGAGTAGTATCAATTCAGATTGAAGAAGGCAGACTCAGGCTTTAGATCTGACTCCAACCTAAAGGAATTTCTATGAAATACTTAATTTATCCAGAATTATATACAAAAAACTTTAATATACTCTAAAATATAAAAATTATACGGGCTATATTTTTCTGGTCTTGATGTAATAAAATCAAAGTAGTGGTGGAGATCTGCCCTATTATATATTTAATTGCCTTTTATCACCTCAGAAATTTAAAATGCTTCATATAAGACAACTCAGATTAAATGGAGATATTGTTTTGAAGGCAAAAATGACTGATGTTCACTCAAGAAAAAAATAGGTAATACTAAATGTAAAACCTCAAACCATAAGAACATTAGAAAAGGAAGGAAATACTCTCATGGAAATCGGTACGGGCATCCAATTCCTGTACAAAACCCGAAACCCACAGGACTTAAGAGAGAAGATAGACAAATGGGACCTTATTAAACTGACAAGCTTCTGCAAAGCCAAAGAAACCATCAAGAGAGTAGGGAGACAGCCTACAGACTGGGAAAAAGTATTTGCAAACTCTAGGTCTGACAAAGGCTTAACATCCTGAATCTACAAGGAACTGAAACGTACTGAAAAGAAGAAAACAAGCAACCCCATTATAAAATGGGCAAAAGATATGAACAGACACTTCACAAAAGAAGACATTCGAGCAGCCCTCGCTTTCTTAAAGAAAGAAAACTGAAAACATTTTAGACTTTTCTTGATGACTTGCTATCATAGTTCTTAAAGAGCAATTTCAGAGCCGGGCTCAGTGGCTCAGCCTGTAATCCCGCGCTTTTGGGAGGCTGAGGTGAGTGGATTGCCTGAGCCTGTGGGTTCGAGACCTACCTGGGCAGTGAGACCTCATCTCTACAATAAATCAAAAAATCAGCCGGGCGTGGTAGCGCATGCCTGTAATTCTGGCTACTTGGAAGGCTGAGGCGGGAGGATTGCCAGAGCCCAGCAGGTCGAGGGTGCGGTGGCCGGGAGCACTCTAGTCTGGGCAACAGAGTGAGACTCCAACTCAAAAAAAAAAGAGCAATTTCAGTACTGACACAGATACATTATATACAATGTCTGTGAGACTATTGAAGTGATCAGGGCTACATTCTCCCACACTAAATAGCATCAGCATTCTACACTTTTGGGTTCTTGGGCTTTCTTACTGGGGGTTTTCTGTCTCCCTGCTTTTTAATGTGCCTGTAAGTACTGCTCTTTTGTCTCTTCCCACAAGCTTGGTGAGCAGTGTCCAGCAACATACCCTTCAGGTATTAAGTACTTGATAAATGCTTATAGAATGAAAACAACCAAACATGTTTATATCTTGAGAAAACTGTTACAGAATGAAAGATTCATGAGTGTACAACTTTTAGTTGTTGTTTTGACTTCTCAGGGGCCTGTTTTTTGGCATTTTTTTTTCCTCCTCCTGGCTTTGCATGTATTCCAAGTCAAAGATTTTGCCTTATGACATCACTTCACACACAGTTAAGTATTAAGCCACCGATAACTGGTAAGAAAGACCTGATTGATCCACATATTTTAATCCTAAGACAGAGAAACCACAAAATGAGAAATCTCTTCCTGTTTCAAATATTCTGGTCAGGGCCATACCATAAAAAGATGTGCAATATTTTGAAAGCATCAACTGTTTGGCATCTGTTTTAGGGAAGTTCACAGGCACATTCTCTATGACAAAAGTTCTGTGTCATTTTCTTTATTTTCTTGCCAAAAAATGCATTCTGAAATATAGACTATCTGGATGGGGTCACATTTAAACTTGAAGTACATGTGAAGATTACAGAATGTTAGAGCAAGAAGGGGTCCAGAGGGATGAGAGAAACAGGAAAACAGACAGATGTTGACATGAGGCTAGAGAACACATTCATTATTACAGTTTACACTGCATGTTTCTTAGGGAAGCATCTCTGCCGAGTTATTGCTAGGATTCAGTTTGTATACGTGGTCTTGTAACTTACGAGGAATATACCAGGAGATATTTGGAATTGGTACTGACTCTACTGATTACATGAATATGGGGAACTTACTTGAAGAGCATGAGAGCTGATTTTAAGTCATAAAACAATCGTTGAATGATTACTGATTATTCATCTATCAGTAGATTATACCAGCCAGCTTATATTTAATACTTAGCATGTGCCTTTCACTGTGCTAAGTTATTTAAGTACAACTAATTTAGTCATCAGTCAACCCTATGAAGTAGGTTCTATTATTTTTGCCATTTTACAGATAAGAAAACCGTGGTTTAGGAAACGCAGAGCTGGAATTTAAACCCAGGTTTATCTGAGGCCAAAGCTAGTGTCCTTAACCACTATACCATACCGCATGTGATAGCAAGAAAATCCGAAGCCCTGGGTCTTTACTAAGTGCCCAGAAGATTAGAGCTAATGTAACTAATAGAGTAGCACTATGCATATCCCAGGGTTCTCCAAGGGAGCTAGTTCCTGTAAGAATACAAAACCTCATAGAAGCAAATGGATGGCTTAGCACAGGCTAAAGTTAAGCTAAGCCCTAGAAGTTCGAAGAGAGCAAAAACTAAAGTAACGGTAACAATAAATCAGGATACTCAAAGAAATAGTTAATGGGCTGGGTACAGTGGCTCATGCCTGCAATCCCAGCATTTCGGGAAGCCAAGGTGAGAGGATTACTTGAACCCAGAAGGTCGAGAACAGCCTAGGCAAAAGAGAGACCTCATCACTACAAAAATAAAAATGTAAAGAAATAGTTAACGGACCCAGGCTACTGGTTGTTATAATCAGAAAGGGAACCACAAAAAGCTGGCAAATGCTTTAGCAAACCAAGCAGCAGTCAGAAGGCCATAACCACTCGACCGTAGGCATCACATATGGAATGTGAAGACCCCTCAGATAGGGTACCAATTCGAGGAATGCTTTTCCCAGAGAAACAAGTTTGCAGTCTACCTACCTGTCCTACTCTCCCTACATAAAAAAATGTAAGCTCCTTAAACACAATATCCATGTCTTTTTGTACAAGAATGTACCCCCATTTCTTAAAACAGTACCTGGCATATAGAAGGTGCTCAATAAATATTTGTAAACTTCAGGCAGTTTGCCATCTTGAGCTGCAACCCAGATGTCTCCAAGTTCTGCAGACTTCAAACACACAAAAGTCTGAGCTCCCAATCCCCTCTGTGGCAGTCATTAGTGCTGTTCACCAAGTATTTCCAACTCCCTGCTTTCGAGACACATGGCAACATTGCACTTTCCCACCCCTTTTAAAGTTAGGCAGGGCACTGTGACTTGCCTTAGCCAATGAAATGTGACCAGAAGTGTTAAGAACTTTTCTATGCCAAGGCAGTCACGGAAGCCTGGAAATGGAGGTTCCTTCTATGTGTCATCCAGAGTGAGGTCTAGATGGAAAAGAGCCAGCTAGCCCACAATGGACATATAGCATATGACATGAGCAAGGAATCAAATTGTGTTTAAAAGCCACTGAAATTTTGGGATTGTTACTTCAGCCCAACACATCCTTGCCTGACTAATGTATCACCTAATTTGAAGAAAAAACTCATCTTTGTAAGAGATTTCCTTTATCAGGCTTTCCTGGGAGTCATTAAGGAATGCCTACAATTTATCAATTCATTCTGCTTGTCATTTGTCACTTCTAGATTTAGACCACTGTTCCAGGTTTCTCTACTGGTCACTTCTTGCCTCCCTGTCACCAACTTTTCCCCTATTACTGCTGTTTCATCCAAACCATGTCGCAGCAAATGACAGAAGTAAGACCTGGTTATGGAGTTTAACATAATTTTACTGAAGGCTTGGGGATGATAGAGGGGAATTACAGTGCAGAAAACATTTTTAATGTTGGTTATTCATGGTCATGTTGCCTAGGCTCTATCAGTCAGGTCTGTCCACAAGAGACCCCATTAGCTGGCTCTTTTCTTAGTCCCAGCACCTACTGCCATGGTGAAGGTTTGGCATACCTCCCACAGAGGAGAGGGTCTTCAACCTTGTCCAGACTGTCCAGAAGTCACCCCCAACCTTCTCTTTCAAGGTCTAAAAAGAAGAGGAAATATCCCTTGCCTCCAGTGGAAAGCATGGTAATCTCTGCAGAGATGCAACTCTGCCCCCAAGAAGTCCACCATGTTCTCATCCACAGGTTAGTTTAGCTCTCCATTTTTACAATCTCTTTATTCTAGAATGGAATCCAAGCCAAAACTGCAGAATCAAAGGCCCACTGAAATTATTGTCCCAAAAGAAGCAAGCAATATTTTCTTAATGGTGAATTATCAAAGCAAAAGTAAGGAGCTGTTGGCAGGTTTAAATAGCAGCTTGTCCCTGCTTCTGGCCATTTTTTGCTTTTTGATGGAGCCCACTTTTCTCTCTACACAAATTTCCAGAGCTCTTGTTCTATGTAGTGTTATACCTAATCACATACTGCCCTATGTGTTAATGATCTGTTCCACCAATCTTGTCTGGTGGCCTTAGTTTGAATGTAAGATCCCTGGATACGATAATTGTATCTGCTGATACTTTGCAAAGAGAGGCAGATTCACATAGGGGTTAATACACTCCTGTAACAAATATGCACATGTACACCCTGAATCTAAAATTTTAAAAAAGGAAGAAAGAATATATTATATTAAATTTAACGTGGAAGCCAGGCTCGGTGGCTCAGCCTGTATTCCCACGCCTTTGGGAGGCTGAGGTCAGTGGATTGCCTGAGCCTGCGGGTTCGAGACCCACCTGGGCAACGAGACGTCATCTCTACAATAAAAAAAAAAAAAATCAGCTGGGCATGGTAGCGCATGCCTGTAATTCCGGCTACTTGGAAGGCTGAGGCGGAAGGATCGCTGAAGCCCAGCGGGTCGAGGCTGCGGTGGTCAGGAGCGGCCACTGCACTCCAGTCTGGGCGAAAGAGTGAGACTCCAACTCAAAAAAAAAATTTAACATGGAAAATGAGAATAAAAAGAGTTTGGACTGTGGAGCCATACCTCCTGACACAAAGCAAGTACTGTTTGCTATTACTGTAATGCCTCTGGAATGACTTGATGACATGTCTGGTTCCCCACTAAAACATCTGAAAAGTGACGTCATGGCCAGGAAGATAGGCAAGAGATCAAGAACTGCTGGGATGAAGAGCAGGAAAGTAGAATTTAAGACAGGTTTGGAACTTGTACCCTTGACAAGACAAGGAAGCTGGTGTTTACCATTGAGGTGTAATGTGGGCAGGACAGGGCCAGGTTCATCACTTGCACTCTCTACAAGACCTTGCGTGAGTTTTTTTTGCCCTGTCAGCATCCTAAAACTCCATAACAAAGGTAAATATTATTTCCATAAGTTAGCATTTTCCAAAGCATGCTCTGGGGAAACACAATTTCTTGAGGAAGTTGATGGGCATATTGTGAAACCCATTTGGAAATTATAACATTAAGCAAAGTTTAACATGTGTTTCCTTACTATAGAGCTTCTTGAAGGATGTTAATATGCAGTGTGAATCTCCAGGAGGAAGCTAGAGTGTGCAACGTCACCTTCAACTACTTGAGAAGGAAACCTTCTTTTCAGCATCATCCCTCCCTGCCATAGCTCATTATATCTACAAAGTACTTTAAGCACATCATGATGAAAGAGGTCATTTAAGTTCAATGCAGTTTTATGTTGCATATGGCTGTATCTAATCACACTATTAGGCAAGGAACATCAAAATGGAGGCAGAAGAGTCTACAAAGGCCTTCTCCCAAGCAGGTGGTTGACTAACTGGAAGTGGCAGAAATCATCCAATATCTTGGAGTTCATGAGAGCTGGGGTGGTTGGGGTGGGTGGAGGGTCTAGACAGGTTATGAATCAGAGAAGAGCAAGCCTGAGAGGGGAGCAAGGATGGTTTCATCGAGGATTGACCATTTTTAGAGTACTTGTTCTGTGCCAGGCACAGTACTGTGTGCTTGATACACAATATTTTATTGAACCCTCCCAACAATATCACAGGGTAGATATTAAGATTCTTACTTTGCAGATTAAGAAGTTGACATTGAGGTTAGGAAAAATTGAGGTTCAGAGAGGTTGTGTAAATTGCCTAAGGTCACTCAGTATATTAGTTTGCAGAGCTGAGGTTAAAGTTTAGATTGGACTGACTCCAAAATCTGTAGTCTTTGCTCTCTCCACTGGACCACTGGGCTTCCATAAACTTATGCTCAGTGCTTCCTAGCCCATGTCTTGGAGTACACACTCTAACAGTAAAGAAGGAGCATGCCAACAAATAACTCAAATGTAGTTATTCTTGATGTTTGTTGAAGGGACAGTGGAGCATGAAAAGGAAAAGTGTTACCATGTCAGCTTAGGGTATGGGGTGGCGGGCTGGTCAGGAAGATATTGTGAAGGAGTAGCCCCTTGAGCCGAGTCCTGATAAGAGTCACCAAGGGTACAAAAAGTAGGTAATAGGTGCTTGATGGCTGTGAAATACACTCCAGACACAGGAAACTGTCCATACGGAAATTTTCATAAAATTTTTTTAAAAATTATCTTCAAAAATGTCTACATTATAGTTGCTGATAGTTCCATTTCAGAAGTTCAGAGACCTGACTGTCAAAAGAAAACACAACAGAAACAAACAAAAAACCAAAGGCATTGCTAATCTGCCATCTGCACCAATAATGTAGGAAAATAAACGAGGAGAGCTAAGCAAAGCAAAACAAAACAAAAACGCCTTAAACAAAAAGTCCTCTTCTGAGACGGGAGGAAAGCTCTGTCTCCCAAAGCCACATTCGTGTTTTCCGTGTTTATGCTATGGTGTGACCGGGGCCTCAGAGTCCTGTTGGGGGCCTGTCCCTTTTTATGCTACATGGCTTAATCTGTCTCCATCACTTCCCAAAGTCAGACGGGAATCAGCTTAAAAAGCCAAAGCTTGATTTCAGCTGTGCAGCGCCCACCTCCCAAGCCACAACATTTTAGCGCAGCCTCCTCCCAGGCAAGGAAACAGTCAATAAGGAAATACCATAGTTAGGCTCTTTGCAACTTGCTGGAAGTGTGAGGCGGCGCTTCATTTCCTGATCGCTCAGGTGGAAATTGTAAAAACAATTAAGAGCAATGACTAATCACCGAATCAAAGCAGGTTGCCCAACTCATTTGCAATTGTGTGCTCAGTTCTGTGTGCCAACAAACAAAGACTTGGGGAGTTTATTATTTAAACCAATTAAAAGCTCTAGGCAAAGCGAGTAGTCAATTTGTGGCCACGTGGTGGGAAAACATCAGTTGGAAGAGCCTGAGGAATTTCGTGAGCAGAGCCATATGGCCAAAAACGAAATGAAGCACCCAGGATCACTGGGAATGTTTTCACTGAAAGCAATTTTAGAATAAAAAGTGTCACCTAGCAAGAACAGACTTGTGCTCTGCGCACGCGTTCCCCCTCCCCCATATTCTAGCTTGCCTGCAAGGCTGGTAGTTCTAACCAACAGTAAAAGAAAGCCAAACTGACTCAAATCCATACTCTGACTGTTCAGCAAGAGACATTGCTAAATTTCCTGTCCACCATTTGCACTTTTATGTATTTTAGGGCTACCTAGAGAGTTCTTAAAGGCCCAGATGATGAAAATCGGCTGCCCTTCTTCCCAAATGAGGTGCACAGTCCATCTGGAGAGGGCACTCACACTTTTGTATGAAGCTGTAGGCTGTAAAACGGAAAGTAAAGAATTAAAAACTGAAGCCATTTGGTAGCAGTTATAAAAAAAAAAAGGCAGAGGGAGGTAGAAGGTGGTGTGATGGGGGCAGTTACTTTGGCAAATTAGATTTACAGAATGGATGTTATAGAGTAAGCCTTTACTGAAAGTTCCTTTTCACATCCCTGTGAGATATTTTCCGCTTACATTTTTTTGTGACCTATAGGTTCCATTGCTCCTAACCACTCCCTTCATGTCTCCATGCACCCAGCAATCCCCACTCCCCGACCCTCTGCTCCCATGCATTTTCCTGGAAAGTTTAATAATTCTTGTGCTCCCAATGGATCACACTTCTTAAGGTTCTGATCCCTTTCCCCTTCAAGTTCCCTCCAAAACAATCATTCTCAGACACTCCTGATTACAGAAGGAGGAAGAGCAATTGTACCAGAGCCAACTGGAAAATCTTGGGAGCTAAGTCAGCTAGCTGCAGCTGTCCTGTACATTGTATATTATAACTAATGCACTAAGATTAAATAATTTTTGTACATCAGTAAACAATATGGTTCATGGTATGCTGACAAGTAAATTGAGTAACTAAGAATAACAGCTGTATTGTCATTCCCTTCAAAAAGTCTAGCACTGTCAATAATTCCAAATTAATATAGCATACCTGTTAGTGTGTTGAGGTTGGTCAGGATTCCAGCTCCAATTTTCTGCAACCTGGAGGCTGGCATCAGGGCAAGGGTGGAGGGGCTGCTATGCTCTCTACCTGGGGCATATCCTAAATCATCATCTTGCTATGGGCATTCAATCCTATCACATTTTAGTCCAAAAAGGTGGTGGCTGCAGTGCCGGCTTGCATTTCAGGTGAAGGGGACCGATCCCCGCATTTCTAAGTCAGATGCTTGTAATGCAAAAGGTTAAAAAGCACAAAACTGCCGGACCTGCAAGCTCCAAATCTGATTCTGCTACTAGGAGCTAAGAAGGCTCTGAAAGTCAGACAGACTCAGTGGTCTGCTTGACCATCCAATGAGCCTCCTTTTTCTTAAACTATCAGACATGGAAGAAACCTGAGTGATCATGTGACAGTCCAGGCACTGAAAGCATATTCCCATTTTTTTAAAACAGTGGGAATGGGAACAGCATGCCACAGAGACTAATTGAACTGTTTGGAGTAGTAGATTTCAAGAGAGGTGATTAAGAAATGTGGTTCTGTTGGAAGACATCCATGAAATCCAATCTGGTGCAGATTTGAGATGGCCCTCCATATGTGTGCGAGCACCAGGAACCCTCCTTAATTTACAAAACAGAATGCCAACTCTGCCACCTGGCTGGCTGTCATGTGTGGTAGGCATTATGACCACTAAACAAGATATGGTTTTTCTCTAGAAGAAGAAATGGACATACCTGAGGAATATGAACTCACTCACTTTGAAGTTAGTTACAACCATGTCACTTGCTTTGGCCAATGAAGTGCGAGTGAAAGTGCTATGAGTTACTTCTGGGTAGAAGCATTTAATTGCCAGAACTTCCAGAATTCTCTTGAAGGTAAACCCTGAAGCACAGTGTTGAGATCATGTCATAAGATACTATAGAGTGACAACATGGAGCAAACGCTCCTACTGACCCATGCTGGACATGTAGCATGAGTGATCAAAATGTTTTTTGTTGTATTTAACTAGTAAGCTTCAAATGGTGTCTGTTATCACAACATATCTACCACATTCTGACCAATAACAGTCATAATCTAAGGCTATAGTTTTTTTCATTCCTAGAGCTATAACTCAGTCATTCACTGAAGAGTCTAATCTTGACTAAAAAAGTTATTTGTATCAACTGGAAAACATGATTTAGATAAATAATATCGAAGAGGCAGTCTAAAGTACATGTTGACCAATCCTTTGGACTCTTTAAAGTCTAATTTTATGCAAATTAAATTAACAAAAAGTCATTTAACTGATTTAGCTTAGATTCATGTGGAAATGCATTCATAAAGTTTTGTTTTAAATTTGATTAAAAAAACCATTATCAGCAGAAAACATGCTGTATACAATAGTCTTTATACCATACTACATGTGATAAAGTTTGCCTAGAATCTAATTCTGAGGCAGAAAATTTCTCTTTTGTTTATCTGGCATTTTTTTCAGCCAACTGGAACCATATTTTCATTTTTACTTTGGCTACCAGGAAGCTCAGAGTTAAATTTACCACTCCATTTCAAGAGCTATCATATTCCTTTTGTTGGCATAATTCTTTGTGCTTGTAACTCCAGTCTTTTCTAATTTATAACTGTCCTCCATACGTCCATATGTGTACTTTTCTCTTATAAACTGTTTTAGAAACCTTGAGAAATGTTGATGATGATAGCTATTATAAATTATTTGGTTTTCCAGGCAAACTCACTTGTAGAGCCAAACCACTGCCTTAAAGTGAATCAAGTCCACTTCCATGAGACCCAGTTCTGAGGGGTCATAGGCTGTCAATTGTTTCTCTACTGTCCTTAAAGGGAAGAAAATAATCTCACAGGGTGTTACAGGGAATATGTTTGTCCTTTAGAGGTATAAGGACCTTGTTTATTTGATTTGGGGTAAAAAGAGACAACTAATTCAGAAATACTCTGGTCATCTTTATTCTTAGAACAACAGAATATGACACAGAAAGGCAATAGGACATTCTAGGCAATAAGGAAACTTAACCAGGGTGGAATTCATGATCATAGATAAACTTGGTGTTTTAAAGTACATAATCCCCATGAATGGAAGAGAGAGAAAGAATAAATACATAAGGCTAGTTAAATGACTTTCTAAAAGTTCCAATAAGCCCAGTAAATTGTGTTCTTCAAATTAGGGTAGAGTTTCTCAACCTCAGCACTATTAACATTTTATAGTGGATAATATCTCATTGGGAGGGGAAGCTTCTCTGTGCCTTGCAAGATGTTTAGCAGCATTCCTGGTTCCATCCACTATATAACAAGTAGCACTTTCCTTGAGTCATGAAAATTCAAAAAAAAAAAGTCTTTAGACATTGGCAAACATCCTCTAGAGAGTCAAAATTGACCCTCATTGAAACCCCTGAATTGGGGTGATCTTTCATTAGAAACTTCTGCTTAGCTGGGCTCGGTGGCTCAGTCTGTAATCCCGTGCCTTTGGGAGGCTGAGGTGAGTGATTGCCTGAGCCCGCGGGTTCGAGACCCGCCTGGGCAGCGAGACCTCATCTCTACAATAAATCAAAAAATCAGCCAGACATGGTAGCGCGCGCCTGTAATTCCGGCTACTTGGAATGCTGAGGCAGAAGGATCGCTGGAGCCCAGCAGGCAAGGCTGCGGTGGCCGGGAGCGGCCACTGCACTCCAGTCTGGGCGACCGAGTGAGACTCCAACTCAAAAAAAAAAAAAGAAACTTCTGCTTCAGTCAGCCATATACCCTGTCCTTTTAAGACTGTTTATAGAATAATCACATTAGCTTTTATTATTGTGTACCTACCATGTGTCAGACGCTTTACATCCATTATCTCAATTAATCCTCACCAGAGCCCTATGAAGGACTATTCATCCCCAATTTGCGTATAACAAATTTGAAGTTTAGAGAACGTCATATAAATAGTAGAAAATAGAGCTAACAGACAAATCCAGAACCGCTTGGCTGTAAACCTCTGTTCTTATTCACTGTTTAACCCAGATCAACAACCCATAGGTTATTATTTATTCCAATTTTACAAACAAAGAAATTGAAGTTCTTCCAAACTTAAGTGTTTTGCCTATACCACATAGGTACCCTTTGGCAGAATCAGGGTTCTACTATAGGTTTCCATAGCTCACAAGACACACCTATTTTTCTACCATGTGGATTTATTAAGGTGATTGGACCATTCGTACCTTCTCCCACTTGGGTGCCAATAGAGGCAAAAGGATGAGACATCTGGAACCAATGGAACTGAGAGATTGCACCAAAAGAAAATACAAAAGAAGTGGCAATCAGCAAAAAAAGAAAAAAATCTGTCAGTACTAGGGAGGCCATGCAGCTACCAAAGTTTGCAATGAGAAGAAATAGTTCAACTACTACCACCACTTAGGAAACCATTTGAGTATTTCTCTGGTAATCCTTGACCCTCACCTGCTTCACTTAACTCCAAAGAAAGAAAAAACTTTGTGACCAGGTTGAGTTTTCTTAAGGCACTTTGAGACTATTCTGCTTTACGTCTGCTAATGGCTGAGCCAGACCAAATCATATTTTCTGCAATGATGATGATGAAAAGTCAATATCGCATGAGCTCCCCACGTGCCCAAGATGGGATTTAACATGGCAAAATTGATGTGTGAACGAGTGTTGCTATTTAATGTGGTTTCTATCAAAGTGTTCATAAAACCTGGAGCTGCAGCTGGCCCCCATTAGGTAGTTTCTTGGTGAAAGTTTTCCAAGGAAAACTTTTTTAACAACTTAATAAAGCCAAGCACAAAAGGGCAGTGCAATGACTGGCTGAAAGACATGGGACTTTTTTGTCTTTGACGACTGAAATGTTTAAGGGGCTTACTCTGTCAATTTCTGGAAGAAAACTTGGAAGACATTTTAGGCTACATTTTGAGGCTTGCATGATTTCATTCATTTATGCATGAATTCGTTTGTTCAACATTTATTTAGCACCTACTATGCTAGGACCTGTGCCAAATGCTGGGAGCAGCAAAAGATGAATAACTCTGGCAAGAACACAAACAATTAATTATTACTATTATTATTATTTTTTGAGTTGGAGTCTCACTCTGTCGCCCAGACTGGAGTGCAGTGGCCGCTCCTGGCCACCGCAGCCTCGACCTGCTGGGCTTCAGCGATCCTTCCGCCTCAGCCTTCTGAGTAGCTGGAAATACAGGCGCGCGCTACCACGCCCAGCTAATTTTTTTTGATTTTTTTTTTTTTTTTTGTAGAGATGAGGTCTCGCTGCCCAGGCGGGTCTCGATCCCGCGGGCTCAGGCAATCCACTCACCTCAGCCTCCCAAAGGCGCGGGATTACAGGCTGAGCCACCGAGCCCGGCACAATTAATTATTTAATTAATTATTTGGCAAAGGTTTCAGTGATGAAATTTGTAAAGCTGACTCAAAAAGTGCTTGGTTCCAAGTAGGTGCTCAGAATATGTGTCCTTATTACTTCTACATTTACAATCAGATGCAAAAACTTTAAGAATAATCTTGCATTTATTACTAAGAGATGACTATTAGCCCAATACAAACAGTAATGCTTGGGACCCAATTTGGAAATATGTGCTATTGTTTTAAAAGGCAGATTTCATCTTAAATAACCAGATGCATATATTAGTTTTGTAGATAACACCATTAAACCTTCTGTGTATGTCCTCTGCTCTTGGGAGATTTATACTCCAGTTGAGGAAATAATATTTTGTACATTTTTATGAATAAAACTTGAAAGAAGTTTTCTCATTCAACAAATTGTTTTACCCACAGACCCAGGTTAGTTACAAATTGATGTAAACATTGGCCACACACTCAACCATTTCATTCAACCAGTATAGATAACAATAATGTAACAGGAGTTCAGAGGAGCAACTGATCCCCTCAAAGATGAGGAGATCAGGTAAGCTCTATGAAAGAGACAATGCTGAAGCTAGGTTTCAAGGATGGAGGCTGTACACTGTACAAAGGAAGAAGAAAGATATTCCAGAGTGGGGATAGCCTAAGCAAAGACAGAAGAAGGAACATGCTTAGCATAATTGGGAACAATGAATAAACTTGTTTGACAGGCACATCATTCAGGGGATTTATGGGAATTCAAATTCATACTATATAGGGCCACATTATGGAGAAGTTCAAACTCCAGTCTATGGCACTGCATGAAATCTGTAGCCTATGTATGGTTGTAAACATTATACTTAAATAAAATATAAAGTTATAAAGCAAGGATTGAGTCCCCAGATTCTAAAGCATTTTGTTCTTAACAGTATTATTTAATTCTCAGAGCTCTGTCTGTACTTCTAAATGCTTCCGATATTATAAAATCCATAGGACTTGGGGGCCTGTGAAAGAAAGGTCCTGAGACTGTACAGCAACACTATACCTAGGGAATGTGTCCTTGAGAAAGGTAGCTAGCATTTGCAGACACTGTGCAAGAACTTTGTGCATGTGTCCTCTAATTCTCTCTGAAAGTCTATAAAGTAGATTCTAATATAATCCCCATTTTACAGATGAAAATCTTGAGTCTCAAAAACTCGATCAATACAGGATTCAAACTCTGGCCTGTTTTGTTATCATTTACTGTACCACATTGCCTGCTAAATGGAATATCTTTGTGAAAAATTTGAATCAGGATATTCTGTCATTAATCCATACCTCTAGTTTTTATAATCTTGGAATTTAGAAAAAAATCATATTTGCCTGTTGGTCAAACATCTTTGAATGTCTGTTATTTCAGAGTTCCAACAAAATTAGGAAATACAAGGAATTCCAGAACAATGCATTATAAAGTCAAACTGTGCCCTCATTTTATAGTTATTATATTTACTTAACCATCAAGAGACACTATACCATGGATCAAAATAAATGGTACCAACTGGAACTATCTGGATGGCTCAGGTTGAGTGTCATGGCTGGCATGGAGTGGCTCTGTTATGCTGGTAGGCTCTGCTGCCTATTTAAGTGTCACATCACTAAAACTACAGTGAACAATTTGCAAAAGTTATATACAACTTCCCTCTGAAACACAACCACTTTCAATGTCACAAATGAGAAAACTGAAATTCAGAGAGATCAGGTAACTTGCTCATGGGCATATATCTCAATAAATGGTAAAGTATAGCTTTAAACTCCAGTCTTTTGACCTCAAAGTTCAGTATACTACTCATTTAGTGCCAAAACATAAGTTTTGCCTTCATTTTGGCAAAATAACTACATAATTGAAAGACCAGGAAAAGTCATTGATTTAACTGATTTGATTTTCCATTCTAAACTTCCAGTTTCTGAAGTTTCTCTTTCCAGCCCCATCTCCAGCTCTCTATTAATTGGACTGGCCAGCTGGTCTGGTACCGTCCAGACATAGTCTATATGTCATAGGTGCAGGGAACTCCTCCTCAAAATCCCAAATGCAATAAACATGACTTTAACCTTGAGGAAATCTAAAACACATGGCAACCATAAAAATGGCATTGGATAAATTAACAACAGGTTATCAGAGAGACAAGAATTTCTAGTAGTGTTATATAGATGAGTCATGACTAGCCCTTGTCAAAAAAATAAAAAGCCTGGAGGGTAGTATAATGATATAGACGACAGAGAACATGTAGGAGTGAGATAAGTAGCTTCCTGGAGAGCAGGCAGAGATTCTCAAAAGATCTTCAAAAACTCCAGTCATCAAGCCATTCTATTCTCAGGCTACCCTATCATAAGTTTTTAGGAGAATACGTATAAAAATGCATATGTATAGATTGTTGCCTATGTTTATCAATCAGCTAATTAGAGATGAGAAAACCAGTAGATTATATTCTGAAATGAGTTGTTTGTTTATTTAAATAGTGAGCTGAAGATTCTAATTTAGGTTATTGCCCAAGAGCTGCATTATTATGCAAGAGTCTTTTACTTGACCTCCCTTAGCAGTGTTTCTCATACTTGAGAGTGCATCAGAATCACCTGCAGGACTTATTGAACCACAAATCTTTGAACTTTACCCTCAGAGTTTCTGATTCAGTAGGTTGGGCTTAAAAATTAGCATTTCTAATATACTCCCAGGTACTGTCAACACTGCTAGTCCAAGGACTACCATTGGAGAACAAATGCTACACAGCCACCTAAGCAACCATCTGAAAACACGTATTTTGTTTGTATCACTCTTCTCAATTACTTTCAGTGGTTCACAATTGCCCACAAAATAAAGTTCAGACTCCAGTGCCTGATGCTTCAAGCTCCATTCACCTTCTCTCTCCAACCTCATCTTTTAACAATCACAAACACAAACCCTCCATTCCAGCCAAGGTTTCTTCACTGGTCCCTGAACTCATCATGTTTACTGCTGACTTCAATCTTTGCTTCATGCTGTTCCTCTCAAAGGAAATACCTTCACCTTTTCTTTGTCTATCAATATCCACAAACTTCTGGCTCCTGCTCCATTGTCTCTAATTAGCCTTTCCTGACTGTTCTAGATGTATTAATCTCCTCTCTCTATAAAGGCCAATCACATTTTAATTTGTACCTTTTAGTTTAGCAAGCAGGAAGTTGAGGTTTTGTATATGTCTTTGTGGGCAAACTCAGTTCTCTGCAGGCCCGTGTTGTAAGCACAGTCCATGGCAGTGCTAAATAAATTGTAGGCACTAAAGAAATATGATTTCTAAATCACAGCTTTTTAAAATACAACTGTACTCATTAATAATGTTTCATTTTTTTATGGTGCAGCTTGGCACAGGAACAAATGGCATATTTTGGGTAAATAGATTTGTTTTAAGATTTTGTTTATTTGTTATATATTTTTTCATGTTCTGAGACTTCCTGAGGACAGTTACATTTGTAAAATTAGGTTGAAAACAGATGTGACAACATGAGTATAATCTATGCATTTGCTGATCACTGCTGGATAGTTCCCAATATACTCACACATGGAGCACAGACCTAATTTACAGAACTAACTTAACCCTCTGGTAATGCAGATGCATCATAGGTGGCTTTGACCCAGATCAGCACCGAACACTGATCTAGACATATGCTAATTAAGATTTCATTAATGACAAAAATATCCTGCCTTTGAGGGTTGCCTTAGTGAAACAGGAGGGAGATTAAAAAGACAATTACATTTCTTAAATCACCTCCCCTGTTCTCAAAGAATACTTTGAGACTGACTTGGTTCAACTCCACCTTTTCAAAAAAATCTCACTTGGGGGAAAATGGGAATAAGAAATAATAATCTCTCAACGTAAATTTAAGCTATTGTAACAATGACATTGCATGTGGAAAGCCACTAATATCTTAAACCATGCTGTCTGGGTTCTTCTCCCAATGGAATATAAATTTACATTGATTAAGGGAAAACAAACACAAATTACATCTACACAGACAATCTAATTTGAATTTTTTAAGACTGGTCTTCATTTCTGAAGAGATAACTAACATGGGTTTGATTTCAGTCATGCATCTGATACTTTTACTGTCAGTTGTTGGTCTTCATCTCAGTCCCATATGACCACATATTTTTATAATTCGTGAACATAATCACCTGGCAGCCAGATATCATTCTAATTACAATGACAATGCCACTCAATCCAATGACATTAGCTAGAATTTGTAGTAAATTTTTACTTTACTCCAAAGAGGCTCTTCAACTCCAAATACTTTGCTATACAAGTGATTGCTTAAATGAGTGCAAAGTAACAGGCTTGTTGGTCTCTATGGCAGGCCATACATAATCACCACAGAAATATATAATTACACCTGTCAACCTCATCTTGTGTAATTGATTCAATGACTAACAATGTCAGTAGCAGGCTAAGCTTTGAGGTCTCGCTGTGAGAAAATACTCATACATGGCTAAACATCTTGGTGTCTTAATTGCTTGTCATACTGCCAAGGCTCCTGTGTTGTATCTATTTCCACAGCAACAGACTGGAATAGATAAAGCACATTTAATAGTCTAAAGTTAAATGATAACCTTGTTTTTGTTTTACAGGTCTTTTAAGAGTCTGGTCATGAAGCCAGATTTGAAAAAAAAAAAAAAGCCTAAAATATGATTCTTCACATTAAAAACTAGAAGATGCATGCTCTGCACTTTTCAAAAAAAATCTTTTAATTATGATTACAAGCAAAGAGAAGCAGTTCATGTTGGAACACATAAAATGCCTAACATGATAAAAGTTTTCATCATAGTGTCTTCATGCATTGTTGGAACACATTAAGATCTAACAACCACAAAGCCAAAAACAATGGAAGCTACTGGCCATTGTCAGTTTTTGGAGGGGGTAGTTTGGGGAAATCAGTGGTGAAGTAGAGGCCACCAACACTGGGGACCAGCTCACTAGCCATAATCATGTGTAGTGAAGATGAGGAGTCATGGCTAGTGTTATAATAAAATGTAATAGGTTACTTTGAAATAACTTGTGGTGTAACTTTACAAATACAAAGTAATTCTCACAATCTCTACTGATCTTTTATTTCTGTTTAATAAGCTATTTTTTGTACCAATCATACTCAGGCAACTGCTTTCCATGGCTACCAAAATCCATTAATTCATTGATTTATTCACTCATTCAAGCATATTTTGAGCATATACTATGTGCCAGGCACTGTACTAGGTATTAGAATGCCACACTAAAAAATGTATGTTATGGGAGCATGTAAGAGTGGCACTAACCCAGACAGATGATCAGAAAAGATTTTTTGAAGGTGATGACACCTAAGCTGAGCCTTGTAGGATAAGTAGACTATTAACCTGGTTTTAGGGATAAGGGAGAATATCAGCAACAGATTACAGTCACATAGGTGAGGTAAAACACAGCTGGAGTATGAAATACCACAACAGAAGATTTGACTTGAGAGGAAAAAAGGAACCAGATCATAGAGAATTTAGTTATCATACTAAGAATTTTAGAACCTGATCCTGAGAGCTAAGGAGAACCAGTTTTTAAGTGTGTTTTGCAAGTGGAAAGGCCTGTTAGGAAGATTATCTACCTGCAATGTTAAGAATAGAGCAGTGTTTCCAGAAGAATAAGATTTTTTCCTCAATTATATTATCCCTGACTAGAGTGTTAGATGCTGTTTATAACATGATTTCTTTGATTGTTTGCTCCTCTAGTCTTCTCTAATTCTTTTGCTGTTCTTATTTCTTCTGTAAAAATAGATGGTTCTTTTTCTTATCATCAACCTTATACAGACGATTCCAAATTAGCTTCCTAATCTGCCTACTTGCTTTCTCCAGTCCATGTTCAGTGGTAAAATGTGCATCTGATGCACATACATCCATTTTTTGTAAAGTAACTGTTTTTTTCCTGAGGGTTGTCCCACCTTTCTCTAGTCAAAGGCCAGCTCTGTAAGCCAGGCCAAGCCAAACAGACTTCCCAGGGAATTTGAATCTTGACTCAAAGGATTGAAAGTTATTGGGAGCTAGTCCATCCTAACTAAGAGCAGAATGCTGAAGAGCATATACTTTAATTTCTGTGGCATTGTTGTCCTTTGTAAGGCCTGGCTATTTTGCACTCATTTAAATTCTAGAAGCTACCTTATGTCCCTCTAATGTATGTGTCTATATGTGTATGTATATGTATGTGTATATATATGTAGAACACCATTATAAGTGGCACTGTGGTTACAGAAAAAAAAAGAAGAGATAAGAAAAACATAGGTTGAACCTTTAAAAAAACTAACTTTCTGTTCTCCAAATCGTGTTTCTGTTTTTTTGGCCTCCTGACCAAAGCCTTTTCTGGTACCTCCAGGAACATTGCTCTCTAGTGTCTAGAAACTTTGTCTTAATGGTCTCTACTTTACAGGTGGAGGCACAACTTTATGAATATTCTAAAAATAAACACTGAATTATGCACTTTAAAGAGGTGATTTTTGTGATATATAAGTTACATCTCAATTTTTTAAAGCCCAAAATGATATTAAAGTGGTTGAGACAGGATAATAGTAGCAGAGGTAGAAAACTGGTCAGATTCTGGAGATATTGAAGATAAAGGTAATATGATTTGCTAATGATTAGATCTCAGGTAAGAGAAACAGAGGAGTTACAAGTGACTCCAAGGTTTTTGCCCGAGTGACTACAAAAACAGAGTTGCCTTTCATTGAGATGTCAAAGACTGTGGAAGGAGCAGGTTTTAAAGGTAGATGAGAATTAAGTTATTAGTTATATTACGTTTAAGATGCTTATAAGATATTCAAATGAATCTGTTGAGTAGATAGGCAGGCAACCAACTGCATATGCCTCTGGAGTCCAGAAGAGGTCTTGGTTTGGGCAGAAGATCAAGAGTATAGTTTTATTCAAGTTACATGTGAAATGCTTGTTAGATACCTGTATTTGTTTCCTAATGCTGCTTGTAACAAATTACCACTTAGCAGTTTAAAACTACAAATATTTACTATCTCACAGTTTTAAAGGTCAGAAGTCTGAAGTGAATTTTACTGTGTTAAAATCAAAGTATTGACAGGACTGAGTTCCTCTGAGGATACTGTCAAGAGTGAATCTGTTTCTTTGTCATATACAGCTTCTGGAGGCTGCCTGCATTCCTTGGATTGTGACTTCTTCCTCAACTTTCAAAGCCACCAGCATATCATCTTCAAGTTTCTATTTGATTCTAACATCCACTTCCATCATCATATCTTCTTTTCTAATACCCCTGCCTCCCTCTTTTACTAAAAGAACACTTATTACGACATTGCATCTACTCAGATAATTGAGGATAATTTATATACCTCAAGATGCCCAACTTAATTACATCTTAAAGTCCCTTTTGCCATATTCATATGTTCAAAGGATTAGGATGTAAAACTTTTAAAGTGAGAGTCATTATTCTGCAACCACAATACCCTTATGTAGCCACTAAATCAGTACCTAGAAATAGAAGTCTAGAGTTCAGAAGAACACTCCAAAGTGGAGAAATAAATTGGTGAGTTTTTAGCATATAGATGTTATTTAAACTCATGTAACTAAATGAGATCACCAGGGCAGTGAATATATATAACAAAACGGTCCCAGGAATGAAAAACTTAGGACCCTACAATGTTAAGAAGGTGGGTTGATGAAAAGAGGCAAGCAAAAGAAACTGAAAAGAAGTGGCCTCTGTAATAGAAAGAGTCACTCAGTAAATCAGAAAATGAAGAGAATATGGTGTATTGAAGGCAATAAAAAAGAAAATTCATAACAAAGAATGACCAACTGACTTAATTATTTTTTCTAAGTCAAGTAAAATGAAGACTAAGAACTATTTGATTTGACATTGTGGAAGTTATTGGTGATCATGAAAGGAATGAATCTCTTTTTTTTTTTTTAATTTTAAAGACGTGGGATACAATTCAGGGTTAGGTATACAAACGTTGATTATGCAGGTACCCTTGTTGATAAGGTGTGCCCCTCCCTCCCCTAGCAGTTTCCCTCAACTGCCAATTCTGAAAGGAATAAATCTTAATGTCAGTTCACAAAGACACAAACTATTATAGTTTTAAGCATTATATGAAGCCTTGTGATCCATTTAAAGTTAATTGCTGTACATGGTGTAAGGCATAAATCAGCTTATTATTTTACATATTTTTTATTTTGAAGATGTGGGGTATAGTTCAGGATTAGGTATACAAGTGGCCATCATACCACTTATACATACAGGTAAAGTTTGGGCCTCCCTTTGGTCCTCACTTCCACTTCGCCTGTTTGAGATTAAGTACTTATTGATGTTATGTGCCCCCACCTGCCCTCCCCTGGCAATTTCCCGCTATTGCCAATCCCTTTCTTACAGTATTATGATAAATGTTCAGGGTCCACTTATGAGCGAGAAGATATGGTACTCAGTCCTTTGTTTCTGTGCTAGATCACTGAATATTATAGACTCTAACCCATTCAAGTTGCAACATTTTTTGGAATATAGATTCCAATTTTTACAGTGTCATTTATTAAAAACTGTCCTATCACCATTAAAATCCTCTTCACCTTTGTCAAAAGTCAAGCGAACATATACATCTGGATCTATTTCTAGACTTTATTCTGTACCATGAATCTATTTGTCCCATTTATGACAGTACCTCGCTTCTTAATTACTTTAGCTTTATAATAAGTCTTGACATCAGGTAGTATATGATCTCCAAATTTGTTCTTTTTCAAAACTGCTTGGGTAATTTTAGGTCTTTTGAATTTCTATATTGATTTTATAATCACTACCCCCCAAAAAAGCTTGATGGCATTTTTATTGGGATATTAGGAAATATACAGATTAATGTGAAGAAAATTGACATCTGAACACTATTGAGTTTGCAAGCCATGAACATGGTATATTTCTCCATTGCCAGGTCTTCATTAATTTCTCAGCAATTTTTGTAGCTTTCAGTGTATGGGTTTGGCCAATTTTTTTGCAGGTTATACCTAAGTACTTTATAGTTTTGATGCTATTGTAAATGTATTGCTTTATGTTATTTTAATTTTCAATTTTTTATTGTCAATATAGAGAAATACAATACATTTTATCTATTGATTTCATATCCTGTAACTTTGTGAAATACATTTATTAGTTCTAAGAATTGTTTTTGTAGATTCCTTGGAATGTTTTTTATTAATTTTTTTAAAATGTTATTGTAAGCTGGGCTTCGTGGCTCAGCCTGTAATCCCGCGCCTTGGAAGGCTGAGGTGAGTGGATTGCCTGAGCCTGAGGGTTCGAGACCCGCCTGGGCAACTTGGTGAGATCTCATCTCTACAATAAATAAAAAAAATTAGCTGGGTGTGGTAGCGCGCGCCTGTAGTTCCAGCTACTTGGAAGGCTGAGGCGGAAGGATGGTCGGAGCCCCAGCAGGTCGAGGTTGCAGTGGACGGGAGCGGCCACTGCACTCCAGACTGAGCGACAGAGTGAGATTCCAACTCAAAAAAAAAAGTTATTGTAGAGATGTGGGGTACAAGTAAAAATTAACTACATGAGCAGGCTGCATACAGGTGAAGTTTGGGCTTCCAACTGGCCCTGACTCCCTTGGTAGTGGACCAGGTACCCTTTGTGTTGTCACGTGCCCCTCACCCTTCTCTCTCCCTCCCTCCCTCAGCAGTACCAAGTGACTGCTAATCCTTCCCTTGTGCTCATGTGACTATTGTTAAGGGCACAATGAGTGAGAACATTCGGTATTCGGTTCTTTGTTGCTGTGATAGATTGCTTAGTATGATGGTTTCCAACTCCATCTATTTTGCTGCGAAGTCCATGATTTTGTTCTTCTTTATGGCTGTGTAATTCTCCAGTGTATATATGTATCAGATTTTCTTTATCCAATTCACTTTCAGTGGTCAGCAGGGTTGGTTCCATGTTTTTGCTATTGTGAATAGTGTGGCAATAAACATGTGTGTGCAGGTTTCTTTTTGGTAGAAAGATTTATGTTCCTCTAAGTATATGACCAAAAGAGGGATTGGTGGACCATGTGGAAGGTCAGTGTTTAGTTCTCTTAGGAATTGCCACACCATTTTCCATAGAGGTTGAACTAGCTTGCATTTTTTATTTATTTATTTATTTTTTTGATTTGTAGTCTCACTCTGTCGCCCAGACTGGAGTGCAGTGACCGCTTCCGGCCACCGCAGCCTCGACCTGCTGGGTTCCAGCGATCCTTCCGCCTCAGTCTTCGAAATAGCTGGAACTACAGACGCGCGCTACCACGCCCGGCTAATTTTTTATTTATTGTAGAGATGGTCTCGCCAAGTTGCCCAGGTGGGTCTCGAACCCGCAGGCTCAGGCAATCTGCTCACCTCAGCCTCCCAAAGCGCGAGATTACAGTCTGAGCCACTGAGCCCGGCTTGCACTTTCACCAACAGTGTAGAAGCATTCCCTTTTCACCCCACCAGCATTTGTTGTTGCAGTTGTTGTTGTTTTACTTATAAATGATAGCCATTCTTTTTTTTTTTTTTTGAGTTAGAGTCTCACTCTGTCGCCCAGACTGGAGTGCAGTGGCTGCTCCCGGCCACCGCAGCCTCAACCTGCTGGGCTCCGGCGATCCTTCCGCCTCAGCCTTCCAAGTAGCCGGAATTACAGGCGCGTACTACCACACCTGGCTATTTCTTTTTTATTTATTGTAGAGATGAGGTCTTGCTGCCCAGGCGGGTCTCGAACCCGCAGGCTCAGGCAATCCACTCACCTCAGCCTCCCAAAGGCGCGGGATTACAGGCTGAGCCACCGAGCCCAGCTGATAGCCATTCTTACCAGAGTTGTATGGGATCTCATTGTAGTTTTGATTTGCATTTCTCTGATGATTAGTGAGATTAAGCATTTTTTCATGTGTCTGTTGGCTCTTTGTCATATTTTGAGAAGATTCTGTTAATGTCCTTTTCCCACTCTTTAATGAGGTTTTTGGTTTTTTTTTTTCCTCACTTCGTTTGACTTCCTTATAGATTCTAGATGTTAGGCCTTTGTCAGATGCATAATTTGCAAATATTTTCTCACATTCTCTGGGTTGTCTCTACTCTCCTAAGGATTTCTTTTGCTGTGCAAAAGCTCTTCAGTTTGATGAGGTCCCATTTGTCTATCATAGAGTTTATGCCATTTGCTTTTGGAGGGGGTAATTTGGTCAAGAATTTGTTATCTACTCTTATGTGCATAAGGGTATTTCCTATGTTTCATTTTAGATTCAGGGGTACACATGTGTACTTGTTACATGGACATATTGTGTGGTGGTGGGGATTGGGTATAAGGTGGCCCATTCCCCAGATAGATTGTGCCCCATAGGTAGTTTGTGAGCCCTAATTTTCCTCTTCCCTCCCCCCATGTTGGTGTCCCCAGTGTCTATTATTTCCGTCTTTGTGATGGTTTGGCTCCCATATGTGAATGCAAACACACAGTATTTGGTTTTCTGTTTCTGAGTCAGTTTACTTAGAATGAGGATCTCCAGCTCCATCCATGTTGCTGCATAGGGCATGGTTTCGTTCTTTTTTATGCCAGCATAATATTCCATGGTGTATATGTGCCACATTTTTATTATCCACTGATTAGTTGATGGGCATTTAGGCTGACTCCACATCTTTGCATTGTTATTGTGCTGTGATGAACATGCAGATGCAGGTGTCTTTTTTGTACAGTGATCTTTATTTCCTAAGGTAGATAACTGTTAATGGTATTGCTGGATCAAATGGTAGATCTACTTTTAGTTCTTTGAGTACTCTCCATACTGTTTTCCATGGTGGCTGTACTAATTTACACTCTCACCAATAGTGTATGTGTTCCCTTTTTGTTGCACCTGCACCAGCGTCTATTGTTTTTTGACATTTTAATAATGGTCATTCTGATGTAAGGTGATATCTCATTGTGGTTTTCATTTGCATTTCCCTGATTATGATTATGTTTAGCATTTTTTATGTTTGTTGACCATTTGTATATCTTTTTTTGAGAGGTGTCTGTTCATGTTTCTTGCCCACTTTATAATGAGATTATTTGCTTCTTTCTTGTTGATTTGTTTGAGTTCTTTGTAGATTCTGAATATTAGTCATTTTTCAGATGTATAGATTGCAAATATATCTTATGTAGGCTGCCTGTTTACTCTGTTGATTATTTCTTTTGCTGTGCAGAAGCTTTTTAGTTTAATTAAGTCCCACTTATTTATTTTTGCATTAGTTGTATTTACTTTTGGAGTTTTAATCATAAATTCTTTGTCTAAGCTGATATCCAGAAGAGTTTTTCCTAGGTTTTCTCCTAGGATTTTTATGGTTTCAGGCCTGACATTTCAGTCTTTAATCCATCTTGAGTTAATTTTTGTATATGGGAAGAAAAAGGGATCAAGTTTCATTTTTCTGCATGTAGCTATCCAGTTTTCCCAGCACCACTTGTTGAATAAGGTGTTCTTTCCCCACTATTTGTTTTTGTCTGCTTTGTCAAAGATCAGTTGGTTTTAGGTATTTGGGTTTATTTCTGGATTCTCTAGTCTGTTTTCCATTGTTCCATGTGTCGGCCCTTACACCAGTACCATGCTGTTTTGGTTACGATAGCCTTGTAGTATAATTTGATGTAAGGTAATGTGATGTCTCCAATTTGTTCTTTTTGCTTAGGATTGCTTTGGCTATTCTGGCTCTTTGTTGACTCCATATGAATTTTAGGATCATTTAGTCTAATTCTGTGAAAAATGATGTTGGTAGTTTGATAGGGTTTGCATTCAATCTGTAGACTACTTTGGGTAATATGGTCATTTTTAATGTTGATTCTTCCATTCCATAAGCATGGAATATTACTCTGTGTTTGTGTCCTCTGCAATTTAGTTCATCTGAGGTTCGTAGTTCTCCCTGTAGAGATCACTTACCTCCTTTGTTAAATATATTCCTAGGAACTTTAGATTTGTGGCTGCTATTGTAACTGGAATTGAGATCTTGATTTAATTCTCAGCTTAGTTGCTATTGGTGTATAGCAGTGCTACTGATTTATGTGTGTTGATTTTGTATCCTGAAACTTTACCAAATTCATTTATCAAGTTCAGGAGTCTTTGAGGAGTCTTTAGGATACTCTAGCTATAAGATCTTATAGTTGGCATACAGAGATAGTTTGATTTCTTCTTTTTCAGTTTGAATACCCTTTATTGTATTTTCTTGTCTGATTACTCTGTCTGGGACCTCCAGTACTGTGTTGAATTATAGTGGTGAAAGTGGCATCCTTGCCTTGTTCCAGTTCTGAGGGGGAATACATTCCAATTTTCTCCAATCAGGATGATATTGGCTGTGGATTTTTTGTATATAGCTTTTATAATTTTGGGAAATGTTCCCTCAATGTCTATTTTGCTGAGGGTTTTTATACTGAAAGGATACTGGATTTTATCAAATAATTTTTCATTGTCTATTGAAAGGATTATATGATTTTCATTTGAAGTTATGTTTATGCAGTGGATCACTACACATGTAGTGACTTGTGCATATATTAAACCACTCTTGCCCCCCTGGGATAAAGCTCATTTGGTCATGGTATATTTTTTATTGTACTCTTGAATTCAGTTTGCTAATATTTTCTTGAGGATTTTTGCCTCTATGTTCATATGGAAAATTGGTCTGTAGTTTTCTTTTGTCATTTTGTCTTTTCCAGACTTTGGTTTCAGACTTTGCCTTGTAGAATGAGTCAAGGAGGATTCCCTCCTCTTTAATCCTGTGGAATCGTTTTAGTAAAATTGGCACCAGATCTTCTTTGAAGATCTGGTAGAATTCAACTGTGCGTTCATCATGTCCTGAACTTTTTGTTTTTGTTGAGAGCCTTCTAATTTATGTTTTAAACTCACTATTCATTATTGGTCTGTTTAGGTTTTCTATTTCTTCCTTATTCATGGTTGGAGGGATTGTTTGTTTCCAAGAATTTGCCCATTTTCTCTAAACAGTCTAGCTTATTTGCATAGAGCTGTTCATAACAATCTTAAATTATCTTTTTAATTTCCATTGTATCATTGTAATGTCTTCCCTTTCACTTATGATTGAGCTATTTTGAGTCATCTCTCTTTGTTTCTTATTTAGTCTAGTTAGTGGTCTATCTATTATATTTGTCTTTTTAAAGAGTCAACTTTTTGTTTTATCAGTTCGTTGTAAGTTTTTTAGTTTAATTTCATATAGTTCTAGTCTGATCTTCATGATTTCTATTCTTCTGCTAGCTTTGGGTTTGGTTTGGTCATGTTTTTCTAGTTCCTTGAGATATGATGTTAGGTTGTCAATATATGATTTTTCAGTCTTATTAATTTAGGCTTTAAGTGCTATAAATTTTCCTCTGAGCACAGTACTGGCTATATCCTAGACATTTTGGTAACTTGTTTCAGTGTCATCATTTGTTTCAAGGAATTTTTTAAATTTCCATCTTGATTTCATTGTTGACTCAAAGATCATTCAGGAGCAAATTGTTTAAATTCTATATCTTCATTTGCTTTTGTGAGATGTCCTTGGAGTTAATTTCTAGTTTTATTACAATGTGGTCTGAGATGGTGCTTCATGTGATTTTGATTCTTTTAAAAAAAAATTATTGAGACTTGATTTGTGGTCTATCATATGGTCTATCTTAGAGAATGCTCCATGTCCTGATGAGAAAAATTGGTATTCATAATTTTAGGATGGAATGTTCTGTAGAGGTTTGTTAGTTTCATTTTCTCTAGAGTCCTGTTAAACTTCAGTGTTTCTTTGTTGACTTTCTGCCTTGATGATCTGTCTATTACTGTCATGGGATGTTGAAGTCTCCCACTATGATTGTACTGCTGTTGACTTTTTTTAGGTCTAGCCTAATTTGTTTTATAAACTGGGGAATCTGGTGTTAGGTGCATATGTATTCAAAACTGTTATGTCTTCTCATTGGATTGATCTCTTTATCATTATATAATAAATCGCTGAGTCTTTTTTATTGTTCTTAATTTAGAGTCTTTTATCTGATATGAGAATGGCTACTCCTGCTCATTTTTGGTTTCCATTTGCATGGAATATTTTTCCCCACCCCTTTACCTTGAGTCTATAGGAGTTTTTGTGAATTAAGAGTCTCTTAAGGCATCAGATATTTGAGTTGTGTTTTTTTAATCCATTCTTCCAGTCTATATCTTTTTAGTGGGGGCATTAAGACCATTTATGATCAGAGTTAATGATAATATGTATGTAAGGTACTATTCTATTCTTTATACTGGTTGCTATCTGGTTGCTTTGCTTATTTATTTTCTCTATTATGTTGGTGTTTCACAAAGCCTGTGAACTTCATAATTTCCAGCATTTTTCTACTGGTGTATTTCAACTTTTTGTTTCAGTTTTGAAGATTCCTTTGAATGTTTCTTGTAGAGTCAGTGGTGGTGATAAATTTCCTCAGTGGTTACTAGTCTGTGAAGGACTTTCTTCTTTTTTTTTATGAAACTTAGATTTGCAGGATGCGAACTCCTTGGGTGACAATTATTCTGTTTGAGGAGATTGAAAATAGGGCTCCACTCCTTTCTGGTTTGTGGGGTTTCTTCTAAGAAATCTGTTGTTATTCTGATAGGTTTAACTTTGTAAGTTATTTGATGCTTTTGTCTCACATCTCTGCAAAATTATTTCCTTCACATTAATTTTGTGTAGCCAGGTGATTACATGCCTTGAGGATGTCCTTTATGTAATGAATATTCTGGGGTTTCTTTGGTATTCTTGTATCTGGATGTTTAGATCACTGGCAAGGCCAGGAAATTTTTCTCCACTATTCCCTCAAATAGGTTTTCTAAACCTGTTGCTTTCTCTTCTTCCACAGGAACACCTATGATTCTTAGGTTTGTATGTTGTACATAATCCCTCATTTCCTGGAGACTTTGTTTCATTCTCTTGATTCTTTTGTCTTCATTGTTTGTCTGACTGGTTTAATTCAAAAGCCTTGTCTTCAAGATCTGAGATTTTTTCTTCTGCTTGTTATAGTCTATTGTTAAAACTTTCACTGCATTTTGTACTTCCATAAATGTTACTTTCATTTCCAGAACTTCAGCTTGTTTTTTAAGATGTCTAGTTCTTTGGAGTATTTCTTATGCATGTTCTGAATCAGATTTTTTTAAATTATTTCTTTATATCGGTTTTCAGTTTTCTCCAAAATATCCTTGACCAATTTTATAATCAACCTTTTGAATTCTATACCTGGAATTTCAACAGTTTCCTTTTGGTTAGGGTGACACTTGTGAAAGAAAACTGGCCACAATGGTGGCAGTAGGATTTCTTCTTGGTGTTTGTTGTTCCAAGGAAATGCCTAGCCAGCCTAGACTGAGGGTGGGGCTCTGGGGATTTCCCAAGTTTTTCATTTTATTTTGAGCCTTGTGGAATATTGCAGGGGATGAAACACCCCACAAATGTGTGATCTTAGCTGCCTCAGTGGGGATTAGGAGGGAGTCCCAGGCCACTGGGGTAATACTGTTGTGCTGAGCAGGTACAGAAGTGTTCACAAGGCAAGTGATGGGTTGTTATGGCAACACACTCCACTAAGCTCCTGCCTTGGCCTCAGGCTATCTGTGATGTCAAGATACAACTGGCTTAGGGAACTCAGGTGTTCTCAGGTAACCCACCCAGCCAGGAACTGTCTGCAGCTACAGAGTTTGCCCTTGGGGCCTGCTCCTCCCAAGCTGGCTGGAAAGCAGCCACTCCACCCTGCAAACATTCAGCTGCTGGGAAATGGCAACTGACACTGCTCAAGGTTTATTTCCTGCACCACTCCATGGCAGAGCTCAGCTCTGAAAGAGGCAGTTTCCTGTGAGAGGCTGGGGTCCCACAAGACCCAGAGAACTCTGCAAGTTCACAGAAGGAGCACAGATCTCCTGAATTTCCATCACTCACCTTCCCCACTGTGCCCAGAGGCTGTGATAAACTACACAGGAAAGAGTCTGGCCAGTTCCAGCCCAATTCAGTGGATTTTTTCCCCTTCTTTATGACTCCTTTGGAGACTCATGGAGCATCCTGCTGGATCCATTCCTCTCTGAGTGCTGAGGAAACTGTCTATTTTTGTTTATTCTGTAGGAGAAACTCACTCTAGTTGCCTCATGTTGGCCATATTAATCCAGACTCTCTTCAAAAGGTATTTATAAGAATTATAGTGTCTGCAAATAAAGACAGCTTAACTTTTTTTTTCCCTAGGTGAGATGTCTTTTTGTTGTTGTTGTTGTTCCTCATCTCCTGTGCTGGCTAGAATCTGCAGTACAATGTTGAATGAAAATGGTGTGAGTAGACATCATTTCCTTGTGGCTGATCATAGGGGGAGAACACTAAGACTTTCACTATTAAGTATAATGTTGACAGTAGATTTTCTGTATATACCTGTTCTCAGGTTGAGAATTTTTTTTGTTTTGTTTTTTGTTTTTATTTCTAATCACTGAGAATCTTTATCATTGATGAATGTTCGTTTTTATCAAATGTCTTTTCTGTACTCATTGAGTCAATCATCTAATTTTTCTTCTTTGACCTGTTAATAGGGTGAATTACATTGATTTTCAAATGTTAAATCAACCTTACTTCCCTGGGGTAAATTCCCAGTTTTCATTAGGTTTCAATTTTTTTTTTTAGTTAGCGTCTCAACAATAACTTATATTGTTCATAGTTTTTTTACTTTTATTTTTAGTCTATTTGTGTCTTCAAGCTGAGCTTTTTTTTTTTTTTAAGGCAACATATAATTGCCTTCTATCCAGTGTGAAAATCTCTACTTTTTAATTGGGATTTTTCAGCTATTTATATCTCATACAATTACTAATATGGTTGAGTTTAAATTTATGATCTTGCTATTTGTTTTTTGTTTTGTTTTGCTTTGTCCTATGTGTTCCTTGTTTCCTTTTCCTCTTTTTCTGTCTTCTTTTGGATTGAGTACTCTAAATTATTCCATTTATCTCTTTTTATGGCTCATTAAGTAAAACTTTGTTGTGTTATTTTAGTGGTTGCTTTAAATTAGTTATCAGATACCTATTTAACTGATCACAATTAACGTTCAAATGACATTATATCACTATTAAAACCTTCAAATGTTATATTTATATTTATTTCATCCTAGTCTTTGTGCTATTATTGTTACACATTTTATTTCTATCTATATTATAAATCCACCATACATTATTATTGTTGTTGTTTAAATAGTTTCTTTTAAAGATAAATAATACGAAAATTTTACTTATATTTATCCCCTTACTTATAATTTCCAGTCCTTTTAATTCCCTTGTGTAGATCCAGATTTCTATCTAGTATAATTTTCTTCTTGCATGAAATACTTTCTTTAACCTTTCTTGTAGTTCAGGTTATGCTAGTGATTAATCTTTTCAGCTGTTGTATATCTGATAAAGCCTTTATTTCACATTTATCTTTGAAATATTTTTTTGCTGAGCATATTATTCTATTTTGGCAGATTTTGTTTTTTCAGCACTTGAAATATGTTGCTTCAGTGCCTTCTCACTTGCACTGTTTCTAGCTATTAATTTGTTTTAATTCATATTCTTTCCTATTTAAATAAAACATCTTTTCTACCCTGGTTAATTTTACATTTTCTTTTTATCGTTGACATTAAGCAATTTAATTATGATGTGCCTTCATGCAGTTTTCTTTGTGTTTTTGAGCTTGAGCTTGGAGTTTTTTAGGGTTTCTTGTATCTGTGGGTTTTCAGTTTTTACTCATTTTGGAATTTTTCAGCTATTACTTTTTCAAAACTTTTTTTTTTTTTACCAACACCTTTCTGAGCCTCCAATTTCACATGTTAGGCTTGCTGAAGTTATCATCTCACAGATGCTCTGATCAAAATTTTTCTGTCTTTTATTCCTTCTGTATTTATTTGAGTAGCTTTTATTGGTTTGTTCTCAAGGTCTCTAATATTTTTTCCTGCAGTGTTTAATATGCTGCTAATTTTTTCAGATATATGTTTTATCTCAGTTACTGTAATTGTGAGCTCCAAAACTTTAATTTTGGTCATTTCTATACCTTTCATATTTCCACCTAATATGTTCAAGTTTCTTGAACTTATGAAATATGGTTATAATAACTATTTTAATGTCTTTGTCTGCTAATTTTATTGTTCATATCATTTTTGTTTAAATTTCAACTGATTTAAATTCACTATTATATGTAATATTTTTGTGGTTTTTAAATGCTTGTTATTTTTTAATAGCCTTGTTTAAATGTAATTCACATATCATAAAATTTACCTCTTTAAGGTGTAAAATTCATTTTGTTAGTATATTTGCAGAGTTGTGCATCACCAGAATAAGTTTTAGAACATTTTAATTATCCACAAAAGAAAGCCTACACTTCATAACTATTACCTACCTTTAATCCCCCTTTCCAGGCCAAGACAGCCATTAATCTACCTTTCTGTTTCTATAGATTTGCCTATTCTGGATATTTCATATGAATGGAATCATGCTATATGTGGTCCTTTATGATTGGCTTCTTTCACTTAGCATAATGCTTTCAAGGTCCACTCATATTATGTTTTATTTCTTTTGATTGTCAAATAATATTCTGTTGTGTAGATATATCACATTTTATTCATCCATTCATCAGTTTCCTGCTAACTTTTGTTTGGAGACCCAATATTGTGAGTTTTTACTGTTTAAGTACTAGATATTTTTATCTATAAATATTCTTCAGCTTTGTTCTGGAGTGAAGTTAAGTAGTTAGAAACAGTTTATACCTTCAGATCTTGCTTTTAATACGTATTAGGCAGGACCACAGCAGTGTTTTGTCTACTGTTATTTTTTCCCAACTACTGAGATAAAATCCTTCTGATTAGTCTACAAAGTGCCCCATGAAACATGAGGTTTTCCATATGGGTTGATGAGAACAAAAATTATTCAAGCTCTGTGTAAGACTAGACTTCTCCCCACTACCTGTGTTATAGCCTATAAATTATCTCCAGACAGTAAACTGGGGGAACTACAGTGTTCACCTAATTTATGTCTTGTTACACAGAGGTCAGTGCATATATGTATATGTATATATGTAAATATATTATATCATTTGATATTAATACCATCTTTTTTTTTTTTTGAGTTGGTGTCTCACTCACTCGTCCAGACTGGAGTGCAGTGGCCGCTCCCAGCCACTGCAGCCTCGACCTGCTGGGCTCCAGCGATCCTTCTGCATCAGCCTTCCAAGTAGCTGGAACTACAGGCGCACGCTATCATTCCCGGCTAATTTTTTTTTTTAATTTATTGTAGAGATGAGCTCTCGCCAAGTTTCCCAGGCAGGTCTCGAACCTGCGGGCTCAGGCAATTCACTCACCTCGGCCTCCCAAAGCATGGGATTACAGACTGAGCCACCAAGCCCGGCTATTAATACCATCTTTTTTTTTTTTTTTTTTTTTGAGTTGGAGTCTCACTCTGTCACCCAGACTGGAGTGCAGTGGCCGCTCCCGACCACTGCAGCCTCGACCTGCTGGGCTCCGGCGATCCTTCCGCCTCAGGCTTCCGAGTAGCTGGAACTACAAGCTACCACATCCGGCTAGTTTTTGATTTAATGTAGAGATGAGGTCTTGCCAAGTTGCCTAGGCGGGTCTCGAACCCGCAGGCTCAGGCAATTCACTCACCTCAGTCTAATACCATCTTTAAAAAAATATATAGCAGTAGTATACCCATGATATTGCCAAGTAAATTGAAGTTCCAAGAGTTTAAATGACTTCCTAGGTAACACAACCACTATGCAGGGGAAAGTTCAAATTTTCTCTGACCAGATCCCACGCTTTCCATCACTATACCATATGAACAGTTGACCTTTAATGAAATGAGTTCAAAACTATTTTTTCCTTTTACTTATTATTATCTCACTTCCCCTGCTTTGGTTTAAATGTTTTTGTCTTCTCCAAAGTCCATGTGTTGGAAACTTAATCCCCAATGCAGCAATTTTGGGAAGTGGGGCCTAATAAGAGGTGTTTAGGTCTTAAAAACTCTGCCTTCTTAAATGGATTAATACTGCTATAAAAAGGGTTTGCAAAAGTGAGTTCTTTATCTCTTGCTCTTCTGCCATGAGAGGGCACAAAGTTTCTCCCTTACAGAGGATGTGGCAATCAAGAGGCCACCTTGGAAGCAGAGAAACTGAACCATAATCTGCTGGCTTCTTGATCTTGGACTTCCTGGCCTTCAGAACTGTGAAAATACACTTCTGTCCTTGAGAAATTACTCAGTCAGGTATTCTGGTATAGAAGCACACAACAGACTAAAACACCTCCGAAGAAGAGCAGTGATGATGATTGATCAAATTCCTGAACACTAACTGGATCTGATTTTCTAACTTATAAGGTCTTTGGAAGATGAATAAGCATAAGCCTGTCTGGAACAAATGTTTTGATATTTTCTATTTCCTCTAAATCTGGCCAGCATGCTTAAAGTCTCATTTGAAAGATAAAGTTCTCAGAAGTAGTTTTGTGTTTAGGGAAGAGGACCACTTAAAACTCTAGCACAGGAAAAAGGAAATAAATACCTCATGTGCTCCAACCATGCTCACTTGACTTTTGCGCTGGGATATAGAGCTCAAATCCCCAGTAATAATAAATCATCTCTTTGTTTTCCTTGCTTTGGCTTGCATTTATATATCTCTTGGATGTAGTTCACTGAGTCCTTTAACTATACACCTTCTTATACAAAACTCCCCAATAGAAACGTGTATCAAAGGTATGGACTGAGGACAGCAAAACTGATTTAGATTGAGGTTATTCATTGTTACTGGCATTTTATCTCTTTCCTATATTATTTTTTACCTTCAGTTTCTGCAGATCTTCTGATTCCAGGTTCTCTGGATTTCACACTTCCAATTTTCCTCTATTTTGGGGTGTCTTCATTCTACTATCTCTTATCCTTAAACCTAGCTTCTGCCTTTTGACGGCTTCTAAACTTTTTTCTTTGCATGTTCCAACTCTGGCGTTTATACTTGCATATGACCCATAGATTTGTTCTTACCTTTAGTATCTGAATTTACCACTACTCAGAATTGACTATCAGCGTTCTGACCTGTGACTTTGCTCAGCAGATAACTCTCTGGACCAGTTTAGTGATTAACCCATTCCATTCTTTTTTATACAGTATTCTCAATATGATTTTCATCTCTTCTTGTCCTTAATCTTCACCTTAGTGTCCAAAACTTATTGGAAAGTTTTCAGAGATAGATTATACTAGAGAAAGAAGTTAGCTCAGTTAGAGCACCATATCTCTGAAGCCAAGGTCAGAAACTTAATCTTCATTTTAGTCACATGGACTTGTGCTTCATTGCTCACAGGGAGAGCAGAGAGGATATGTTGATTAAATAGAAGAAACCTTCCTAATACTGAGAGCACATCTATCTCTAAAAACATGCCTGAGTGACTTTGGTCAGCAGTATCATCTTTGTATAAAAAGGACACCACAATAATTATTTATATACATAACTCATGCAAATGCCTTTGAGTTCTGTCCAAATGATGCATATGCTGAAGCCACCTTTAAAGTCCCAACAGAAAGTTTGTGTGTATGGGATTCCTATTCAGAGAAAATGCCTCTGGGAGCTGAGTAACAGACTTAAATTCCCTAAACCAGATTGTTCAAAGTATTGGAGCATGCTGTCCTTTCAATATTAAAGAAACATGACTTTGATCATGATTATTTTCATTATGAATGATTATTTCTATTACACCATCCCTCCAAGGAAGGGTACCAAACGACCTCCTGAATCTTCTTAAATAAATTTCTAGATTTCATCAATGAAATGAGTAGATATGCATATTTTCTAATTAGCTGGAAGAAGACCAGTGTTGCCTTTAATTATATTTCTGGAACAGGAAGCAAATGATTTTACAACAATGGAGTGGTTTATGTTCTGTCTTAGAATGGAGTATTAATTCAGAAAATAGAATATTTTTCATAGCATCATAAAGTGAGCTCCAAATGAAGGGATGATACTGATTGATAGCAAGCATAAACATTAGAAAAGTGTTCTCCAAATGTGCCATGCATTCTAATTGTTCAGTTACCAGTTAAGTCACACATGAGATCTTGTTTTGTAATTTTGTGCTGGCATTGTGAGTAAAAATATTGCTGCTGGTATAATAGCAAATAATGTGTGTTACAAAGCAGATAGATTTTAAAGTAAAAATTAACATTTCATCTACTTCTTTGATGAAATGCTAGTACAACTCAATTATTTTTTATATTTAGGATCTCATTTTATTCAGTCAGTCTATAAAACATCATTGTTGACCTTAGAGACCTTCAAGTTCTCCATTGACTAAAGAGATAATAGACTTTTCAAAAAAAATTGTGGTAGATACTTCATAAGAGGAGTCAGATCTTTGGATTTAATATAGGACCTTCTGACCAGTCACTGGGTCTCCATTTACTCATCTGAAATGGTAAAATAGAGCTAATAATATAGGCCTGAAGTAAATATGCTAGATAAGCCTTCATTTCCCTCTTTTAGATACTTATATCGTGCTTCATCATTCTGCTTTCTGACCAGGAAGCCAACTTGTATGAGCTGCATCAATGGGCTTTCTTGATTTCTGGCTTTCAGTCAGGTTCATTCAATAGGAGGCACTAATAGAATGTTGGAAGTCATCAGGGAATAAAATCAGGGAATTTATTTCCCTTACATCCCAACTCTGCTCCCAATCTCTGGGTAACATTGGATTACCACCATTGAGAAAAAAAATCAACATTTTGTCTCCAAAGCCCACCCTTTGCCATTCATTTCTCCAGTAATTTTCCTGCCCTACACTATCAGTTGCAATAGAACATATTTATGGTCAGTTGAAGGGTATTTGCTATTTTTCTTCCATTTCAGTGCAATCTTGGGGTAAAATTACTCCTTAGTCTCTTCAAAGCAACCATCTGTTTCACCCTTCTTATTCTCTACTGTTCATCCTCTGACCCATTAAATTACTTGTCTTTATTGTTCATTTATACTATTCCACTCTAATGCATTGAGCTAGTTTTCTCTAAAAAAAAGTAGAGAAAAAGTAGAGGCTTTGTCTACTCTGGGCCCAGGCCAACCCTCACTTTTAAGTTGAGGTTGCTTTTCTTGAAGCTTTATGAATCCCAAGTTAGTAGTGTTCCCTGGACTATGTAGAAATTCTTTGAACTAGACCCTCCTTTGCCCAGTAACCAAGAACCAATCTCTTTCTGGTCTTAACCCTGGCATCTGTTTCAGTCCCACAGTCCATTGGATCCCTGAGGGACTCTAATAATTAACTTAATTACTCCTTAAAGTCCCCAGTCCATTTGACAACTCTTCCCCTCCCCCTAGTCTTTTGTACCAACTGAGGCTCACAACGTCTCCACCCACTTTAGGACCATTGTGTCTCCTCAGATAGTCGGAACACAGAACAGTAACACACCCACAACACAACTGTGAGTTCCTCTGACTCCAGACAGACATCAATTACTCCTTCATCTACACCTGAATTTGAAGGAAATGAGTTCTGCTAGAAAAAAAGAAGAAATATTAGGTCTTTGTAGTATGAGTCACCCGGTACAAAGGAAGGTAAGTGTTTTTTTCTTTTTTTTTCTTTTTTTGGAATGTGCAGGTGTCTAAGGTTTTTTTTTCCTCTTTTAATTTTTACTTTAAAATTGTGGGGTACAATTCAGGGTTAGGTATTCAAATATTCACAGTGCAGGTACCCGTGTTGATGAACTGTGCCCCCCCTTCCCCAGGTAGATGTCAATCCCACCTCCTCGCACCCCCCTTCCCCACAGTTTCCTGCTACTGTCAATCCTTTTCTTATAGTATTATGATAGTTGTTTAAAGTCCATTTATGAGTGAGAACATGTGATGCTCAGATCTTTGTTTCTGTGAGAGATCACTCAGTATTATAAACTCTAATTCCATCCAGGTTACTGCGAAGTTCATGATTTTGTTCTTTTTTATGGCTGTGTAATAATCCATTGTGTATAAGTACCACATTTTTTTATCCTGTCCTCTTTTGATGGACAGCATGGTTGGTTCCATATTCTTGCTATTGTGAACAATGCTGCAATAAACGTATGTGTGAACGTATCTTTTTTATAGAGTGTTTTAAGTTCTTCCAGATATATTCCCAGCAAGGGGATTGTGGGGTCATATGGAAGGTCGATTTTTAGAACTTTTAGGAATCGCCACACTGATTTCCACAGAGGCTGTCCTAGTTTACACTTCTACCAACAGTGGAGAAGTGTTCCCTTTTTGCCACATCCTCTCCAGCATCTGTTATTTTTTGAGTTATTGATGATGGCCATTCTCACTGGAGTTAGGCAGTATCTCAGAGTAGTTTTTTGTTGTTGTTGTTTCTTTTGTTTTTTTTTTTGAGTTGGCGTCTCACTCTGTCACCCAGACTGGAGTGCAGTGGCCGCTCCCGGCCACCGCAGCCTCGACCTGCTGGGCTCCGGCGATCCTTCCGCCTCAGCCTTCCGAGTAGCCGGAATTGCAGGCATGCGCTACCACGTCCAGCTATTTTTTTTTATTTTTATTATAGAGATGAGGTTTCGCCAAGTTGCCCAGGTGGGTCTCGAACCTGCGGGCTCAGGCAATCCACTCATCTCAGTCTCCCAAAGGCGCGGGATTACAGGCTGAGCCACCGAGCCCGGCTTCAGTGTAGTTTTAATTTGCATTTCCTTGATGACTAGTTGCCATCAAGGAGGCTGAACACTTTTTCATGCATAGGCTGAACTAGAGGCTGAACACTTTTTCATGTATCTGTTGGCTGCCCATATGTCATCTTTTGAAAAGTGTTTATTCATATATTTTGCCCACTTTGTAATGGGGCTGTTTGTTTTTTTCTTTTAAGCATGCTTGAGTTCCTTGTAGATCCTGGATGTTAGGCCTTTGTCAGACATGCAGTTGGCAACTATTTTTTCCCAGTCTGTGGGCTGTCTCCCTGCTCTCTTGATGGCTTCGTTGGTTTTGCAGAAGCTTTTTCTATAAACGAAAGTAGAAGCCATCCTTCTCTGTGAGTTCCAAAATACCTTAAATGAGAAGCAAAGGAGATAAATACATGTTGTTCTTCCAGTTATAAATAAAAATTAATTTAATGTTTATGTCATGATAGGAGTTTGAAAGTATTGATGCAATAGTGCAACTTTTACTTTGTCAATGTAACATCCTCAGAATTCTGAAATAAATTTGCTCAAATTCCTTAGGAGTCATGAGAGTTTGGTGATATAGTTAAGCACACAAGCTCTGGAGGCAGCTTACCTGGATTTGAAATTCCAAATCCAAATGTGCAACTTAAGCAAGTATTTTAAATTATCTATATCTTGATTTCCTTATCTGGGATAACAATTGTACAGCATACCTATCTCATAAGGCCGTTGTGAATATTGAATGAGTTATGATTTGGAAAGGACTTGGAACATGTTAAAGAGAAAATAAAAATTCAAAAGTCAAAGACAGTGCTGAGTGAAAGATTTTACTGGTAAACAAATGACTCAGTCTTACACAGACGTCATGTTTTGTGTATTTAGGCTAGAAGGATGGAAATGAAATAAGATTCTTACAGCCAAAATTGCAAACTGTCTCAATCTTATACTAGGAAAGCTAAGTCTATCATTGATTGGCTGGTTGTAGGTGTCTGAGAAAACTGGTTAGTATGTTGTGTATATTGAAGGTCCAGTTATCTCTGATGTGTACCTGAGGCCCATGCTTTAAGATTGATGCCATACAGTTGCCAGTTTAGCAGAAGTGAAGTGTGCAGTGTTTTCAATAGCTCAGATGTTTTGAGGTACCAAACAAGGTACTTCAAACAATATCTGGCACCTCATAATGACTATTATTATTGTTCTGATAAAACTACTGAACATGGCTATATTCTGCCAATAAAAATATTAAGTCATCTGACACTGTTTCATATAAATATCAGTGACATTTTTAAAAGAACCCCTTCTTTGCCCAGTGCTTATTGAAGTGAGTAGATGTAAATGACTGATTTGTATTGAGATTCAAAACAGTGATGCCAAAAGCCTTAAAGCAAGCAGCCACAGGTTAACTTGCTGCATAGGATCAGCAATACAAAGGGATTACACCAGGTTAGGCCTGGTACTAAATGATCTCAGGCCTTCTCCTTGCTGTCTCCCAAGTATCTGCCTCTACAGTTCACTGTCTCCAGTTTAGGTGTCAGAACTCATAAAGAGTACTCTCTTCCCGACCTGGCTCTTACCCTGGGTATTTGTAGCCCATTTTTATTTGTCTTGATAAGTTTGACTTTACCAAACCGTGCTTCTGATCTGGTTTTCTAAAGTCTTAGATACTAATTCAAAATTTGGAGTTTAATCTGATTCCCTAATGCTACTGTTACTGACAGAATTAGAGTGTATTCTGCTCTTTTATCAACGCTGAGTTGTACCCTGACAGAGATTAATCTTGGCACCACAAATCAGCAGGAAATATCTGAATTCCTTCCTTTTCCTGGATGCCTTCCTGTGGTGGCAAAGTTCAAGCTACCCCTTACATTCTATTTAACATTAAAATAATTCAGTATGGGGCAACTTCCTGTAATTGCAGAGAAGTGAAAAGGTTGCACAAATTCTGTAAAGATAATACTTATAAAAACTGAATAATATTTTTTATAATACAAAAATTTCAAGAGACAACAAAGTATCCAAAACCAGAAGGAATCTAGAAGAGAGTTTAATGTTGAGAAACTTTATCTGAAAATAGTAAGAATTGGAAGTCTGGATCTGTGGTGGTTTTAAAATATGTCCACAAATTATTTTATATTTTGTCTTCAAGAAGAACTTAATCCTTTTCCCTAGATTGTGGGCTAGATTTAGTGACTATCTTTTAAAGAAAAGAATAAAGCAGAAGTGAAGGTTGTGATACTTGGAAGATTAGGTCAAATAAGGCACTGCAGATTCCTTCTTGCACTCTCTATTGAATCATTCATTCTAGGTAAAGCCAGCAGCCCTATTAGGGGACCCATGTGGTGAGAAACAAAACCTTCTTCCCAACAGCCAACCAGGAACTGGCTTCATGCCAACAGCCATATGAGTGCACCATCTTGAAAGTGAGTTCTCCAGCCCCAGTCAAGCCTTCAGATGACAGCTCCAAGTGACAGCTTGACCGCAGTCATGTGGACGACCTTGAGCCCAAGGCACCCAGCTAAGCTGCTTTTGACTTACTAAACCACAAAAACCGTGTTAGATAATAAATGTTTGTTGTGTTAAGCTGCCTATTTATGAAGTAATTTTTGTCCAGCAATGAACCACTAATACACTGGCCCGTGGCTGTTATTCAACCTGTACAGCTATAGCTGTGAAAAACCGCAATGGGAAAAGACTGCATCTTTACCAGGTAGAGGTATTAAAAAGTAGAGTTAAGAAAGCAACTGGAAATTCAAAGAGGAAAACAAAACACAGCAGTGCAAGAGTGAAAGAAAGAGACCCAGATTTAGACTATAAACTGTCCGGATGCTTTACTAAAAGCTAAACTACACATGCTTAAGGAAGACCCCAGGAGGTCAAGTGAAAAGCATGAAGAGAACACAGGGGAAACTACACTGAAAATATAAATATATGTGAAGCAAAATCTTTGAGCTTGATTTTTTTTAACTGTGTGCATTCTTGGCTGGCATAATTAAGCTGAAGCCTGATGGTCTTGAAATGTCAGCATATGGACTCCAAAGTTAGCAGATTGGCTGGAAATAAACATATTAAGAAAAAAATCCCTATGAGCAAGGATGCCACAGAGAAAATGAGCTACATTTCTCCTAAATCCTTGGCCAAGCATCCCATTTTACAGGAACTAGGAAAACTCACGGGGCCAATCTAAGAAAGCAGCAATAGGGTGACCTAAGAAAAGACCGTAGACATCAGCATCTACATATCATAGGAAGAAAAGATTTGTAGGCTGAGGTCAGGCAAGTTAACTGTATGCCAGAAAAAAATAACAATAATTATCAGAGAAACATGACAGAGACTCACTATAACATATTTTCTATAATATTCAATTTACAATAAAAAAATCACTAGATTATATAAAGGAACAAGAAAGTGTGACTCATACCAGAAAAAGAAGGAAGTCAGTAGAAACTGACTACAAGAAAGTTCAGATGTTGAATTTTTCAGGCAAAGACTGAAAAATGTTCAAGATTTATTAAAATGTGTTTGAAATTGAAGGAAAATGTGTATCATTTACGGGAGAAGTGAAAAAATTTTAAATGAAACCCTAGAGCTTAAATTAAAACTCAGTAGATGTCAGTAGAAAAAATTCATAAACTTTAAAATAAATTACTAAATCAAGAAAAAAGGGAGAAAATAGATTTTAAAATAATGAATATAACCACATAGACCTGTGGACAACATAAAGCAGTTCATCCAAAGTGAAATTATAATCCCAGAAAAAAAAATATTTAAATAAATTATGACCAAAAATTTCCAAATGTAGGTAAATCATAGCTACAGAACTAAGAAATTTAATAAACTTCAAGCAGAGAGAAAACAAAGAAAACCACCCCTCGGCACATCGTAATCAATCAGCTGAAAGCCTAAGACAAGAAGCAAATCTTGAAAGCAGCTAAAAAAAAAAAAAAATTTCATACAGGAGTATAGATGTAAGACGAGCAGTTAGCTAACTTCTCATGAGAAATTATAGAAGCCATTGGAAAAAAACATATTCAAAATGCTTGACTGGGAAACCAAACTGCTAACCAAGAATTCTACATACAGGAAAATTTTTCTCAAAAGTGAAGAAATTAAAACATTTTCAGAAAACAAAAACTGAGTGAGTTCATTACCATCAGACATGCACCACATGAAATGCTAAAAAAATTATTTTCCATCTAAAAGGAAATGATACCAGATGGCAATTCCAATATAGAAGAAAGAATAAATAGCATCAGAAATGGCAAATATGTGGATAAATACAAGGGACTTTTTCTTCTTTTAATTTCTTTAGCAATCATACTACTGACTGATTGATTGATTTTTAGAGATAAGGTCTTGCTCTGTTACCAAGGCTGGAGTGCAGTGCACAAATCATAGCTCACTGCAGCCTCCAACTCCTAGACTCAAGGATTCCTCCTGCCTCAGCTTCCCAAACAGGACTACATGCATGCACAATCATACCTGGCTAATTATTTCTTTTAATTTTTTGTAGAGTTAGGCATCTCATTATGTTGCCCAAGCTGGGCTCAAAGTACTGGCCTCAAGCAATTTCAGCTTAACTTTCCAAATTGCTGAGATTTCAGACATGGGCTACCATGCCCTGCTGGCATAGGATTTTTGAAAGCAAAAATTACAATGCTGTGTTGATGGGCTTTAAAGTAATGCATGTAAGTGTAACATGTGTGAATGTGTGTGTGTATGTGGGCATAGGTAACAATAATAGCACTAAGAAAGGGAAGAATGGAAATATACTATTGCAAGGTTTCCATATTTTACCTAAAGTAAATCAGTATTTTTTGCTTTTTTCAAAATTTATTTTTCTTTTTTCAAAACTGCATCTTTTTTCTCCTACAATTTTTTCAAAAATTTTGTATAAGCATTGCATTTTTAAAAAATGATTTATTTATTATAGAGTTGTGGAGTACAAGTGAGGATTTACTATATATGTAGGCTGCATGCAGGTGAAGTTTGGGCTTGTAGGTGGCCCTTAATTCCCCTGGTAGTGGACCAGGTACCCTTTGTGTTGTCATGTGCACCCCACCCTCCTGCCTCACTCCTTCCCCTAGCAGTGCCCAATGTCTGCCAATCCCACCCTTATGTTAATGTGACTAGTGATCAGGAAAATTTATGAGTGAGAACATGCGGTATTCAATTCTTTGTTTCTGTGATAGTTCACTTAGTATGATGGTCTCCAACTCCATCCAATTTGCTGTGAATTCCATGATTTTCTTCTTCTTTGTGGCTACCTAATAATCCATCATGTATATGTACCATATTTTCTTTATCCAGTTCACTTTTGATGGGCAGCAGGATTGGTTCCATGTTTTTGCTATTGTGAATAGTGTGTGAATAAACATGTGTGTACGGGTGTCTTTTTGGTAGAGAGATTCATGTTCCTTTCGGTATATTCCCAAGAGAGAAATTTCTCAATTGTATGAAAGATCAATTTTTAGTTCCTTTAGGAATTTCCACACTGCTTTCCACAGAGGTTGAACTAGCAGACATTTCCACCAACAGTGTAGAATCTAGCACTCCTTTTTCACTGCAGCTGTGCCGACACCTGTTGTTTTATGACTTATTAATGACAGTCATCCTTACTGGAGTTAGGTGGCATCTCACTGTAGTTTTGATGTGCATTTCTCTGATGATTAGTAAGGCTGAACATTTTTCCATGTGTCTGTTGGCTGCTTGTATGTCACTTTTAGAAAGTGTCTGCTCATTTATATTTTGCCCACTTTTTAATGAGGTTATTAGTTTTTTTCTTTCACTTCATTTGAGTTACTTGTTGATTCTAGATGTAAGGACTCTGTTATATTCATAATTTGCAAATATTTTTTTCCCATTCTGTGGATTGTATCTTTAGTCTCTTGATGATTTCTTTTGCTGTGCAAAAGCTTTTCGGTTTGATGAAGTCCCACTTGTCTATCTTATCTTTTGTAGCATTCACTTTTGGGGACTTCATCAAGAATTGATTGCCTACTCTGATATGCATAAGGGTGTTTCCTGTGTTTTCTAGTTTGAGGTTTTATGTTTATGTCTTTGATCCATTTAGAGTTAATTTTTGTATATGGTGATAGGTATGCTTCCAGTTTCATTCTTCTACATGTGGTTAGTCAGGTTTTCAAGCACCATTTGCTAAATATAGTCTCCTTTCCCCAATGATTGTTATGGGTAGCTTTGTTAAGGGTGACTTGGGTTGAGAGACCATGTTTTCACATCCTTAATCTCTGTCCTGTCCCATTGGTCTAGGTGTCTATTCCTGTATCAATACCATGCCATCTTGGTTACTGTAGCCTTTTAATAAAGGTTTTTTGTTTTTGTTTTTGTTTTTGAGTCAGAAACTCACTCTGTCACCCAGGCTAGAGTGCAGTGGCATGCTCATGGTTACTGCTGTCTCGACCTGCTGAGCTCAAGTGACCTTTCCACCTGAGCCTCCCAAGTAGCTGTAACTACAGGTGCATGCTACCATGCTCAGATATATTTTGATTTATTGTAGAGATGAGGTCTCACCTGGTTGTCCAGGCTGGTCTGGAACCCCTGGGCTCAGGCAATCCTCTCACCTCTGCCTCCCAAAGTGCTGGGATTACAGGCGTGAACCACCATGCTCAGCACATAACTAAGTTTAAAGTTTGGAAGTGTGATGCCTCCAACTTGGTGCCTTTTGCCAAGGATTGTTTTGGTTATTTGTATTCTTTTTTTGTTTCCAAAAGAATTTTCATATTATCATTTCCATATCTATGAAAAATAATGTTGGTAATTTGATGGATAGTGAGCTGAATCTGTAGATTGCCTTGGATAGGATGGACATCTTGGCAATATTGATTCTTCTAACCCATGAGCATGAGATGTTTTTCCATTTGTTTGTGTCACCCATGATTTCTTTGAGCCATGTTTTGTAGTTCTCATTTTAAAAGTCATTCACTTTTCTGGTTATGTGAATTCCAAGTTATTTCATTTTGTGTGTGTGTGTGGCTATTGTGAAGAGGACTGTGTTTTTTATTTGGTCCTCCACCTGCTTGTTGCTAGTATATAGAAATGCAACTGTCTTTTGCACATTGATTTTGTAACCCAAGACTTATCAAAACCACTTGTCAGTGTGAGGAGGCTTTTCACATACCCCCTGGAGTTTTCTAGGTACAGAATCATGTTACCCACAAAGAGGAATAGCCTAACTTTCTCCTTTCCTATTTGGATACCCTGACTTCCTTCTCTTGCCTGAGTGCTCTGGTTAGGACTTCCAGCACTGTGTTGAACAGGAGAGGTAAGAGTAGGCATCCTTGTCTTTTTGCTGTTCTTAAGGGGAATGCTTCCAACTTCTTTCCATTGAGCAAGATGTTGGCTGTGTGTTTATCACCAACAGCTCTTACTGTTTTGAGGAATGTTCCTTCTGTGCCTAGGTGTTCAAGGTTTTTTTAAAAAATAAGAGATACTGGATTTTGTCTAATGTTTTTTCTACTTCTAATGAGATAATCATGTGGTTTTACATTCATTAATGTGCTGAATTACATTTATGATTTTGCAAATGCTGAACCAGCTCTGCATCCTGAGAATGAAGCCAACTTGGTCATGATGCATGTTTCGTGAGATTTGTTGTTGGATCTAATTTGCTAGAATCATGCTGAGAATTTTTGTGTCTACATTTATCAAGGAGATTGGCCTGTAATTCTCTTTCCTTGTTGGGTCTTTGCCAGGTCCAGGTATCAATATGATGTTAGCTTCATAAAATAAGCTAGGGAGAATCCCATCATTCTTGATTGTCTGAAATGCTTTCAGTAAGATTAGTATCAGTTTCTCGTTGTATGTCATGTAGATTTCAACTAGAAAGCAATAGGTTCTGGGGCTTATTTTGGCAGAAAGGTTTCATGACTGAGTCTATTTCCTGGATTGTTATCATTCTGTCTAGAGTTTCAATTTCTTCTTGTTTCAAACTTGGGAAATTGTGTGATGCTAGAAAATCCTCCATTTCCTTTAGATTTTCTAGTTTATTTGCAAATAAATATTCATAGTAATCTCTGATAATCTTTTTTAATTTCTTCAGGGTCAGTTGTAGCCTCGTCTTTTTCATTTCTAATTGTATTTATTTGGACTTTTTCCTTTTTTTTTTTTTTTAGTCAATCTGGTCAGGTGTCCATAATCTTATTATCCTTTCTTAAAAACCAGCATTTATCTCTTTGATCCTTTCTGACATATTTATTTTCTGTATCCTGCAATTTTGACTTTATCTTAGTGATCTGGATTTTTCTACTGAAATTAGATGATCTTGACTTTTTGGCTCCTTTAGATAGTTTACTTGTGATCTTTCTATTTTCTGGGTGTGCATTTGCAATGCTATAAGTTTTCCTTTTAACAATTCTTTCAGCCGGGCTCAGTGACTCAGTCTGTAATCCTGCACTTTGGGAGCCTGAGTTGAGTGGATTGCTTGAGCCCGCGGGTTTGAGACCCGCCTGGGCAACTTGGTGAGACCTTATCTCTACAATAAATCAAAAAATTAGCCGGGTGTGGTAGCGCATGCCTGTAGTTCCTGCTACTTGGAAGGTTGAGGTGGAAGGTTCGCTGGAGCCCAGCAGGTCGAGGCTGCAGTGGCCGGAGGTGGCCAGTGCACTCCAATCTGGGCGACAGAGTGAGACTCCAACTCAAAAGCAAAAGACAAAAAACAATGCTTTCATAGCATCCCAGAGATTCTGATAAGATGTGTCTTGGTTTTCATTTGTTTTGGAATATTTTTATTTCTGTCTTGATTGCTGTGATGACCCAGAAGTCACTTAGCAGCATGATGCTTAGGGTCCATGTCTTTGTGTGTTGTGGGAGGATCATGTTGGTGATGATATTTATTTTTATTACAATGTGAACTGAGAAGATGCATGTTATTATTATGAACTTTTGAAATCTGTTCACACTTGATTTATGTCTGAGAATGTGATCAATCTTGGAGCAGGTTCCATGTGCTGATAAATAGAATGTATACTCTGTAGTTGTTGGGTGGAGCACTCTGTCAATGTCTATGACATCCATTTGATGGAAAGTTGAGTTAAGATTCTGGCTCTCCTTGTTGGTTTTTTGACTTGGTGGTCTGTCTAAGGCTGTTAGCAGGGTATTGAGATATCCAACTAAGTTTGTGTGTGTCAGTGTCCTCTCTTAGTTTACTTAGTAGCTGTTTTATAAAACCTGGTGCTCTTGTGTTGGGTGAATATATATTTAGAATGGATATTTCTTGCTGGTGGATTGAGCCTTTTGTCATTATCTAGTGTACTTCCATGTCCTTTTTAACTTGTGATGGCTTGAAATCTGCTTTGTCTGATATCTGAATAACTACCACTACTCTTTTCTGTTTCCCATTTGTCTAAAAGTTCTTTTTCCAGCCTTTAACTTTGAACCTATGTGTGTCCTTTGCAGTGAGATGAGAGACAGCAGGATGTCGGCTCATGTTTCTTTATCTACTCTATGCCTCTTTAGTGGTGCATTCAGTCCATTCACATTCAAATTTTTATTGAAATGTGAGAGTTCCTCCTTGTCATAGGGCTCTTAAGGGTTTTCTTTGCTTTCTTTTAACTTTTTGTATTTATATATGTGTGTATTTTTATTTTTGTGAATGATATGTATGCTATGTTAACTCTGTACGTGCCTGTACTTTTGGGTTGGGTATGATTGTTCTTTGTTTTTGTGTTCAACACCTTCTTAAGCATTTCCTAAAGTGCTGGTTGGGAGGCAGCATAATCCCTTAGAGATTGGATGGCTGGGGAGAATTTTAATTCTCCATCACTGATGAAGCTTAAATTGGTGGGGTAGGAAATTCCTGGCTGGAATTGCTTGTCTTTGAGAATGTTAAAGATGGAACCCTGGTTCCTTCTGACTTATAGTGTTTCTGCAAATAAGTCTTGAACAATTCTGATGGATCTTTCCCAGTAGGTAGTCTGACCTTTCTCTCTTGCTGACTTTAGGATTTTTTTCTTTCATGCTTACTTTGTGGTGGCAGATTACTACATGTCTTGCGAATGGTCTTTTCATGTGATACCTTGTGGAGGTTCTTTGAATCTCTTGCACTTGAATGGTCACCTCTCTAACAAGGTCTGGGGTTTTCTTGGACGCCTTCAGTTTCCCTTTCTGCTTCAGGATACCAATGAGGTGTAGATTTGACTTCTTAACTTAGTATGACATCTCTCAAAGACTTTGTTCATTCTTTTTCAGCTTTTTCTCTATGTTTTTGACAGACTGCATTAGTTTTGGTCTTCAGGCTCTGATACTCTTTCCTCTGTCTGATTGATTCTGCTCCTTAGGCTTGTTACTATGTTTTCAACTTCCAGGATATAGTTCTTCATTTTTGGTATTTCAAAATGGGTCTTTTTAAAAAAAGTTGACCAACTCTATTTGCTTTTATTTTCTGTACAACTTTGGTGACTTTGCTTCTAGCTTCTTGTGGTTCTTGCTAGTCATTTTTACCTATCCAATCTCTGAATTCTGTGACTGTCAACTGGGACAAGTTGTTCTGTGGGACTTTCATTGTTTGTGTACTGATAGCTGCATTTTTGGGTGCTGTCACTTCGAGATGCTGAGAATTTCCTGTGGTTTTCTTTTTTTATTTTTCCTCACTTGTGGAGAGCAACTCTTTCCTCTCTTTCTTTCCTTTTTGGTTTTATTGCTCTGAAGTTAGTTAATATCCCTCTGTTCTAGGGTTCTTTGTGCCATTCAATATAGATCACTAAGTGAGAGAGAGAAAGCACTTCTGCTCTGTGCACTACTCTGCAAAAGGCACCTCTGCTGCAGAGTTCTTCCTGTGGTTAGTCTAGTCAAGTTGGTGTTCAGACCCATTGCAAGTACTGTGAAGGGAACACATAGGGCGATGTGCCTCCTCTCTACTGGTTTGTGGCTGCAGCCCAGTTACCCTCCCACTGGGAATAAATTCAGGTTTCTTTCATGTCACTTCCTCCCTGTTGTAGTCTGAGCTCAGCACTTGAAAGAGAGAGTGCTCCCTGCCAAGGGGTGTGGGGAGGGGATCCACCCCATGAGCATGCAGGAATTGCTAGTTATCCTTCCTGATTTGGGGGTGGGGTTGTCTGCCAGCTACTAAAGGCAGGCACCAGCCAAGTCCAATCTGCAGGCAAGCTTTCCTGGCCCCCTGTGCTCTGCTGGTGAAAGACAAATGCTTGGAAGCTCGAGTGCGGGTTTGCTTCCTGTGCTGCTTGAGATCAGATTGCCCACCACTGTACTGTAACCAGGATTCTTCCCACATAGGACCAACGACTCGCATGTGACTGGAAGGGGGAAGAACCTATCCAGAGTGTGTCAGGATCACTCATCCCCTCTTGTTCACAGGGCAGAACTTCATTTTCTATGAAAGCCTGGTACGTAACAGAGGATGGGGTACCCAGAATCCTTCATCTTCCATCACAACACTCTGTTTACTGCTCTCTATGTGTTCAAAGACACCTCCACTAGGTGCAGGATGTTTCACCTGTCCAAAACTGTTCAGGGTGCCTGCATCTAACATCGATTGTTCTCTACTCTCTGCCTCTTTCGTGAGAGAAGCGTTGGTCTGCTGCTCTATGGTGGCCATCTTGATTACTTCAAGTGATTCAATATCAAATCTAAGTAAAGTGTGGTAAGTTTAAGGTACATAGTATAAACACTACAGTCACAAGTAAAAACACATTTCAAAGAAATATAGCTAAAATATCAATAAAAGAATTGAAATAAAATAAAAATATATTTAATTAGTTTGTAAAAAAGAACATAGAAAGCAAAAAACATGAGAAAATTAAGAACTGAATATAAGTTGTAAGCCTGTATACATCCATACCAATAATTACATTCAAGGTAAATAGATCGACTAAACCTTCCAGTAAAATGACAGGGATTGGCCTGGTTTGGTGGCTCAGCTTGTAATCCCAGCACTTTGGGAGGCTGAGGCATGTAGATTGCCTGAGCCTGAGGGTTCAAGACCAGCCCAGGCAACTTGGGAAGATCTCGTCTCTACAACACATCAAAAATTACCCGGATGTGGTAGCACAAGCTTGTAGTTTCGGCTGCTTGGAAGGTTGAAGCAGGAGGATCACCGGAGCCTAGCAAGTCAACACTGGGGTGGCCATGAGTGTGCCACTGCACTCCAGCCTGGGCGATGGAGTGAAACTCTAACTAAAAAATAAATAAATAAATAAGCAAATAAATAAATAAATAAGACAGGGATTGTCAAGTTAAATATATGTGTGTGTATAGCATACATTTATATTCTAACACCAGTACAATAAAAGTAAAAGTATAAAAATACAATGAAATTATTAGCATAAGACAGCTGGAGTGGCTACATAAATATCAGAAAGAAACTTTAACACAAAGAAAATAAACGAGGCAGAAAAACAGAAGCTTTGTAATAACAAACAAGTAATACATTAGAAGCATATGCAATTATAAATATAAATAAGCTTTAAAACTGAGGAATTGACTGCACAATGACATGAGGAAACATTTTGAGGCAAAGAATATGGTTATATTATCATTGAAGTGTAGTTACATTGTTACATACATCATCAAAACTTATTAAACTAGTCACTTAAAATTGATAAATGTTAGTGTATAAAATTTATACCTTAATCAAAAAGAAAGTATAAACTTAATGATATGTATAGGTATGCAAGTTATCCTTAAATGTATACCCTAGAAGCAGTTAGTTTTCATCTGAAGTATACTAATCAGAAATCCACACTCTAGGGGATATTCGTTAGTGTTTTCTGGATCCTGATTAGGAATCCACACATCTTACGTGACTAAAGCAAGTGCTTTTAAAATTTTATCCAAATATGCATCCAAGTGTTCATTATTTAGCATAAAGGCTGTTAGAAAAAAACAAATTATAGGAAAATTAATCACATTCAAAAAAGACTCAGTAGGAACCTCTGCCCTGACTTGAACAAGGTGTAAGAATGTGGCAACACCTATGTCAGTATAACCCCTATGAAGAAGCACCTGAATGCATTTGTTCTCCGTGAAAAGAGAACTCTGTCATTGCTCCACCCAGAAAATTGGTTAATCATACCACCAGAATATTTGTTGTATCCTCCTCAGAATGAACTTTTCATGCAAAGTACTTGTTGGAATGTCTAAAATGTTACTATGTTGGTTTTTCTGACAGCTTCCTAGTAATAGCTGCCTTGTTGCAGAATTCAGGTTAAGACTATCAATCATTGTTACATGCCACTTGATAGTGAAGTTACCAGGGAGAGGCATATGTCCCACACCATCTCTAATTGTAAGAAGCTATTAATATTGTGACTAGCCAGATGGGCTTAAATCAGTTCACAGCAGCACCCTATTTTGTCCAGAAGACTTCATGTTCCTTTTTTGCTGCTACAACTCAAGTAGTTTAAACTAGATAAGTTTCTCATATCAAATAAATTCCCAGAACGAAGAATTCAATTCAATTTTTCTGACTTCTTCAATAAGAGTTCTCTTTCTTCTGTCTCCATCTTACAAAGGCAGTTCACCCAAGCAGTTTATGGAAACAACTAATATTGATATTTTAGATGCTTGTCAATAATTACAATATTAAATTCTGATAACATGTTTTATGAACAGCATGTTTACAAGCAATAATGTTGAAGCAGGAATTCCCAAAGGACATTTATTTATCTTGATCTTGGTTGCATGTAAGTAAAGTTTTATTAGAGCATGGTCACACCCATTCATAGATAACATTCATAGTTATTTATGGCTGCTTTTGTACTATAATGGCAGATTTGAGTAGTTGAGGCAGATATAGAGCTCTTATAACCTGCAAAGCTTAAAACATTATCTGACCCTTCACAGGAGTTTGCTGATCCATGCACTAGAACACTGTTTATTCTAAGTTAGTAATTCCCAAAGGTGCCTACATAAGAATTATCTTTAACTTTTACTTTTATATTTACAAATTCCTCCCTTTCAGAGTCTTTTTCCTACTTTTTTAGTGCTTTGTTTATTTAATCTAAGATTTTCTCATCATTGAATAACTACATTTAAGGAGTTAGATTTTCCTCTGCTTACTATTTCAGTTATGTTCTATATTTTTGTATGTATACTTCTTTCTAAATAACATGTAAATTTATATGGATTCCCTCTTTAGCCTAAGATTTGTTTAGAAAGGTGTTTCTGCAGATGCTAAGTAGATAGAACTTTCTTTCATATATTTTCATTACTGATTTGTTATATCATCACATTTGAATCAGAGAATGTAACCTTTATGGTTTTTAACTCCTGGAGATTAGTAGATATTTTGTAGTTTAACATGTGGTCAATATCTGAAACTTTTCCATGTGTATTTAAAAATAATCAGTATGCTGTTTTCTAGTACAAGGTCATTTATATATACATTTCTCTTTGAGATCAAATTTGTTAATTGTGTTAGCCAAATCTTTTATAGTCTTACATATTTTCTTCTATTAGAATTGTCATTTTATGAGAAATATGCTAAAATCTCATTATAATTGTTGACGCCAATTTTCTCTTATTTTTCTCTCTTTCTTCCTCCTTCATTTCCCTCTTTTTTTCTCTAACTTTATTAATAGCAAAACGATGTTGCTAGTAATATAAATGACCAACATTATAGTACTGAACCAAAAGCTAAGAACAAATCCAGTTCACATTAAAATAGAAGAATGAAAGACTTTAGGAAGGAATAGCTTCAAGATTAAAAAAATGAAATATACAGATTATTTGAAGTGTTTGACTATATTGAGAGAAGTCTTACAGTTCTGTCAGAGTGCTATAAAAATAATTAGTAATACATACACTGAACACTAGCCAAACAGATTGGTCAAATATCCAAAACGATAGTTATTAACTCAAGAAAAAAAAAAAAAGGCTTGATAAGAAATGTGCCCATAAGTTATGCTATGACTCAGCTTGAACAGTTCGACAGAATCATTACAAAAATATTGAATATTGATTTAACTAAAACCATGGAATAAAAAGTTTAAACAAAGAGAATATTTTATGAGGGGAGTAAGTATAGGAAAGCTAAATTCACATAATCCATATTAAAGAGTTAATAGATTATACCTATTTTTAAAACAACAACAACAGATGAATGATAAATTGTAGTTTAAGCATGGCATTGAGAAATATGGAGGTAAACTCTAAAAAAAAAGTTAAAGGAGTTTAAAGTGGTTGCCACTGGTAAGCAGAGCTTAGGTGTCAAGAGACTGGAAATTAGTAGGAAAAGATTGAAAAAGATACTGTTTATTTTGTTTAATTACAAGCCTTGTGCTATTATTTGATTTTTAAAACCACATATATAGGCATCACCAAGATGGTAAAATAGAAGGTAACCTGTTAATACCTTCCCCACAACAACAAGAAGTCTGCACCCGTCCAGTTAATTCTCTTTGAAGGAACCTCAGGATTCAGGTAAGAGTTTTTGAAATGCTGGTGGAGCCCAAGACAATGGAGTTTTGTTTTAAGAGAGCAAACTGACACCCAGCAGCGTACACCTGCTTGGGGCTAATGAAGTAGGCTCATCAGCCTCCATCCCACAGCAGATTACAAGTTTCTCAGTCTCAGCCCAAGCCACTTATGCTACCATTGAGGAATTATCTGACCTGTGTAGGGTCTTCCCAAAAGATGTACACCCTCCAAGCCAACAAGACTGAGTTCACAAGCCTTCATTCCACAGCAGATCCTAAGGGGGACCAGTCTCAGCTTCAGCTACTTTCACTAACAGTCAGGAAACTATCCCATCTGTGCTGAGACCCACTAGGAGATATATACCTGTCTGGGTCAACAAGACTAGCTCTCCAACCTCATCCCACAACAGATCCCAAGAGGGCCCAGTTTCAGCTCTGGCACTTTGTGCTGCAACCAAGAAACCATCCTATCCATGCAGGAACTTGCAAGCTAATGCTCATCACTCTGAGCAAAGGCAAGAAACTCCAACTTCTGTCCCACAACATATCCCAAGGAGGCTCAGTCTCCATTCCAGTCCATTATTTTGCAGTCAGGGACCTATCCCATCTGTACAAGACCTTACTGGGAAACATATAATCATCTGAGCCAATGTAACAGGCAGACAAACTTCCATTCCACAGAAGATCCCAGAGGAGGGGACAATCTCAGCTCTGGTTCCTCCTATTGCAGGCAAGGATCTACCATAGTTTCCAGGAACTTTGTAAATGATACACACCCATGTGAGCCAATAAGATGGACTCACCAGCTTCCTTCCTATAGCAGATGCCAAGGGTGCCCAGCTTTAACTCCAATCCTTCTTTTTTACAGTTAGGGATCTACTGCAAAACATGCTTGTCTGGACCACCAGGACAATATTCTAGACCCAGGTCCCTGGCTAGCATTTCCACACAGTCCCACCACCCCTCTTAGATGTTCCCTAGGTTCATTTGGTCCAGAAAGCCATGTCAACCTCAGAGTCTCCATGAGACTTCTGGCAAGGTTGAGTGTAGAGCATCCTCTAGAGTTCAGATGGCTGCAGTGGTCACAGGCTCAGAAAACACAATAGTAAATCTGCTTATTATCACTAGAAGGCCTTCTGAAGTAAGACAGGCACAAACAAAACCAGAATGCAAAGACTACATTAAATAGCTAATCCCTCAATATGCAGACACTATCACACATCCACAAGCATCAAGAACATTCAGGGAAATATTACTTCACCAAATGGACAAATTAAGTTGCCAGAGATAGACCATAAAGTGATGGTGATGTGTGATCTCTCAGGAAAAAAACTCAAAATAGCTGTTTTTAAGGAGATTCAATGAGTTTCCAGAAAAATAGAGAATTAACTCAAAAATTTATCAGAGAATTTCAACAGAGAGACTTAAATAATTTGTAAAAACTAAACAGAAATCCTGGAGATAAAAAATACATAATAATTAAAATGAAAACTGCAAAAGAGAACATCAACAGCAGAATTCATCAAACAAAAAACAAAATCAGTGAGCTTGAAGGCAAACTATTTGAAAATACACAGTCAGAAAAGAAGAAAAGAAAAACAAATAACAAGGAATGAAGAAAGGTTATGAGATCAATGAGACATCAAAACAGCAAATATGTGGGTTACTGGAGTTAAAGAGGGAACTGAGAAAAACAAAGTGGTAGAAAATCTATTCAAAGACATTGTAATAGAAAATGTTTAAATCCTGAAGACAAAAATAATAGGTACAGAAAGGTCAAAGGTCACGAAGCAGATTCAACACAAATAAGAATACCCCAAGAAATTATAATCAAACGCTCAAAAGTCAAAGGTAAAGAGAGCATTCTGAAAGCAGTAAGAGAAAAGCTGGGCTCAGTGGCTCAGCCTGTAATCCCGTGCCTTGGGAGGCTGAGGTGAGTGAATTGCCTGAGCCTGTGGGTTCAAGACCCACCTGGGAAACTTGGTCAGACCTCATCTCTACAATACATCAAAAAACTAGCCAGTGTGGTAGCGTGTGCCTGTAGTTCCAGCTACTTGGAAGGCTGAGGCGGAAGGATCGCCGGAGCCCAGCAGGTCGAGGCTGCGGTGGCCGTGAGCGTGCCACTGCACTCCAGCCTGTGTGACAAGGTGAGACTCAATTTAAAAAAATAATAAATAAATAAATAAAGAGAATAGGCCAGGCTCGGTGGCTCAGCCTGTAATCCTTGCACTTTGGGAGGCCTAGGCGAGTGGATTGCCCGAGTTCGCTGGTTCAAGACCCACCCGGGCAACTTGGCGAGACCTCGTCTCTACAATACATCAAAAATCAGCCAGGTGTGGTAGCGCGCGCCTGTAATTCCGACTACTCGGAAGGCTGAGGCGGAAGGATCGCTGGAGCCCAGCAAGTCGAGGCTGCGGTGGCTGGGAGCGGCCACTGCACTCCAGTCTGGGTGACAGAGTGAGACTCCAACTCAAAAAAAAAAAAAAAGGGAAAAGAGAAAAGGGGTAAATAACATATGGTGAAATCTAACATATCTGGCAGCACACTTTTCAGCAAAAATGTTACAGGAAGTAAAGCAATACAGTCAGAGGACTGAAGTAAAACAAAAATCCTATCAACTAAGAATACTCTAACCAGCAAAGCTGTTCTTCAGAAATGAAGGAGAGATAAAGACTTTCACAAACAAAACCTGGAGAAATTTATTGCTATAAAACTTGTCCAACAAAAAATGCTTAAAGAAAACTTTTCAAATTGAAAGAAAAGAATACTAATGTAATTGTTACTCTAATATTGTAATTGTGGTATGTAAATCATTTATGTCTTTACTAAAAACATAAAACTATTAAAATAATAATAAGTGCAATAATTTGTAAAGAGATAAGCAATATAGAAAATGCAAATTGTGACATCAAAAATTTTAAATGTGGGGAAGAAGGGAGTTCATGTGTACAGTATTTTGTCAGTAATTTGTTCCTTTTCTATTTTTTTGTGATGAAAATTAAGTTGGTTTCAGTTTTAAATAACTTGTTATGGTTATAGGATGTTTTATGTGAGCTTCATGGTTTCTACAAAGCAAAAACAATAAAAATGAAAAGTAATGATTAAAACATACAACCAGAGAAACTCATGTAACCACAACAGAAGACAGTAAGAAACAAAGAAAGAGAGGAGTTAGAAACAACTAGAAAATAAGTAACAAAATAGCAGTTGTAAGTCCTTACCTATCAGTAATAACATGGAATATAAATGAACTATACTCTCCAATTAAAACTTAAAGTGGCTAAATGGATTTTTTAAAAGATCCAATGATACGCTGCCAACAAAAAACTCATTTCACCCATATAGACACACATAGACTGAAAGGAAGTAAAAGCAAAGGAAGGAAAAAAAGATATTCTATGCAAATGAAAATCAAAAAATGTAGGAATAAATATCCTTATATCATTTTTTTAAAGACTTTAAGTTAAAAACTATAAAAAGGAATGAAGAAGGTCATTCTATAAGGATAAAGAGCCCAATTCAGCAAGAGAATATAGTAATAGACACCTAACATTAGAGAAACCAAATATATTAAGCAAATATTAACAAATCAAAAGGGAGACGTCAAATACAACACAAAAATCGTGGGAAACTTCAACACCTCACTTTCAGCAAAGAACAGATGATTCAGGCATAAAATCAACAAAGAAACTTCAGAGTTAAACTATTAAAAAAATGGGCCTAACAAACATTTACAGAACATTTTATCCAACTGCTACAAAATGCACATTTCTCTCTTCAGCACATAGAAGATTCTCTAGAATAAACCATATGTTAGGCCACAAAACAAGTCTCAAGAAATTCAAAAAAGTCAAGGTCATATCAAATATCTTTTCCGAAATCAAAGGAATAAAACTAGAAATCAATAAAAGGAACTTTGAAAACTATACAAACATATTTAAATCAAACAACAAGCTCTGGAATGACCAATGGATCAATGAAGAAAGTAAGAATAACTTTAAATTTTTTTAAATGAATGACTATGAAACATAACATCCCGGAACCTATGGGATACAACAAAAGCAGTGTTACAAGGAAAGTTTATAGCAATAGAGGGCCACGTAAAAAAATCAAAATCCTCGGTGGCTCAGCCTGTAATCCCGCGCCTTTGGGAGGTTGAGGTGAGTGGACTGCCTGAGCCCGCGGGTTCGAGACCCGCCTGGGCAGCAAGACCTCATCTCTACAATAAATAAATAAAAAAAAATCAGCCGGGCATGGTAGCGCATGCCTGTAATTCCGGCTACTCGGAAGGCTGAGGAGGAAGGATCGCCGGAGCCCAACAGGTCGAGGCTGCGGTGGCCGGGAGCGGCCACCGCACTCCAGTCTGGGCAACAGAGTAAGACTCCAACTCAAAAAAAAATATCAAAATCACATAAACAACTTAATGATGTACCTCAAGGAACCAGAAAAGCAAGAACAAGCCAAAGCCAAAATTAGTAGAAGAAAAGAAATAATAATGATCAGAGCAGAATTAAACACAATTAAAACTTTTAAAATACAAAAAAAAACCAAACAAAAATATTTTTAAAGATAAGCTAAATTGACACACATGTAGATAGACTAAGAACAAAAGAAAGAAAATCCAAATAAATAAATTCAGAGCTGGAAAAGGAAGCATTACAACTGATACCACAAAAATATAGGAATCTTTAGAGACTACTATGAATAATTATATACCAACAAATTGGAAAACCTAAAAATAAATATGCATACATTCTTAGACATGCACAATCTACCAAGATTGAACCATAAAGTAATAAAAACCCGAGCAGACCAATAATATAGAGACATAAGCAGTAATTCAAAATCTCCTTTCACAGAAAAGCACAAGATCTAATAGCTTCATTGCTGAATTCTTTCAAACATTTAAAGAAGAGCTAATATCACTGGGTGCGGTGACTCACGTCTGTAATCCCAGCACTTGGGAGGCAGAGGCAAGAGGATTGCCTGAGTCCAGGGGTTCAAGACCAGCCGGGGCAATTGGTGAGACTTCATCTCTACAATAAATCAAAAACTTAACTAAGCATGGTGGCACATACCTGTAGTTCCAGCTACGTGGAAGGCTAAGGCAGAAGGATAACCTGAGTCCAGCAGGTTGAGGATGCAGTGGCCATGACCGTGAGACTGTACTCCAGCCTGGGCAACAGAGTGAGACGCCAACTGAAAAAAAAAAGGGGGGGGGAAGCAAATACCGATTCTACTCAAACTATTCCAAAAAAAGAGAAGAGGAGCTAATATGTCCAAACTCATTCTACAAAGCCAGCATTACTTGGATGCCAAACCAGATAAGAGCACAGCAACCAACAAAAATGTAGGCCGATATCCCTGATGAACATGGATGCAAAAATTTTCAACAAAATGCTAGTAAACCAAATTTAACACACATTTAAAAGAACACCCTGAGACTGGATATGGTGGCTCACATTCATCATCCTAGCACTTTGGGAAGCCAAGGTGGGAGGATCAATTGAGACCAGGAGTTTGAGACCAACCTAGGCAACATAGCAAGATCTTGTCTTTACAGAAAATGCAAAAATAAGCTGGGCGTGGTGGCACATGTCTATAGTCCCAGCTACAAAGGAGGCTGAGACAGACGGATTGCCTAAATTCAGAAAGTTAAGGCTGTAGAGAGCTATGAGTGTGCCACTGCACTCCAGCCTGGGCAACAGATTGAGACCCCCAAATCAAGAAAAAATAAAGGCCACTCACCATGATCATGTGAAATTCATTCTAGAGATACAATTCAGCACATACAAATCTATAAATATGATCATCACATCAACAAAATCAAAGACAAAAACCATATGATCATTTCAATAGATGCTGAAAAGCATTTCATAAGTTCAACATCCCTTTGTGATAAAAACTTTCAAGAAACTGGGTATAAAGGCAACATTCCTTAACAAGATACAGGCCATATATGACAAATCCAAAACTAATATCAAATTGAACACAAAAAAAGTAACAAAGCCTTTTTACTAAGATCTGGAACACGGCAAGGATACCCACTTTCACAACTTCTATTCTACATAGTACTGGAAGCCCTATCCAGAGCAATGAGGCAAGAAAAAGAAATAAAGAGAATCAAAATTAGAAAGGAAATGCCAAAACATCCTTGTTTTCAGACATCATAATCTTTTATTTAGAAAAATTTAAATATGCCACTAAAAAAACTCTTAGAATGGATAAATGAATTTATTAAAGTTACAGAATAAAAAAAATCAATATACAACATTAGTAGTGTTTCCACATGCTAACAGAAATCATTCTGAAAAAGAAATCAAGAAGGCAATCCCAATCACAATAGTTACAAAAAAACCTAGAAATAAATTTAAAAGTGAAATATCTTTACAAGATAAACTATAAAAAACTGATGAAAGAAATTGAAGAAGACACACAAAAATGGAAACATCTCGTGTACATAATTTGGAAGAATTACTATTGTTAATATTTCCATACTACCCAAAGCAATCTACAGATTAAACACAATCACTATCAAAATAACAATGACACTCTTTACAGAAATAGAAAAGAAAATACTAAAATTTATATGGAACCACAAAAGACCCTGAATGGCCAAAGTAATCCTGAGAAAAAAAAAAACAAAGCTGGAGGCATCAAACCACCTGATTTTAAATTATACAACAAAGTAATAGTAACCAAAACAGTATGGTACTGGCATAAAACCAGACACATACACCAATGGAACTGAATAAGGAACCAAAACTATTACAGCCACCTCATTTTTTATAAAGGCACCAAGATCATGGGGAAAGGAAAGTCTCTTTAATAAATGGTGCTGGGAAAACTGAATATCCATAAGCATAAAAGAAAGAAACTAGATTTCCATATTTCACCATATACAAAAATCAACTCAAAATTAATTAAAGATCTAATTCAAAATAGCTGAAGGAGAGGGATTAGAATGTTCCTACATTAAAAAGGGGTGGATATTTGAGGTGATGAATGTCCCAAATACCCTGGCTGGATCACTACACATGTATATGCATGTATAAAAATATCACATGTACCCCTAATATGTACAACTGTCATGTATCAATAAAAAGTATTAAAAAGTAAATAATAATATTAATAAAAGATCTAAATATAATACCTAAAACTTAAACCACGAGAAGAAAATATTGGAAAAATATCGCAGGATATTTGTCTTGGCAAAATTTTTTTTCTGCAAGCCAGTAGTAGTTCCAGTACGTGGAAGGCTGAGGCGGGAGGATTGCCTGAGCCCAGCAGGTCGAGGATGCGGTGGTCGCGAGCGTGTCACTGTACTCAGTCTAAGCGACAGAGCGAGACTCCAACTTAAAAAAAAACAAAAAACAAACAGAAAACACAATAATGTATTGTGTCAAAATATCTAGAAGACTTATAAAGTTGTCAACACAAGGAATTAAAAAATTTAAACCACATACAAATATTGCTTGGTAAAAACACAATTTTAATATTTAAAATAATTTTAGAGAGTTGAGAAAGAAGAACTAACTACTTTATGACATCAGGAAATGCCAGTGATGCATGCTTTTAATTATAACCAATGTAATAAAGTAACTACCACCATCCCACACCACATCCGGGAAACAAATATCAAATTATAAAATAAAACGTAGCTAACAAGCCAGGCACGGTGGCTCGTGCCTATAATCCCATCACTCTGGGAGGCCAAGGCAGGAGAATTGCTTGAGCCTAGAGGTTTGAGATTAGCCTAGGTAACATAGAGAGACTCGTCTCTACAAAAAATCAGAAAAGTAAGCAAGGCATGATGGTGCATGCCTGTAGTTCTAGCTACTCAGGAGACTGAGGCAGAAAGATAATCTGAAGCCAGGTGCAGTGGCTCATGCCTGTAATCCCAGCACTTTGGGAGGCGGAGGTGAAAGGATTGCCTGAGTCCACAAGTTTGAGGCCAGCCTGGACAATTTGGTAAGACTTCGTCTCTACAATAATTTAAAAAATTAGCTGGGCGTGGTGGCACATGCCTGTAGTTCCAGCTACTTGGGAGGCTGAGGCAGAAGCATCACCTGAGCCCAATAGGTCAAGGCTGTGGTGGTCGTGAGTGTGCCACTACGCTCCAGCCTGGTGACAAAGTGAGATCCCCAGCTCAAAAAAACAAAACATATATATATATATTTATTTTATTTAATTATTTATTTATTTATTTATAAAACAATACAAAGGGAAATATCAAAAATGTTAAGAGCAGTGTATGTACAACTTTATACAAATAGACTTAAGAACATAAATTAAATAGATAATTTTCTAGGAAACATACCAGCCACAATTGACTCAAATTATAATAGAAATTCTGAATAGTTCCCAAATCATATAAGATGTTCAAAATTTAGTCAAATATTTGCCCTTAAAATATCTTATGACTCATATTATAGCTTTACAGATGAGGTCAACCAAACCTGCAAAAAACAGACAACTCTTTTGTAGATTACCACATTTTCTTAATTTTATGTGCAAAAGTATGTGTATATTTTTCCCATTCTAACATCTCTGAAATCAGGTAGAATTTTACAACCAATAGCACTTTATAATGGCCATTGGATAAGCAAATCATGATATATATCTGTCATTGTCTACATATGTATAAACCTGGTCATAACTACTTATATCGTAGTTATGTCAGATATATACACTTTTTGACAAAAGCCTCAGTCCTTAGAAGAAGGAAATTCAGCCAGGCTTGGTGACTCAGCCTGTAATCCCACGCCTTTGGGAGGCTGAGGTGAGTGGATTGCCTGAGCCCGCGGGTTCAAGACCCGCCCGGGCAACTTGGCGAGACCTCATCTCTACAATAAATCAAAAAATCAGCCGGGCGTGGTAGCGCATGCCTGTAATTCCGGCTACTCGGCAGGCTGAGGCGGAAGGATCGCTGGAGCCCAGCAGGTCGAGGCTGCCGTGGCCGGGAGCGTGCCACGGCACTCCAGTCTGGGCGACAGAGCGAGACTCCAACTCAAAAACAAAAAAGACAAATATTTTATGTCTATACTGTTTAAACAAAGTATACAAGCAAAAATTATCTCAGTGGAGAATTATACCACGATCCAGTCTGGAAAAACAATATTTTAGAGATGCCATTTCTCACTAAATTAAACTAAAATACAGTGCAATTACAAACATAATTTCAACAGGTTGTTTTATGTAACTTAACAAACTGATTTTATATTTGTCTTAAAAAACAAAAATACCTAAGAATTATTTTTTAAAGGTGGGCAAAAAAGAACAATAAAAGATTGCTCTGTCAGATATTAAAATAGCCTCCAATACTAAAAGATATTATAGTCATTAAGATGGACAAATATATTAATGAGATAGAATGAGAACCATGACATTTAATAGAGAAAAAAGTAACAGTTCAAATTATAAAAGAAATGAAGAACTATGCATTAAGTGACACTGGGATAATTTACTCTATATTAGGAAAAAATAAAGTTCACATTCTAATTGATACTATACAAGATAAATTCCATATGGATTAGAGAACTATGTCAATTATGTAATTGAATACTATGCTAAATTTTAAGAAGAAAATGTAGGAAGATATTTTTATCATAGGATAAGGTAGAACTTTTAGCAAGATTCAAATCAAGAATCCATAAAAATTTACTTTTTAATTATGTAATCAATAGATTGTATAATGAATTATTTAATTATATTGTGAATTAATAGGTGTTGTGAATTAAGAAGGAAAGTGACAGATTGAAAGAAATATTTGCAGTATATATGACAAGGAATTTATAGCTCGAATACATGAAAAAAATTCTTAAGGAGCAGGTAATGAACCTATTATGAAGAAGGGATTGGAAATGAGTGATTATGCTACTGAGGAAGAATAACAACTACAAAAATAAAAATATATACAATCTCACTACTTATCAATAAAAGCAATCTTAAAAGAATAGTAGGTTTTCTTGTCCAATTTTATAATAATGTCCAGTTTTGCTTGAAGTCTGAAAAAAAATATAGTTTCCTTGGAGAAACATGTATCAGTGGCTATCCAAATATAAAATATGCACACTTTTGGACCCAGCATATGTGTGCATACACAGAGGCAAAGACAAAGATGTTTATTTCTGCATTATCTTTAATTGCAGGAAGTTGGAAATAATCTAAGTGTTCATCAGTTGTTAAATAACAATATAGCTATATTATGCAATGGTTAAAAGAAATAAAGTAGGCATATATGCACTGATATGGAAAGGTTTCCGGGGCATATTGTTAAATGAGAAAAAAAAGGAAGTAGCAAAAATTTTTTATGGTATGTTCTCAATAAGGTAACCAAACTAATTTGTAAGTACATATAGATGCAAAACCATAAGGAACAGATTGTAAACATTCACATCAAACTGATGACAATGATTACTTCAGGAAGGAGGGTGAGAGGGGAGTGGAATGTGAATGGAGTTCTTGAATATTTTACTTTCTGTACTTGTGAATGACGTGACTCATTCCCAATGGGAAAGTATTCGTACATTACTTGTGTAATTTTTTCGACACAGTAAAATTTTTAAATACTAAATAAAACTGGGTAATGAGAAGGCATAGGCCAGGGGACTGCTGTTTCTCATTATAGGCCTTTAAATAATATTTGATTTTTAAAAGCATGCACATGCTTTAATTTGATAGGAAAAAAGTAAAAGTTTAGAAAATGCATTTAAATATATGCTTTTACTCAAGGCCTCAGAGCAATAAGAGGCAGAGGTGGCCTTTGAATCAAGGTTGTGTTATGAGTTTATAAAGAAAGAAAGAAAGAAAAAATGTATAATCTAGTAATGCATTATAATTAAATGCTATTTTGGCTTTTACCTATATTAAGGGAAAGATGATTATGGTTCTATAATGATCTATATAATAACCTATAAATAGTAATCTATTTGAAACATTTTAAGTAAGGCCTTTATCTATAAAATGACTTGGAACGTTTTATTTCTTAGTCCTTTAAATTTGCACTAAAAACTGGTGCAGTTAGGGTTAGCTTGGTGTCATCCTACCTCGGTTAATTTTCAAGAATGATTCTTTAGCATGATTTGTTAGCAGCTGTCTACTTTAAACACACTGTCTACTAATTTATATTTCACTTTGAGTCCATCAGATTTAGATCAGAAAAAGGAATGACTATCTGTTTTGGTTGTGGGTTTGTATATTTTTCTACGTATGAGGACATTCTTGTTTCTACATATCTTTATTTACAGATCAGCATGTGTTCTTGGGAGTCCTTGAATATACGGCCACATGGTTTTCATTTTCCATCTTTATAAAAATGTTTTGTTTTCTTTTAGTTTCTGTACTATGGACAAATAGTTAATGACAGATTCCCATTTTTATTTTTACAATGCATGAAACAAGTTTATTCTTACCATTAAAATTAAAATACATGAAAAAGAAAAAAACTTTATAAATTTTACCGTCAAATAAAATATATTTTTTATTATTTTAAAGTCCTTAAAAGGCAAAAGAAGTTACAAATGAATGTTTTAAAACACTGTGCACTCATTGATCAGGAAACTACCGAGTTATATTTACTAGAGCCAACTGTTTAAGGACTTAAGGGGATATTGGGAGGCTTAAAAACCATGTCTAATATTTTGTGAGCACATACGATGTTTCAAGCTTTTTTATATGGATTGTCTCATCGACCCTTAAAGCAATATTCTGAAGTAAGTACTACTATTATCCCCATTTTAGGGATCACAAAACTGAGGCTCAAAGAGGTTTTTAAAATTACTCAAAATCATATATTTAAGCTGGGCTCGGTGGCTCAGCCTGTAATCCCGCGCCTTTGGGAGGCTGAGGTGAGTGGATTGCCTGAGCCTGTGGGTTCGAGACCCACCTGGGCAGGTGAGACCTCATCTCTTCAATAAATTTTAAAAAATTAGCCGGGCATGGTAGCGCGCGCCTGTAATTCTGGCTACTCGGAAGGCTGAGGCGGAAGGATCACCAGAGCCCAGCAGGTCGAGGCTGCGGTGGCCGGGAGCAGCCACTGCACTCCAGTCTGGGCGACAGAGTGAGACTCCAACTCAAAAAAAAAAAATCACACACACACAAAAATCACACATTTAGGAAGTAGTAAAGCCAGCATTTGACTGCTCAACCTAATCTCACAAACACAATTTTATCCAACTTTAGATTCAGATACCAGAGAATCCCATGGCAGCCAAAGGTGAGAAACTTGCATTATGAACTCTCTATAGTACTCGTCACACCACTACCATTACTTATAAGCAAGTGAAATGACAAAAAATTAATACTCAATGCCTTTGCCTCCACCAACCTCAAGTAAGTGCTCAGAGGGTCCTACTGAAGTTGTTGCAGACAAATGTTTGGGAAGCATATTCTGAATTTTATCTTTAGATATCATATTTGAAATTGTTTTTACTAGAATGCTTGCCGACATTTAACCATCAGCCTATATTGTAGGATAAGAAAGAGAAAATTGCATTTAATTAGTGCCAAGAAAGTATCCTCTTTATAATTATCCAAAGGATAATTTTCTGAGAGGTTCCAGTACCTTAAAAGTAGGCTCCTCTTAGAAAAAGGGGAGTTGCTTGCATCTTATTAGATAATGTGATAAATTGATTTGATTAGGTTTTCTTCCTGTTCTTTGACATCTGAAAAGCTTAGAGTCAAATCATCATCTCACATCTCGCAATTGCTTAGGACATTTCCATGTGAGGATGTCATTCCTGGTCCTACTATTTTCTACTCACTGAATGTCTTCAATATTTATTTTTATCCCTTTGTAGAAACCCAGACAACATTAAACTAAGCCATATATATATACATAGACACACACACACTTGTAATGAGGATGTACAAAGTATGTTAGCTTCACTCTCTGTGATGGTAAGGAATAACAGTGATATTCAACCAGGAATGACTTGTTCCCACAGGAGACATATGGCTATATCTGGAGATGGAGGGGTTTTTTACTGGAACCCAATGAATAAAGGTCAGGATGCTGCTAAACATACAGGACATCCCCCTACAAAAAAGAATTATCAATCCCCAAATGGCAACAATACCAAGAGTGAGAAACATTGATTATAGGCACACTGATGAGGATGGACCTAGTATTTTTTTTTTACTATTATTATAAAGATGTGGTATACAATTCAGACTTAGGTATACAAACGTTGATTATGCTGGTACCCTTGTTGATGAGGTGTGCCCCTCCCTCCCCTGGCAATTTCCCTCAACTGCCAATCCCACCGCCCCCTTCCCTAGCAGTTTCTCACTACTGCCAATCCCTTTCTTATAGTATTATAATTGTTCAAGGTACGCTTATGAGTGAGAACATATGGTACTCTGTTCTTTGTTTCTGTGATAGATCACTGGGTATGATCGACTCTAAGTCCATCCAAATTGCCGTGAAATCCATATGTTTGTCCTTCTTTATGGCTTCAAGGTATTCCATTGTGTATATGTACCATTTTTTTTTATCCAGTGATGGAGCTACTATTAACAGGGAGAAATTTACAATGAACCTGTCCAAGGCCTGTGATGCTAGGATGGCTATAGAATTTCTATAAAGGAGTGGTTAAGGGATGATTTTCTGATTAGAAGCAGAAATTTGGAGCCGGGCTCGGTGGCTCAACCTGTAATCCCGCACCTTTGGGAGGCTGAGGTGAGTGGATTGCCTGAGCCCGCGGGTTCGAGACCCGCCTGGGCAGCGAGACCTCATCTCTACAATAAATCAAAAAATCAGCCGGGCATGGTAGTGCATGCCTGTAATTCCGGCTACTTGGAAGGCTGAGGCGGAAGGATCGCTGGAGCCCAGCAGGTCGAGGCTGCGGTGGCCGGAAGTGGCCACTGCACTCCAGTCTGGGCGACAGAGTGAGACTCCAACTCAAAAAAAAAAAAAAGAAGTAGAAATTTGGAGCTCAGTTTGCTTAACACTTTTGTAAAGTTAAGTAAATATTAATTGTGTATATCAAAGAATAAAATGGGACTTTAAAGCTCCCCCTATACCAGCCTAGGAGTAGCACTTCTGAAGCAGGATGTTAAACCAGTCATGAATTAGGATTTTTAATTTCTTGGGATGGTTCAGAGCGGGAAGGGAGTATCATTTCTAATACTCTCCCACTCTAATATTTTTGTGTTTATATGTGGTTCTATCAGTTAAGAGTAAAACAAAGTAAAGCCTAGGAACATTTGGGGGGGGTAATTTACTTGGATGTGTAATTCTTGAACATAGTCGGTCCTGAAAAAAATTATCCTGGAAGGGTGATGAAACTGGAAATACAGGTAATCCCATTGCTGAGGAACAAATGTAGGGAAAAAGTTGTGTTAATTGTTCTTCCTGCTGCAGACTTACATGGATAAAACCTTTGGTGACTGTAACCTACAGTAATTTCAGAATGTTTGAGGTGCTACACATTTACCTATTATTTACAGAGAACAATGTAGTTCAATGTAGGAGGTTTTAAAAATTGTTTCGCCATGTTTAATACCTTAGAGGAAGGACTATTTTTAAAAAATTAGAAGAGAGAGCCGGGCTCGGTGGCTCAGCCTGTAATCCCACGCCTTTGGGAGGCTGAGGTGAGTGGATTGCCTGAGCCCGCGGGTTCGAGACCCGCCTGGGCAGCGAGACCTCATCTCTACAATAAATCAAAAAATCAGCCGGGCATGGTAGTGCATGCCTGTAATTCTGGCTACTTGGAAGGCTGAGGCGGAAGGATCGCCGGAGCCCAGCAGGTCGAGGCTGCGGTGGCCGGAAGCGGCCACTGCACTCCAGTCTGGGCGACAGAGTGAGACTCCAACTCAAAAAAAAAAAAAAAAAAAAAAAAAATTAGAAGAGACCCAGGCAGGGCATGGTGGTTCACCCCTATAATCCCAGCACTCTGGGAGGCTAAAGAGGTAGGATTGCTTGAACCCAGGAGTTTGAGACTAGCCTAGGCAAAAATAGCAAGACCTCATCTCCACAGGGAAAAAAATTAGCTGGGCATGGTGGTGCGTACCCATAATCCCAGTTACTTGGGAGGCTGAGGTGGAAGTATCACTTGAGCCCAGGAGGTGAAAGCTGCAGTGATCTGTGATGATGCCACTGCACTCTACCCTGAGTAACAGAGTGAGACCTCAAAATCCCCCCTCCAAAAAAAGAAGAAGAGAACCAATGCAGTGTTAGAGAATGGGTGTATGTCTCATGAGGAGCAATCTTTACCATCTCCCTGTCTGCAGCATTAGTTGTGGACTCAATCTTTGGACCAGGACTTTATTTAGAACGTGAAATGCTTAGCAGAGAAATTCTTATGAGACACTTGAAGTGTTCAGTACTCAATCCAAAGACAGCAGAACAATAGTCATTGTCTTTGCCACTTGTACCTAAATCTCTTCTCAAAGTGAAATATTGAATGAGGACTTAGAGAAAACTGGACTGGTGTCAAAATGCACAGAGCACAAGTCATCTCATATGACTACACAGGTTACTCAATTCACAAGCACACTGACAGAGGTAGCAAGTAAAAGGTGAAATCCTCAGTCCTTCCTCCATTTGATGGATCATGCACCTTGGCAGGGGCCTGTATCCGCGGGGAGAGGGCCCTTCCAATCCAGATAAAGGCACCATATGCCATTAGGTGATAGAGATGTCTTTTAAAAAAACTGATTTTAGCATATAGTTGTGAGTTCTTATTCCAAATCACAATAGTGTAAATTCCTAATATTGTCCAACCAACAAACTTGATGCAAGTTTGAGAAACAGATAGTAAATAAACTAGAAAATGTTATGGGTGCAAAAAATCATAGCCGAAAATTGTTTCTAAATACTAGAAAGTCAAAAGACAAGTTAAGGACATGAAGGGAAATATTTTGAAAGAAATAAACAAATAACTTGGCTAAGTCCTGCTTCAGCCCTTGAGGCAATAATTAAATTTAAAGATAGGCGCCCACATTATGTGACCCAGGAGGTTATCGATTTGGATATCATACATTCTATTTTTGAGAGAAACGAATGATACATAAACAAACCGATCCTCAGGGCTTGTTGTAAAAAGCAACTTTCAGGCATGTCATTGGGTCAGTACATCTCACATCTGCTACACAAAGAGAATTCGGATTTACAACAATGAGCATATGAGACTGAGTCACCAAAGAGTAACAGCTTTTTATTCAACCTAGCTTGGATTTTGTTATTCCCATCATCTCCCAAGTCCATGGCAATAATCTAAGAGTAAGATATACGCCAATTTGACATTAACAAGAGAGTTAATGACCATAGTCATTTTGCAGAATGTATAGCACAGATCATTAAAGGTCAGAATAATGTCTAATGATTATAACCTTATTATTAGGACGTTTTCCAATTAAAATAATTCTAATTACTGATTTTTTTCCTACTTAAAAACTTATACATATTCTTCAGAAAGCATCATAGCAATTTAAGAAAAACTTTATTAAATGAAAGTTATAGTGAAATATTGAAATAATATTTTCTGGCTTAATTTGAATAAAAGTTCGAATTACTTTTAAGCCATTACACAGCAAATTCATATTCTCCCTGTGTTTGTGTCCTTATGAACAAGCAGAAAATTTAGATCACACAGTCACCTAGCTCTTTATTTGCATTCTTGATTGGCATGATGAGAGCTGCAATGCAATTTGTGAATATCATGTATTACGTGAGACGAAGGAGGAATCTACCCAAACCTTCAGGATGTGGTAGGCAATCAAGCAGCATAAAGGAAATGAATTGCAAGTCCTTTGAGAATGGAATCATTATGAGCTTAACAAGCATCATTCTCAGCGATATCTATTTTAGTGGTGTTAGTATGATATTCATTGTTGCATATGAGATGTTTTGATAGCTTTAGATTTACCAAGATAATAAATATTTGAGTGACATCTGAATCATCGTAAGGGTTTGTCATGGTGCTGTCTTTTCAATTGTCCATCTCCTGTGCATGGACAAAGGAGTATATTTCTGGGCTAAGCAAGGGGCAAAAAGAAAAATCAACATAATTAAATGCAAAGAGAGTCGGTGAAATTATAGAATGTCAGAGCTGACGAGAACTTTCACTATCAGCCAGTCTATTGTTTCTGCAAATATTCTACCCAAGTGCTCCTATGGCAAAGAAAAAAATATTATGTATTCTCCTCAGCCTGGGAGTATAGTCCTCAGAGGACAGTCGTGTATTTGAAACATATTTTGAAATGGCCTACTTAATGCTAAAGTGTACTTAATCTCTGAGTCTCAATTTCCTCATCTGAAAAATGGAGATTAAATAATGTTTACCCCACAAATTGATTTTAAGACTAAATGAGACTTATGTATGAAACACTGACCATAGTACTAACCACATAGCAAGTGCTGAATTAAGGGTCAATATTTGTATTTATAATAAAGAAAAAAACTAATTTGTTTGCCTCTTGTGAAAAATAAGGACAAGAGTGGGGCATGGGGATTGAGTTAAAATACTGGCAAGTGGGAATAGTGATAGATTCAAGACCTGGGACTTCACTCATACAAGGTCCATACAAGGTTACAGTGAGAAGTGACCTGGGATATCAGTTATCCAGCAACTTAAACTGCAGCACATGTATCCCTAGCAATGTGCTGGAAATAACTTGAAACCAGAGGATAAGCCTGGAACGCTTTCTGGACCAGCAAGTTTATTAGCTACTTAGGGAGACGAAATGGCTATCAAAATAAATACACATATATTGCGGAGTAAAATACAGATTTTTCCATGAATCTTTAGACCAAAAACATGAATTTTCAAAGAAGCATCTCACACCCTACCCTTGGGAGTTGAATTTATACTGTTTGGCAGTTAGGGATACTTCAGTTGGGAAGTAAGAGATATCTAGAAGCCAGGCTCGGTGGCTCAGCCTGCAATCCCGCACTTTGGGAGGCAGAGGTGAGTGGATTGCCTGAGCCCGCGGGTTCGAGACCCGCCTGGGCAACTTGGCGAGACCTCATCTCTACAATAAAATCAAAAAATTAGCCAGGCGTGGTAGCGCGCGCCTGTAGTTCCAGCTGCTTGGAAGGGTGAGGCGGAAGGATCACCGGAGCCCAGCAGGTCAAGGCTGCAGTGGCCGGGAGCAGCCACTGCACTCCAATCTGCGTGACAGAGTGAGATGCCAACTAAAAAAAAAAAAAAAAAAAGAAATATCTAGAAGATCATTTATAAAACCATTATCTTTCTATCTGATTTCTTATAGGCTCATTCAGAAAAAAAAAATCCTTGACTGTAAATTCTCTGAAACACAAATCTGATTGTTCTTATTTAAAGTTTTTTCTTAGCTCTTAGCCCAGTGTTTACAAGACAGTGGAATCGTTGGATCATGAATGGCTGCACACATAGTTGAGGAGAAGAATGGGAGAATAGAGTAATGCATTTGGTTTCTTCTCTCTTGTAACTAGAATCTCATTAATAGTACAAAATAGAGTCACACAAAAGTAAAATAAATAGGGAAACTCTGATCTGGATCTGAGGCATGTCAACCTGGACATCTCAGATTAAAAAAAGAAAAAGAGAGATGAATATCCATGAGGATAAGTATCCCAAATTCCACCTCTACTTCATCCCTACAGTGTCTTCCCCAAAGCAGAAATTTATTTAAGATGTCGGGCCATTTTTTTCCTTTTGGCACGTTTGAGTTCCTTGTAGATCCTAGATGTTAGGCCTTTGTCAGATATACAGTTGGCAAATATTTTCTCCTATTCTGTGGGTTGTCTCCCTGCTCTCTTGATGGTTTCTTTTGCTTTGCAGAAGCTCGTTAGTTTGATGAGGTCCCACCTGTCTATCTTATTTCTTATGGTATGGGCATTTAGGGTTCTGAATAGGAATTGGTTGCCAGTTCCAATTTCCATAAGGACGTCTCCAGCGTTTTCTAAGATTCTTATAGTTCGAGGTTTTACATTTAGGTCTTTGATCCATTTTGAGTTAATTTTTGCATATGGTGATAGGTAGGGTTCCTGTTTCAATCTTCTGCAAGCTATCAGTCAGTTTTCCCAGCACCACTTACTGAATAGGTTCTTCTCTCCCCAGTGTTTGTTGTTGGAGGCTTTGTCAAAGATGAGTTGGTTGAGAAATTGAGGCTTTGCTTCCGGAATGTCTATCCTGTTCCATTGGTCTATGTGCCTGTTCTTGTACCAATCCCAGGCTGTTTTGATTACTGTAGCCTTATAGTAAAGTTTGAAGTCTGGAAATGTGATACCTCCTGCTTTGTTTTTTTTTGTTTGTTTGTTTGTTTTGTTTTTTTTTGAGTTGGAGTCTCACTCTGTCACCCAGACTAGAGTGCAGTGGCTGCTCCCAGCCACCGCAACCCCAACCTGCTGGGCTCCAGCAATCCTTCCACCTCAACCTTCCAAGGAGCCAGAATTACAGGCATGCGTTACCATGCCCGGCTGATTTTTTGATTTATTGTAGAGATAAGGTCTCGCTGCCCAGGTGGGTCTCGAATCTGCAGTCTCAGGCAATCCACTCATCTCAGCCTCCCAAAGGCGCAGGATTACAGGCTGAGCCACCGAGCCCGGCTGTTTCTTTTGCTAAGGATTGTTTTAGCTATTCGTGGTCATTTATGTTTCCATATGAATTTATGTATTGCCATTTCTATATTGGTAACTTAATGGGTGTTGCATTCAATCTGTAGATTGCCGTTGGTAGGATGGACATTTCAACAATGTTGATTCTTCCTATCCATAAACATGGAATATTTTTCCATTAAAAAGTGGGCAAAAGACATGAATAGACATTTCTCAAAAGAAGATATAGAGGCAGTCAACAGACACATGAAAAAGTGCTCAGCTTCACTCATCATCAGAGAAATGCAAATCAAAACCACATATAGATACCCACCTAAAGCCAGTAAGAACAGTCATCATTAGCAAAACAAACAACCAATGTTTGCAAGGATGTGGAGAAAAAAGAACTCTTCTACACTGCTGGTGGGGAATGCAAACAAGTGCAACCTCTTTGGAAGACAGTGGCAATTTCTGAAAGAACTAGAAATTGACCTTCCATATGACCCAGCAATTCCCCTGTTGGGAATATACCTGGAGGAACTCAAGTCATTCTACAAAAAAGATATCTACACACGTATGTTTGTTGCAGCTCTATTCACAATAACAAAAACATGGAACCAACCATGTTGCCTATCAAAGCTGGACTGGATAAAAAAAAAATGTGATAATTATACACAATGGAATATTATGCAACCATAAAGAAGGACAAACATATGGACTTCACAGCAACTTGGATGGATTTAGAGTCGATCATATTCAGTGATCTATCACAGAACCAAAGAACAGAGTACCATATGTTCTCACTCATAAGCGAATCTTGAGCAATTATAATGACACTATAAGAAAGGTATTGGCAATAGTGGGAAACTGTCAGGGGAGAGGGGTTGGGATTGGCAGTTGAGGGAAACTGCTAGGGGAGGGAGGGTCATACCTCATCAATAAGGGTACCTGTATAATCAACATTTGTATACCTAACACTGACCTGTACCCCACATCTTTATAATAAAAATAAATAAATAAATAAATAATTTTTAAAAAGATATTGGGCCATTAATGTTACACATGTAAAAACCATCACATGTCAGAGAAGAAAAGGCATTGTCTCTCCCTGGATCCCAGGCAATGCCTTTCCTAGGAGTAAAGGTAACCCAGTCATCATCAGATTTGTGTAGTCCCAAAAGAAATATGTTTACTTTATCAAATCTCAAGAAAAGAGTGTGTGTACATGTGCATGCGAGTATGTGAGGCAGTGTCTGTGTATATGTATATTACTGAGATTTTTTTTATTAAGACCATTTAAAGTCCTTCTATTTTGGTAGCCATGTGACCTTATGTAAGTTACTTAACTTTCCTTGAGCCTTGGTTTCCTTATTGGTAAAAATGGGATAATAATGCATGCCTTGCTGATTATATCAACTTTTCAGTGTTGTTTTGAGAAAGAAAATCAAAATTGGATAATGTCTGTAAAGTGATATATATTATTTAAATGATACATGTGCTAGAGGAAATATTATCATATATGCATACTATATAAGTAGCAGAATGAAGGCGAGCTCGGGGGCTAACCCTGTAATCCCAGCACTTTGGGAGGCTGGGGTGAGTGGATTGCCTGAGCCTGCGGTTCGAGACACACCTGGGAAACTTGGCGGGACCTCATCTCTACAATAAAATCAAAAAAATTAGCCAGGCGTGGTAGCGCACACCTGTAGTTCCAGCTACTTGGAAGGCTGAGGCGGAAGGATCGCCAGAGCCCAGCAGGTCAAGGCTGCGGTGGTCAGGAGCGTGCCACTGCACTCCAGTCTGGGCGACGGAGTGAGACTCCAAGTCAAAAAAATAAATAAATAAATAAGTAGCAGAATTAACAGCAATAAGGTATACTGGCAAATCATTTATCCCGGATCTGTGGTTATTGTTTTAGTTAACAGAGCCAACAAAAACATTAATTGAAATTGAAAAGATTACATTCCAAGAATAAAATGTCATTCTTATCTATTTATTCATATACCTTGGAATGTAGTCTCAAGCATCTAAGATTCCATGAGGGTGGGAGGCTAATTTCCTCTTTACACTTGTATATGTACCACCCCTACCAGGGGACAGAAGACACTGACAAGACTGCTGCTCTATAGGAGGCAAAAGCCCAATCCAGGGTTCTCATTACAGACTGACATCCGGCAGCTTGTTAATTACATATTTCCATCAGTGGGATGAATCCCGTTGTCTTTTTGGATGACAATCTCCCTTTCAATGCATAGATGTCTTATTTTGTTATGCATTATTTAGCAACCCAGCTACTTACTGTGTTCTGACACTTCCACTTCCTTACTAGTATTGAAGCTTAAGAAGGAAAGAAAGAAAAGCTTGTCCTTGAACAATCATGGATCTTGCTGAACTTGAGTTGTTTCCCTTAAGTTTTTATCATCAAATAATTTTAATAAAAATTATATTGACTATAAATATATAGAAACAGCATACCTTTCTTATGGTTGCTTATTATTTAAAGACTCCCCACCCAGGCAAATTGGCGAGACCTTGTCTCTACAATAAATTAAAAATAAATTAGCCGGACATGGTAGCGCATGCCTGTAGTTCCGGCTACCTGGAAGGCTGAGGTGGAAGGATCACTGGAGCCCAGCAGGTTGAGGCTGCAGTGGCCAGGAGTGTGCCACCGTACTCCAGTCTGGGCGACAGAGTGAGACTCCAACTCAAAAAAAAAAAAAAAAGACCCATCACATCAGAATAGAATTGCTTCTGTCTTTGGAGCACAAATCAAAGGACAAGCTAGCAAACACATTCAGACTTGACTTTATAGATATCCTTGCGCAAGGAAGTTGCATTTAGTTAGATGGAGTTATCCTGAAGTTCCTGATCACATACCTCATAGAGCTCTTTTCAACATAGAAAAGTCTGAGATGGCAGTCCCTCCACTCCCGGCCCCCCAAAAGCTAGAGTGAAACTTTGAGGAAACGGAGGCTCACTTATTTTCTTTGGGCAACAAATGTGAAACTATGCCCCATTGTCCAAAACATTTTATTATACTGTGGCATATACAAATATTACCCCACAAATTTGTTTCAGAAAGATAAGTTTTACAACAAAACACTCCAGGTATGAGATTGAATTTGAAATAATAGATATATAACTAAAAGGAAAATGCTTATCTTTGGGAGTGTCAGACAAGAGGTAGAGATGAGGCAAATGCTGATGCAGAAGAATGTTGAGCATGTACGGGGTCAGTCATAATGTCATCATGTTTTTATCTTGAATTTTAGAATGGATAGAGAATAAGATGGAATACGGTAGTAGTATAGTCCTGAAACACTGAGTCCTAGATTTAAAGCAAAAGAATTGTGGGCCATAGAGGTATTACTAATTTCCCTCAGACATCACTTCAGCAAGGTGACTAATTTTTAACATTTCATTGATTTTATTGTATGTCCACCAAACTACTCTTTTATGTGAATACTACTCATATACCTTTTTGTGTGTGTGTGTTGGAGTCTCACTGTGTCGCCCAGACTGGAGTGCAGTGGCATGCTCCAGGTCACCACAGAATCAACCTGCTGGGTTCCGGCGATCCTTCCGCCTCAGCCTTCCAAGTAGCCGGAACTACAGGCGCGCGCTACCATGCCCGACTAATTTTTTTATTTATTGTAGAGACAAGGTCTCGCCAAATTACCCAGGTAAGTCTTGAACCCACGGGCTCAGGCAATCCACTCGCCTCGGCCTCCCAAAGTGCTGGGATTATAGGCTGAGCCACCAAGCCCGGCCTTACTCATATATCTTAATAATGCCGTGGACCATGTTGTTCTGTTCAATTGCACATAGAAAATACTCCAATGTCATGATGTGCACAGAATTTTGAAAATAATAAAAGGAAAAGCACATGTTACTATATTAGATTTCTATTGCTAAGTAACAGATTATCACAAATTTAGTGGCTTAAACTCTTCTAGGTTTCCATAAGTCACAGGTCCAGGTGTGGTTTAGCTAGCTTCATTATTTAGGGTTTCACAAGGCTGAAATCTGGGTGTCATCTGGAACTGAAATCTCATTTGAGGCTTGAGGTCCTCTTCAAAATTTATTGGTTATTGGAGAATTCAGTTCCTTGTGGTTGTAAGTGAAGACCTCTGATCCTAGAGGAGCCCCGCTATTTCCTGCAGTGTGGCCCTCTTTACAACATAGCAGTTTAATTCCTCTAAGCAGCAGGAAAGTAATGCTCTGGCTTCAAACCTCTATCTCCAGGGAAGTCCTAGACATTCTTTAAAGGGCTCATCTGGTTAGGTCAGGCCCACCCGGAATAATCCTTCTTTTCATTATTTCAAAGTCAAATTATTTGAAACTGTACTAACATCTGCACAATTCTTTCACATTTGCTATAGAACATATCCTAATCACAGGAGTGAAAACCTTTCATTTTCACAAGTCCTGCCCATATTCAAGGACAGGAGATTCCACATAATGTGTCCATTAGGGGTCAGAATTCTGCGTACGACAGCTAGTTATATGGAAATTTTTCTTTTCCCCTACTTTTTTCTTTGCTTATACTAAATGATTTGGAAAATGTTAATTATAAAGTTTATAATGAGAACTGAGATCTTTTGAGAATTTCTTCTGAATTTTTTTAAAATACAATTTTAAAACCACTCCCACAATTGTTTTGGTCCCATACCACTTCCTTTGACTTCTTCTAGGGAGATTTAGAACATCCAGTACTATTTTTGTGTGCTGTATATACTAATGCTTTTTTAGTTTCGATGTCATTAGATATTGGTGCTAAGTCCTGTGAAGCTACTTCTTTCACGTCTTGCTTACAGATAAACACACACGCACATACATACTCAGGCACATGTAGAGTCAGTGGCGATTGTAAAGCAGCAGGCTGTATAGTGGTTCAGAAGATCATATCTAGATTCATCATAGACCTGAAAGTAGATTCCATTTTTCTACCCAAGTAACTTCAGTTCAGACAATGTATCTTTCTGAATTTTAGTATCTCTAACTGTAAAATAGGAATAAATAAGCTAATCTCCCAGAATTGATATGAGGAATAAATGTGATACCAAGGAAAACTCCTAACATGCCACTTGTCATATAGCACATGGAAGTTATTTCTATTTTAGTAGTATTATAATGTTTATTGTTATTCTATGAAAATATAATTCAGAGAAAGCTCACAATTTAAGAAGAGCAACTGCCCTTGTTTGTAGTAACCTGGGGGGAAGGCAAATGATGGAAAAGATGACTAGACATAAAATGAGAGTCTTCTTTACTCCTTACATAATGTATGGACAGCATCCTGACTCCCTGACACACACAAACACACACATCATTTGTGTTTAATGATAGAGTGATTGGGTACTTAAGACATTTGTATCACTGATTGAAGAGTTTGTTCTTATCATCATAAATGTCCTGAGTTTTTTTCCTCAACAAACATTTATTTTTTTTTTACCTGTCTTAGGCCAAGGAGAAAGGAAGCATGTGGGACAAACAAGCAGAGTGAAAAGAACAGAAAGATGGATTTTTTTTTTCCCAGTCAGTCCAAATTCTAATACATTTCCTTGCTTTAACTGCAGTGTTCTTTGGTTGCTTTATTTACCCTGTTGAATTACATAATAAAAGTCCTCATGGTGAGCTCTGTTGCAGGGGGAACTGCTCATTAGTTCATGCAAGGTCACGGGTATTTGTTTCTAATTTACATGGCGGATATTGCAAAGACTTCTCAAATTTGATGGAGACGTCAAATAACAGTAATCGTCAGATGACTAGAGAACTAGTGAAAGAAACGAAACTTGAATTTGCTTTTGACCATTTTCATGGCTATTTTTATTATTTCATGCACATGTACCCCCGATATGACTCTCTGAGATCACAGTGGTAAACAAAACAATTTTAAAACACATTGAGAAATATTCTTGTACTGTTGTCCTTTGTATGAGGGACGGGCCAAGAAGAACTGGATATAGACTCTCCCTTTCCATAGAATCAAGGAAATGTCCCTAAGAAATGAAATGAACTCCAGTTCCCTAGTGAGTGACAGAATTCCTTCATTTAATTTAATAAGTGAGAAACATTCATCCCATCTTCCTACATGAATGGCTCTGTGTTTCAGGGTTTCATTATGAAAATCACTGTTCCTCATGGCCTCTCAGATATCCGATAATATGGAATTCTATGACATTCATTATAAACGTAAAAACTGATTCTCACTCCTGGGAGAAAGCCTACTCAACGGATTTTCTGAGTTTACAACTTTTAGAATGAAAAGTTAAGCTGGTAGGCAACCTTGAATTGCACCAGGCATTATCCTACACCAAAAATAATGCTAAGAATTGTACAGCACTTACTAGCTTAGAGAGTTCTTCTTTCTGCTCCTCACTTAAACTCACACTGGATGAAAATAAGTTCGCTGTCTCCCCCCATATCTAAGCAGCTTCCTGTTTAGATGAGCTTACAAGTCTTCCCTCATCACATCAAGTGAAAAAGTATCTTTGTTTTTAACTTCAAGAACAGATTGCAATATAACACCCAGCCAGAATGGGCCTTTTGTTACACAGCACTATGTTTAAGCCTCTTGAAAATCACGATGTATTCCTTGAGAAGCAGTCAAAAATCTTCTAGGTAATCAATAGCATATCATCTACTTTTCCAGCCAAGAAGAGTGGGGTAGAGTGAGGGATGAGGAAATGATCCAGAAGAGTCATAGAACATGACATTATCTAGTCCAACTCCATTTAATGAGACCCAGAGAAGGGAAATGACATAGTTAAGGTCATGCATCAAGTTAGAGAAAGAGAGATAGCAATAAAAAATTAATGATGGGGAGGGAGGGACACACCTCATCAAAAAAAGGGGCCTACATAATGAACATTTG